>CAWUFW010002373.1:1427500-1430000 GCA_963921515.1 Calotriton arnoldi
GCTGGGGGAGTGTTTTAGGGTTTAGGGCAGTGCAGTCGTGTTCGGGTAGTGTAGGGGTCGTGCTGCGGGAGTATTTTAGGGTTTAGGGTAGTGCAGTGGTGTTCGGGTAGTGTAGGGGTCATGCTGGGGGTAGTGTTCTAGGGTTTAGGGCAGTGCAGTGGTGTTCGGGCAGTGTAGGGGGTCGTGCTGGGGGTGGTGTTTTAGGGTTTAGGGTAGTGCAGTGGTGTTCGGGCAGTGTAGGGGTCGTGCTGGGGGTGGTGTTTCAGGGTTTAGGGCAGTGCAGTGGTGTTCAGGCAGTGTAGGGGGTCGTGCAGGGGTGGTGTTTCAGGGTTTAGGGCAGTGCAGTGGTGTTCGGGCAGTGTAGGGGTCGTGCAGGGGTGGTGTTTCAGGGTTTAGGGCAGTGGTGTTCGGGCAGTGTAGGGGGTCATGCTGGGGGTGGTGTTTCAGGGTTTGGGGCAGTGCAGTGGTGTTCGAGCAGTAAAGGGGGTCATGCTGGGGGTGGTGTTTCAGGGTTTAGGGCAGTGCAGTGGTGTTCGGGCAGTGTAGGGGGTGGTGCAGGGGGTGGTGTTTCAGGGTTTAGGGCAGTGCAGTGGTGTTCGGGCAGTGTAGGGGGTCGTGCAGGGGGTGGTGTTTCAGGGTTTAGGGCAGTACAGTGGTGTTCGGGCATTGTAGGGGGTGGTGCTGGGGCTGGTGTTTCAGGGTTTAGGGCAGTGCAGTGGTGTTCGGGCAGTGTAGGGGGTGGTGCTGGGGCTGGTGTTTCAGGGTTTAGGGCAGTGCAGTGGTGTTCGGGCAGCGTAGGGGGTCGTGCTGGGGCTGGTGTTTCAGGGTTTAGGGCAGTGCAGTGGTGTTCGGGCAGTGTAGGGGGTCTTGCTGGGGCTGGTGTTTCAGAGTCTAGGGCAATGCAGTGGTGTTCGGGCAGTGTAGGGGTCTTGCTGGGGCTGGTGTTTCAGGGTTTAGGGCAGTGCAGTGGTGTTCGGGCAGTGTAGGGGTCGTGCTGGGGCTGGTGTTTCAAGGTTTAGGGCAGTGCAGTGGTGTTCGGGCAGTGTAGGGGTCGTGCTGGGGCTGGTGTTTCAGGGTTTAGGGCAGAGCAATGGTGCTCAGGCAGTGTAGGGGTTGTGCTGGGGGTGATGTTTCAGGGTTTAGGGCAGTGCAGTGGTGTTCGGGCAGTGTAGGGGGTCATGCTGGGGGTAGTGTTTTAGGGTTTAGGGTAGTGCAGTGGTGCTTGTGTAGTGTAGGGGGTCGTGCTGGGGGTAGTGTTTTAGGGTTTAGGGTAGTGCAGTGGTGTTTGTGTAGTGTAGGGGGTCATGTTTTAGGGTAGTGCAGTGGTGTTTGGGTAGTGTAGGGGTCATGCTGGGGGTAGTGTTTTAGGATTTAGGTTAGTGCAGTGGTGTTTGGGTAGTGTAGAGGGTCGTGCTGGGGGTAGTGTTTTAGGGTTTAGGGTAGTGCAGTGGTGTTTGTGTAGTGTAGGGGTCGTGCTGGGGGTAGTGTTTTAGGGTTTAGGGTAGTGCAGTGGTGCTTGTGTAGTGTAGGGGGTCGTGCTGGGGGTAGTGTTTTAGGGTTTAGGGTAGTGCAGTGGTGTTTGTGTAGTGTAGGGGGTCATGTTTTAGGGTAGTGCAGTGGTGTTTGGGTAGTGTAGGGGGTCATGCTGGGGGTAGTGTTTTAGGATTTAGGTTAGTGCAGTGGTGTTTGGGTAGTGTAGGGGGTCGTGCTGGGGGTAGTGTTTAGGGTTTAGGGTAGTGCAGTGGTGTTTGTGTAGTGTAGGGGGTCGTGCTGGGGGTAGTGTTTTAGGGTTTAGGGTAGTGCAGTGGTGCTTGTGTAGTGTAGGGGTCGTGCTGGGGGTAGTGTTTTAGGGTTTAGGGTAGTGCAGTGGTGTTTGTGTAGTGTAGGGGGTCATGTTTTAGGGTAGTGCAGTGGTGTTTGGGTAGTGTAGGGGGTCGTGCTGGTGGTAGTGTTTTAGGATTTAGGTTAGTGCAGTGGTGTTTGGGTAGTGTAGGGGGTCGTGCTGGGGGTAGTGTTTTAGGGTTTAGGATAGTGCAGTGGTGCTTGTGTAGTGTAGGGGGTCGTGCTGGGGGTAGTGTTTTAGGGTTTAAGGTAGTGCAGTGGTGTTTTTGTAGTGTAGGGGGTCATGTTTTAAGATGCAATGCTCCAATACCTGACCAGTCTGCACTACATAAAACTGCAAAAAACTAAAAATAAAAAGTGTTTTGCACACTTTTGTCATTGGGCTATATGTGGGCTACATCTGGGTAATATTTGTGCTACATTTGGGCTCTTTTTTCACTGGTGGCCATCTTGGAAGACTTCTTTGTTATGAAGTTTCCTAATTTCTTCATTTACTGCAGTCTCCTCAGTAGGAAATGCTTTCAGTTTTTACTTTGATTCCATCAAGAAGGCATTCAGATGTCTCACATCTGCCATAAATTCAGAATGTTAGCACTCTAGTTGCTCATTAGATCACTGGAGTAAAGCTACTGCTCACCAGGGAGTTAACTGGTAGTCT
>CAWUFW010002373.1:1435000-1917500 GCA_963921515.1 Calotriton arnoldi
GGATGATCTCCTTCCTGGAAAACCGCACTCAGGCAGTCCGTATTGGCCAGTTCACTGCCCCTAAACTTAAAACCACTTGCGGGGTTCCTCAAGGCTCTGCGCTCTCTCCGCACCTATTCAATCTCTACCTTCTTCCTCTGATTAGATGTCTGAAGGAAAGAAGGGTGGACACCTTTAACTATGCCGACGACCTCCAACTTATGTTTACTATCGACAACTCTTCCCAGTCAATCTCTGATTTTCAATCCACTATGACATTCATCCGTCATTGGATGGACCACAACCACTTAAAATTAAATCCAGGTAAAACTGAACTGGTCCTGACAGGTGGTGCCCATAACCACTGGGGCCCACAGTACTGGCCAAACGAATTAGGCCCCCTCCCAGTCCCCTCACCCTCAGTGAAAAGTCTAGGGGTCACCATTGGTAATGACCTCTCCTTAAAATCGCATGTAGGTACCGTTATTTCCACTTGTTTCCTCCAGCTGCGCAAAATTAGGAAGATAAGTAGGCTTTTGACTCAGGCAGCTCTGGTACAGGTGCTGATGGCGTTGGTAATATCACGCTTAGACTATGCCAATGCAACATACCTTGGTCTACCACTTGGCCTTACTAAACGGTTGCAAATGGTTCAGAACCAAGCAGCCAGACTAATATATAAACAACCCAGATGGCAACATGCATCCCCCCTTCTTAGGAAACTGCACTGGCTCCCCATTCCCCAGCGCTGCATTTTTAAAGTGGGATGTCTGGTGTTCAAATCTCTGAACGGCCAGAGCCCTAAATTCATAAACAATCTTATCTCCCGTTACACTCCTTCACGCAACCTCCGTTCGGCACAGCTCCAACTGCTGACGGTCCCTACCTTTAAGCTAAAGCGCCAAGGGGGTTGCAGGTTTGCAACTCTTGCCCCCCCGTCTATGGAACTCCATCCCCCTGGAAATCAGGTCAAGCGCTAGCTTGCTGGAGTTTCAGGAAAAGCCTCAAAACCTGGCTCTTTATCCAAGCTTATGAATGATCTGTCTCCGGGTTGGCCAATCCCCTAGCAATCAGCGCCAAGAAACCAATCGGTGTACGTGCGCTCTATAAATACTTGATAAGATAAATATATATATATATATATTCACTGAAAAAACCATAGGTTTCAGGGACGTTATAGTTACAAATTAGCATTTAAAAAACCTTTGAAATTCACTGAAAAAACCATAGGTTTTAGGGACAGTTATAGTTAGTTGGACATTGCACTCGTACAAAACCCGTGAAATTCCCCGTTATAGTTAGTCCAGCTAACTATAACTCGCGCCCGCAATGCACTGCTGATGACGTCACATATTACATCACTCATGACATGGTCAGTGACATCACTGATGACATCACTGATGACATCATCCAGTGACTGTGTGTTTCTGTAAAGTTTAAATATTTTTAATATATATAGGAAAAGACGTATTGAAGAATGAGTGGGTGTGTAAGTGTCTGTATGGATGATTTAGTAGGTGCGTGACTGACTCTATAAGTGAGTGATTTAACGTATCTTACTGAATGCATGGGTTAGTGACTAAACTGGGTGAATGTCTGTATCCGTCTGTCTGTTGCTGTGTAAGTGGCTGCATGTGTTTGTGAATAGCTACATGAGTGTCTATATGAGTTATTGAATGCTTGTCTGAGTATCTGTATGGGTGCCTGAGTGTTTGTGTGGGAGGGGTGTGTGCAACTCTGTGCATAGATGTGTGAGTGGGTGATTCACTGGGTGGATGGTTTCAAGAGTGCAACTGTGATAGACTGTATGGGTGGGTAAGTGTGTGTAAGAGTGTGTTAGTGAGTGAATGTATGTCCCAGTGGTACATGTGTGAGTAACTACATATGTGAAAGGCAGTATATATGTGTGTTGGAGTATATAAATAGCTATAAGCGAGAGTGAGTGATTGTGATAGTGGCTGTATGGATGAGTGTGTGCTTGTATCAGTGATTGTATAAGAGCGTAAGAATGTGCTACTATTTGTATGAGTAAGTGAGCTGGTGTGTGTATAACTGTATAGGTGAGTAAATGGTAGTGTGTTTAATTATTTGCATGACTGACTAGGTGTGTGAGTACCTCTATGGATGAGTGGCGGTGTGTGAGTGTTTATATAGGTGTATGAGTGCATATGATAGTCCTGTACTGAGTGACTGTAAGTATGAGTGACTGTACAGGTGAGTGAGTGGATGTGTGCGTAGACCTAAGAATCAGTGAGTGGGTATGTAGTTATTGGTGTTGGAGTGTCTATGGTTTTGCGAATGGCAGTCTGTAATTTAGAGTGGGTGTATCAAAGGTTATATTAGGGTGTGAGGAGGTGCATCAGATTATCACGTGGATGATGTCATCAGTGATGTCATTTGAGATGTCATCAGTGATGTCATCAGTGATGTCACTGACCATGTCATGAGTGATGTAATATGTGACGTCATCAGCAGTGCATTGCGGGGGCGCGAGTTATAGTTAGCTGGACTAACTATAACGGGGGAATTTCACGGGTTTTGTACGAGTGCAATGTCCAACTAACTATAACTGTCCCTAAAACCTATGGTTTTTTCAGTGAATTTCAAAGGTTTTTAAATGCTAATTTGTACCTATAACGTCCCTGAAACCTATGGTTTTTCAGTGAATTTCAAAGGTTTTTAAATGCTAATTTGTAACTATAACATGTCTGAAACCTACAGTTTTTTCAGTGAATTTCAAAGGTTTTGTAAATGACAATTTTTAAATGTATTAATTGTTATATAAAAAAATTTCATACTGATTTCCAAATTTTTTAGAATTTTTTTTTACATATTTTATTTTTTAAATTACATTGTAATTACATTATACATTACATTACAAAAAATACTTTCTCAGAATGAATTACTTTAGTTTAATTACTTTGCACATAGGCAATAGACTTTTAACAGTTGTTGCAATGGGCAACACATTTTCAAACACAATGCAACATTCAGCTCAATGTGAATTTCTAGTTAAATGCAATTAGTTACTTTATGGATTACTTTTCTAACCACATTACTGGATCCTAGATTCAGTCCTGGGACATCTCCTGTAAACAGTTGAGTAAAAGCGTTTTGGTTACAGTCGTGATTTTTAAGGAATATTATTGTACTTTAAAAGTTCACACTTAGAAACTTTTTCTCATAGAATCACCAATGTTATCCCATGGAAGGAAATTCACTTAGAAGTTAAAAACTGTTATCGTTACTTTTTCTTACTCAGTGTTGGATCCTGGATCCAGCACTGGTGCATCTCCTGTAAACAGTTGAAAGAATGCGTTTAAGTCATACAGGCGATTTTTTAGGAATATTTGTAGTTTGTGAAAATCGACACTTTGAAACTTTTCTGCTGAAAACCAGACAATGATATCCTATGGAAGGAAATTCAAGTTACTGGTAAGTACGGTTAAAATTACTTTTGAGGATCAGTACTGGGCTAAAAGATGCAGCACTGGGTTCTCTCCTGATAACAGGTGAGTAAATCGGAATTCGTATTTCGGCTGATTTTAGAGGAATATTTTAAAGTTCCAAAACTCCACACTTAGAAGAATTTCCAAGTGAAACCAGTCAATGTTAGCCTATGAAGGAAATTCAAGTTACCGGTGAAGTACGGTTAAAATTACTTTTGAGGATCAGTACTGGGCTGAAAGATGCAGCACTGAGGTCTCTCCTGATAACAGGTGAGTAAATCGGAATTCGTATTTCGGCTGATTTTAGAGGAATATTTTAAAGTTCCAAAACTCCACACTTAGAAGAATTTCCAAGTGAAACCAGTCAATGTTAGCCTATGAAGGAAATTCAAGTTACCGGTAAGTACGGTTAAAATTACTTTTCAGGACCAGTACTGGGCTGAAAGATGCAGCACTGAGGTCTCTCCTGATAACAGGTGAGTAAATCAGAATTCGTATTTCGGCTGATTTTAGAGGAATATTTGCACAATGGTGAAGGGAGGGGCGGGGCCTGAGGTGACATCTGTGCAAACGCGCCCCGTGGCGCGTTTTAAGTTGGGGGATTAAGTCCCCTTGAATCATGAGGTTCCCTATGGGCCTACTAGCCCACCAGGAACCTCCAGTATGCGCTAGAGGGCTGCGTTGCAGAGACATGTACAGAGGCCACACCCCTTTACACCTCTCTGCAACGCAGCTCTGTGGCGCTTTCTGGACGTACCTGTTGGGCTAGTTGGCCCCCACAGACCCTCAGGATTGAAGAGGATTTAATTCCCCATCTTAAAACGCGCCACGGGGCCTGTTTGCACACATGTCACCTGAAGCCCCGCCCTCCCTTCACCACTGTGCAAACGCGCCCGTGGCGCGTTTTAAGTCGGGGATTAACTCCTTGAATCCTGAGGGTCCCTGGGGTGCAACTAGCCCACCATATACCTCCAAAAGCGCCAAAGAGCTGCGTTGCAGAGAGGTGTAAAAGGGGCGTGGCCTCTGTACACCTCTCTGCAAGGCAGCCCCTGGCGCATACTGGAGGTTCCTGGTGGGCTAGTTGGCCCCAGGGACCCCCAGTATTCAAGGGGAATTGTTCCCCTCTGCAAACGCGCCAGGGGCGCGTTTGCAGAGTGGTGAAGGAAGGGCGGGGCCTACGGGCCCGATCGTTTTTTTTTTTGTTTTTTTTTCCCCTGAAGGGGGGCTGTGTGGCCCCCCTTCCTTTTTCCTATTTTTAGGCCCTGCGGACCCCATCCCCCAGGGCCTTACCCCTTTTTTTTTTTTATTAAAATAAAATAAAAAAAAACGGGAAGAGGGACGCGTGGCCCCCTTCCCTGGGCCTGTATTGGCCCCGGGACCCCATCCCCGGGGCCGGCCTTGCACTTTTTTTTAATTTTTTTAATTTTGTTACTTTGGGGAGGGGGCTGCGTGGCCCCCTCCGTGGCCTCTTATGGCCCCGGGGACCCCATCCCCGGGGCCTGGCCTCTCGTTGGGGACTGTGGGGGTCCCCAAACCCCCACAGTCCCGCCGGCTCCCCGTGTCCTACGGGAGCCGGCATAGCTTTACACATGGGGAGCAGCTAACATGCTGCTCCCCATGTGGAAAGCAATCGGCTTTGGATATTGGAAGAGAGAGCAGGTTTCCCTGCTCTCTCTTCCAATATCCAAAGCAGTTTGCAATGACAGGACGGGAGCCGCGAGGCTCCCGTCCTGTCATTGCAAACAGCAGTGTCCCGGGGTAGGCACCCCGGGACACTGCAGGAGCCGGCCCTGGGGGTGGCGGTCCCCAGGGCCATCAAGGGCTCCAGGAGGGGGCCGCGCGGCCCCCTCCCTACATTTTGAAAGCCCCGGGGAGGTGGTGGTCCCCGGGGCTTGGGGTCCAAAACGGACCCCCATTTTAATTTTTCTTAGTGCCCCGGGAGGTGGTGGTCCCCGGGCGTGTGGGGGCTGGAGCCCCCACACAGGTTTTTAATTTAAAAAAAGAAGCCCCGGGGAGGTGGTGGTCCCCGGGGCTGCGGGAGGGCTCAGAGTCCTCCCGCACCATTATACATAAAGCCCCGGGGGTGGTGGTCCCCGGGGCTTGGGAGGCCCTTAGAGGCCCCCACACATAAAATTAACCCCCCAGCATGCCCCCGGGACTTGGCCCACCCGGGGGCCAGTACTATCGAAGCGCGGGAGACCGCGCTTCGATTTCTTTTTTCGGCAGGGTTCGCGCTCCTGAGCGCATCCTGCCGATTTTTAAAATTTTTTTTTATTTTTTTGCCCAGGGGTCCTTGTGGGACCCCTGAGCAGACCTAGGGGTCAGGGTGTTTCTACCCTGCTCCCTTTGTGCGCTTTGCGCACTTGTTTCTGTCCCTCGGTTCTACCGAGGGACAAAATGGCTGCCAACACTTCCTGGTTTGGAGTGTTGACAGCCAATTAACATAAAGCTCGTGCTCGGGAGGATCCGCGGCCCTAGATATCACTATCTTTTTACTTTTGATTTTCTCAGCAACTACTGAACGGATTTACACCATTTAACAAAAGGGTTCTTTCTGAACCAAGAACTACCTCTTTGCCAAATTTGGTGTAATTCCGTTCAGCAGTTCGGGCTGTAGCAGTGTCTAAAGTTTCCTATGGAAAATTGCATGGGGAAAACGCGTTTTGGGACCCCCCTTTTTCTCGGCCCCGCTTGACGAATCCCTCCCCCCCGAGACTTTCAGGGTAGGAACGGACCGGAGCGGGCCACAAAGTTTGAAAATTTTGCGAAGATACGTCAACCGGCAAGAGAGTTATTTCAAATAGAATGTCGCGGATTTCCTATGGATAATAGGTTGTAACTATAACTATCTACTGGCGACCGCCAGAAGATAATGTATACATATTCACTTAAAAAACCATAGGTTTCAGGCACGTTATAGTTAGAAATGAGCATTTAAAAAACCTTAGAAATTCACTGAAAAAACCATAGGTTTCAGGGGCGTTATAGTTAGTTGGACATTTCACTCGAACAAAACCATAGAAATTCCCCTGTTATAGTTAGTTCAGCTAACTATAACTCGCGCGCCCGCAATGCACTGATGATGACGTCACATATTACATCACTCATGACATGTTCAGTGACATCACTGATGACATCCTTGTGATAGAGTGGCAGACCTCCTCTCACCCTAATATAACCTTTGATACACACATTCAAAAATACAAACTAACATTTTCAAAACAATGGACATACCAATACCAGTTACAACACACCTATTCAGTAATTCCAAGATCTACACACACATCCATTCATTCACCAACAGTCCCTATACAGTCACTCATACATGTACTCACTCATCATATGTACTCATACACCTATACATCCTGTTACACACCACCACTCATCCATAGAGTTACTCACACACAGTCACACATGCAAACAAAGTATCAAACATCCATTTACTTGCATATACAGTTATACACACACTACCACACTTACTTCTACAGAAACTTACACATACTTACTCTCTTAAACAATCACTTATAGAAACACCTACTTATTTGTACAGGAACTCTTCCAATCTCTCACTCTCACATATACTCACTTATATACACCAATACTCACATATACTAGTTTAAAACATATGTAGTTACTCATAAAGACACTATTGAGACAGTCATTCACTCACCAACACACCCATACACATACTCATCCACCTATACAGTCCTGCACACATGCTGTCTTCAACACATACAGTGAGTCACTCATTCATGCATCTATGCACTAAGTAATAACCCCCACCGAACCATACAGACACTCAGACACTCATACTGATACTCAAAAAACCAACTAATAACCCATATAGACACTCATGTAGCTACTCACCAACCCATGCAGCCACTTATACACAAAGTGAGAGACCGATACAGATATTTTCATATTTAAACATTACTCACTAACCCATGTATTCACTAAGATACACTTAGTCAGTTATACAATCAATTTTACAAAAAAAATCATCCATTTAGACACTTATATACCCATTTATTCTTCCATCGACCTCGAGATATACATATATAAAACATATTTAATTTTCAGAAAAACACACATTCACTGGATGATGTCATCAGTGATGTCATTTGAGATGTCAGTGATGTCACTGACCATGTCATGAGTGATGTAATATGTGACGTCATCAGCAGTGCATTGCGGGCGCGCGAGTTATAGTTAGCTGAACTAACTATAACGGGGGAATTTCTATGGTTTTGTACGAGTGAAATGTTCAACTAACTATAACGCCCCTGACACCTATGGTTTTTTCAGTGAATTTCTAAGGTTTTTTAAATGCTAATTTCTAACTATAACGTGCCTGAAACCTATGGTTTTTTCAGTGAATTTCTAAGGTTTTTTAAATGCTAATTTCTAACTATAACGTGCCTGAAACCTATGGTTTTTTCAGTGAATATATATATATATATTTATTATACTATGTATACATGTGAAAATGTCTCGTTCCCGTTTGCCTCGGAGACACAGAAAAAATGGGTGGAACTGACGTCAGCACGCCGACGAGGTCCTCTTATGGCTCCGATGATGTCATACGGTGTCGCGAGCGGAGCCGTGCTCGTTGACGTGGGAGAGCTAGGAAAGAATTTCCGTGGAATGCTGGTGCAGGGGATATTCACCTAAGTGTTCAGGCTAGTCCTTTGGGAGCAACTGTTTGTTGCCACTCCAGAAACCGAAACCAGTGATCCGAGGGCAGAGGCCCTGCAGATGGCACACGAGGTGGGGTGCCCAGTCGTGTGCACCGGCGAAGCAGCGAAGTGACAAGCACCACAACCCACAAAAAAGGTAACGAGGGCACTGAATAACGCAGGATCTTCTCTTTGTATCTGGCAGGAACAACGAAGTTAAAATGCCCTAGTACCAAAATGTAGAATTAGTGCTACAACGGTCTTCAAGAGGACCTGCGATGCCGCTTCTGCCTCCCGTACCCTGGTGGCAGCACATGGGTCACGCAGTACGGTCATACTGCGGTGGGACGCACACTCGTTGACCTCTCATGGCACTGCTCCACACTTCAGGGAGGACGCTTTCCATTAGCTATGTTTTCTGGTGACATGTCGCGCCGGCCCCGTCCAACAACAGAACTCCTTTAGATCCAAACAGACTCTTCCACTCTCTCACCGGAAGTGAAACCAGGCCACGCGGACACTTTCACAATACAACAGCCGGGAATGCACTTTTCGGTAAAAAAAAACCACATTCCTTCCTCCTAATTAATCAAATATACGTCTCACTGAAGAACAGGGGCCAGCTTCGATCGGTAAACAGCCGTTACAACGACTTTTTTACTTTGCGATACCATTACAACGCAAGCATTACCACGCATGCGTTGTACATCACGATGTCATTACTACGCATTTTTTTTAGAACGCATGGTCAATTACCACGCATGCCTTTACAACGATCCATGTCGTAAGGAAACAGAGGCTGTTCCGTTTCCTCACAACGAGGTGCACCGCCCCTCAGAGATGACGTGAAGCAGGAACCACGAGGAGAGAGGAACCATGAGGAGTGAGAGGTAAGGGGGATTGGGCATGGGGTGGGGGTTTCTTTTGTAGGGTTTAGGGTAGTGCAGTGGTGTTTGGGTTGTGTAGGGGGTCGTGTTTTAGGGTTTAGGGTAGTGCAGTGGTGTTTGGGTAGTGTAGGGGGTCGTGCTGGGGGTAGTGTTTTAGGGTTTAGGGTAGTGCAGTAGTGTAGGGGGTCGTGCTGGGCGTAGTGTTTTAGGGTTTAGGGTAGTGCAGAGGTGTATGGGTAGTGTAGGGGGTCGTGCTGGGGTAGTGGTTTAGGGTAGTGCAGTGGTGTTTGTGTAGTGGGTCATGCTGGGGGTAGTGTTTTATGGTTTAGGGTAGTGCAGTGGTGTTTGGGTAGTGTAGGGGTAGATTTAGGGTTTATGTTAGTGCAGTGGTGTTTGGGTAGTGTAGGGGGTAGTGCTGGGGTAGTGGTTTAGGGCAGTGCAGTGGTGTTTGTGTAGTGAAGGGGTCATGCTGTGGGCAGTGTTTTAGGGTTTAGGGTAGTGCAGTGGTGTTTGGGTAGTGTAGGGAGTCATGCTGGGGGTAGTGTTTTAGGGTATTGCAGTGGTGTTTGGGTAGTGTAGGGAGTCGTGCTGGTGGTAGTGTTTTAGGGTTTAGGGTAGTGCAGTTATGTTTGGGTCGTGTAGGGTGTCGTGCTGGGGGTAGTGTTTTAGGGTTTAGGGTAGTGCAGTGGTGTTTGGGTAGTGGAGGGGGTAGTGTTTTAGGGTTTAGGGTAGTGCGCCCAACCAGCCACAATATCCGTGGACAAAGGGGATCCTGACTCTTTGGAACGCTCCGTCAATTGAATAATTTGGGTCAAGGGCCCTACCACGTCCAAGACCTATCAATTCCTTTCTTGGGATCACTCATATACTTGGAGAAAAAGGTACATAGTTTCTCATCAATTTCAGGCGTGTGTGTGCCACCTTCCCCTTTAGTGAGGGCCTGGGGCATTCTCCCCTCATCCTATTCCTGACCTCCCTTTCAAGGGGTTGATGGATTTTCCCCACCACATACTTTGGCGTCAGGTGTCCACTCTGCCGACCTAGGATGGTAAATTTGGGTAGGCTCGAACATGTCCGAGTGGACCCCGTCCCCAACCGGGGACTGAGAGGAGTGAGACTCTGGACGCCAGGGACGCCCCGAGTCCTTATCCTCATCGGAGGAGAAATCGTCCTCAGATACACCCTCTCCCTCTAAGGGAAACCCGCCGTCGGGGTCTACAATAGTGGTGACAGTGTCGCAATTTTCTCCGGGCCCCTCCTCCTCCCGGCAGGGTGCATGTTTTAGCGTTCGCGCACTCTTGAGGAAGGTCTCCGTAAATTTATCAAATCCTTCCAAGTGCCCCGCGTTATGCTTAACGGCCCTTTTATTCCCCATCTGGGAGCTACTTGGACGCGCCACCACCAGATCTGGGTCACTGAACACCCCAGGGATGCTTTTCGCCAGCTTATCAACCTGATCCCTAAGAGGAGCCAGCGCCCTAGAAATAGCCAGAGAGAGGGCTTGGTCCACTGCTGGAGGGAGAAGTTGGGGGGCCATTCCTCCTCCACTTCCTGGTAGGAGGAGTAAAAATGGTCTTCTGGAGAAGACATGATAGCAGAGGGTGTGAGCACAAAACAAATGCCCTTAAAATCCTTAAGACAGCCCCCTCGCCGGTGCTCCAACAGCTGGGCTTTCCCCGAAGCTGTTATAAGAATAGACTGAGGCGCAATACCAATTACCACCACCAGGTGGCGCTGGTCACTAACGTGGCCGTGTGGGGGAAATCACGCGTAGCGGTGTCAAAATTAGGCGAGGGTTCGTCGGGAATCAAGCGGACACTAAAGGAGTGACCGGATTCCCAAACGCGCGTAAAGACCAGCGGGAGCGCTCGACGGAGCTGCCTCACTCGGACCAGACGCGCCTGACAGGATCTCACCACGCGCAGAGCACACAGCGGGAGAAAATGCAAGGGGGAGAACGCGCTCGGGCAAGAGCCTGCTGCGCAGGGAATATGAAACAATACCAAGGCAATAATGCTAATAAGGTGCACAAGAAACCGCTATACAAACAGCAACAACGTCAGATTAAGCCAAGAATGTAAGGAATGCACTTAACTGACGAGCAGTGAGGATAGAGGAAGCGGAAGGGACGTCACGATATTATATACGATGGACTGTGATATGATCGGACTATAGTTGCCTTGGAGACTACCCCCCTAATGGTTCATGGGTTGTGTAGTCTTTTGTTTAATGATTGTTGTGTTATGTTTTCTTTGAACTGCTATGCAAATAAAGTGAGGAAAGATATGCATAATCCTCGCCTCCGTCCTGCCATAGAATTCATTAAACTTTATTTGATCTGATTTAGAAACATAGATCATAAAAGTGTACATAAAAACAGTAAATCCTCTTTCCTAATACAATGCAGTGAGAATTAATTAAAACCAGTAGGTAAAAACGGGTGTTGCAAAGCCCGGTTCAGAGCAACTTCAGGTTAACAGAATCGTAAAGTTCAATGTTTCGCAAGATCAATCTCATGTACTTCGTGCAAAATATGCAATAAGGGGTCCAAGTAAGATGTAACGCTCCAACACCTGACCAGTTTGCACTATATAAAACTGCAGAAAAACTAAAAATAAAAAGTGTTTTGCACACTTCTGTCATTGGGCTATATGTGGGCTACATCTGGGTGATATTTGTGCTACATTTGGGCTCTTTTTTCTCTGGTGGCCATCTTGGGAGACTTATTTGTTATGAAGTTTCCTAATTTCGTCATTTACTGCAGTCTCCTCAGTAGGACATGCTTTCAGTTTTTTACTTTGATTCCATCAAGAAGGCATTCAGATGTGTCACACATTTGCCATAAATTCAGAATGTTAGCACTCTAGTTGTTCATTAGATCACTGTAGTAAAGCTACTGCTCACCAGGGAGTTAACTGGAAGTCTACTGCTGGTACTGAAAGTGATTGTTTCACTCTGCATGTCAGAATTTTCTAATGAAATAGAAGAGGATTTGAGATCTCACTTAAAACATGCCCTAAATTTTCTTTCTACAGCACTAACCATAATTTCTATGACAAAATGAACCCCCTCATTTTGTTCCTTTTTAAATTAAATGTTTTAAGAGTTACCAGTTTATTCCAATCAAGATGGCTTCAGGTGTGCCATAATTTTGTCATAAGTAAGACTGTTAGCGCTCTAGTTGTTCTTTAGAACACTCTGGGAAGCTGCAGTAGAACACAAAGGAATCAACTGACAGTCTCTGCCCTTGTTGGATGTACATGTTTTACTGAGAATGTCAGACTTCATTCTCACATGACTGAGAAAGATAATGTGAATTTACAGAAAATATGCTCTCATTTTAGCTTCTAGATCACCTTCCAAACCTCAATGGGAAAAGTATGAGAAAATAGTTTTCTGTCAAACATGATTCATGATATCCCAGCAGAAGGATTTTTCACAGGGTAAAATCACCTTAGAACACACCACAATTCCTAAAATTAGTATGGTACCATCAACAAATGAATTCTAATGTAACTAAAGTCTGTTATCACCCTTTATAGTTCTCCTTTTGGTAACCCTCAAAATCTTCGATTCACTACAATGCATTTCAATGGGGTACTATCATTTATATTGGTCCCAAGATGGCTGCCAGCAATTCCAGGATGAAGTGCTGACAGCCAATCAGATCTCACGATGACCTGTGTGGTTAGGCTCCGCCCAGATATGCGTTTTCTTTTTCAAATTTCTCAGGAACTACTGAACGGATTTACACCATTTAAGCAAAAGGCACGACTCTGAACCAAGGGCTACTTTTTTGCCAAATGTGGTGTAATTCCGTTCAGCAGTTCGGGCTGTAGCTGCGATGAAAGGTTCCTATGGAAAATTGCATGGGGAAAACACGTTTTGGGACCCCCCTTTTTTCTCGGCCCCCACTTGACGAATCACCCCGAGACTTTCAGGATAGGAGCGGACCGGGCCACAAGTTTTGAAAATTTTGCGAAGATTCATCAACCGGCGCCAAAGTTATTTCAAATAGAATGTTGTGAATTTCCTATGGAAAATAGGTCCTAACTATAACTATCTACTGGCGACCGCCAGTAGATAATATACACGGCACTCTGGGATGGAAGTAATTCAAACTCATTTATTCCAATTGGCCACTCTGAATAATATATATATATATATATATATATATATCTCTCTATCTCCTACTGACGGTCGCCAGTAGGTAGTTATAGTTAGGACCTTGTTTCTATTCAAAAAGTGTTTTTTCTTTTAACAATATCTTGGGCGCCGTTGGACGAATCTTTGCGAAATGTTCAAAACTAATGGCCCGCTCCAGTCAGCTCCTGTCTTGAAAGTTTGGGGGTGATTCGTCAAGCGGGGGCCGAGAAAAAAGGGGGTCCCAAAACGCGTTTTCCCCATGTTAATTTCCGTAGGAAACTTTAGACACAGCTACAGCCCGAACTGCTGAATGAAATTACAGCAAATTTGGCAAAAAGGTAGCTCTTGGTTCAGAAAGCACTCTTTTTTTAAATGGTGTAAATCCTTTCAGTAGTTGCTGAGAAATTCAAAAAATAAAAATATCGATATCTGAGCACCAAGGAGTCGCGACTCCTCCCGAGCTGACTTCCGATTGGCTGCCAACACTCCAAGGCAGAACGTGTTGGCAGCCATCTTGTGACTCGGTAACCGAGTCACAAGAAAACTGAAAAAAGAAGATGAAAATTAAGAAATGGGGGCAAGGTACAAACACCCTGACCCCCTAGGCCTGCTCAGGGGGTCCCACCAAGCCCCAGGCACCGCCACCTCCCCGGGGATTTATTCAAATTGGGTGGGGGGGCCTCACGGGCCCCCCCATACCCCTGGGACCGCCACCTCCCGGGGCTTTAATTAAATAAGGGTGGGGGCCTCCCGGGCCCTCTCCAAGCCCCGGGGACTGCCACCTCCCCGGGGCTATAACTAATAATTAGTGTGGGGGGCTGGAGTCCCCCCACACTGCCCCGGGGACCAACACCTCCCCGGGGCCACTTACATGTTGGAGGGGGGGCCACGCGGCCCCCCTCGTGGAGCCCTTTATGGCCCTGGGGACCGCCACCCCCCCGGGCCGGCTCCTGCAATGTCCCGGGGTGCCCACCCCCGGGACATTGCTGTTTGCAAACCCTGCTTTGCTTTTTGGAAGCGAGAGCAGGAAACCTGCTCTCGCTTCCAAAAAGCAAAGCAGATTGCTTTTGCACAAGGGGAGCTGCATGTCAGCAGCTCCCCTTGTGCAAAAGCAATGCTGGCTCCCGCAGGAGGCGGGGAGCCGGCGGGACCGTGGGGGCATTGGGGCTCCCCCCACGGTCCCCAACGCCAAGGGCCAGCCCCTGGGGATGGTGTCCCCGGGGCCAAAAGTGGCCAAGGGAAGGGGGGCCACGCGGCCCCCTTCCCGTACTATTTTATTTAAAAAATAATAAAACCGAGGCAATGCCCCGGGGGATGGGGTCCCCGGGGCCATTATAGGCCTCAGGAGGGGGGGCCACACAGCCTCCCTTCAAAATAAAATTTTTAAAAAAATGCTGGCCAGGCCCCGGGGATGGGGTCCCCAGGGCCAATAGCGGCGCAGGGAAGGGAAGCCACGCGGCCCCCCTTCCCGTTTAAAAAATAAAATAAAAAATGCTCAGGCCCTGGGGGATGGGTTCCCCAGGGTCCAAAAAATAGTAAAAGAAGGGGGGCCACACAGCCCCCCTTCTACAAATATTTAAAAAAAGTAAAAGCCAGTGTCTCGCCGGAGGCCCCGCCCCCTCCCTGCACCACTCTGCAAACGCGCCCCCTGGCGCGTTCTAAGTTGGGGAATTAAGTCCCCTTGAATACTGAGGGTCCCTGGGGCCAACTAGCCCACCAGGTACCTCCAGTAAGCGCCACACAGCTGGATTGCAGAGAGGTGGTCTGAGGCCACGCCCCTTTTTTACACCACTCTGCAAACGCGCCTCTTGGCGCACTGCTGGTGGGGCGGTGTGTCCTGAGGACCTCAGGACACAAGTGGACTTCATCCCCCGAGCAGCAGTGCGCCAGGCGGCACATTTGCAGGGTGGTGTAAAAAGGGGGCGTGGCCTCGGACCACTCTCAGCAATCCAGCTGTGTGGGGCTTACTCGAGGTACCTGGTGGGCTAGTTGGCCCCCAGGGACCCTCAGGAGGCAAGGGGACTTCATCCCCAAACAAAGAGCGCGCCAGGAGGCGCGTTTGCAGAGTGGTGGAGAAAGGGGGCGTGGCTTCTGTCCACCTCTCAGCAATCCCACTGTGTGGGGCTTACTGGAGATAAGAGGTAGGCTAGTTGGCCCCTAAGGACCCCCAGCAGTGAAGGGGACTTCAATCCCCATCCCATCCCAAAAAAATCAAACCCTTCCTACCTCCCGAGGATCTCCAGTCAGCAGTTCACTCCTTAGTTATCTCACGAGTAGAATACAGTTTGGTGACCCTAGCAGGGCTTCCTAAACCTAGGTTAGCGCCGCTAAGAGCTTTTCTAAATGCCTCGGCCAGACTTATCACAGGAGCCAGAAAGCATGATCATATTACACCGACTTAATCCAGCTTAATTGGCTTCCCATTGAAGCAAGGATCCGTTTCACGATAGCCTGCCTGACACAAAGCTATACACTTCAATAGCCCCGTTTACCTGGCAAAAAAAATAAAAAAATCGAGCTCTCCGGATCCAGGCGAAACTTAAGAAGCTCCAATACCCTACTACTGAAACCACCAAAGTAAAAAAAAAAAAAAAAAAAGAAGAACCTACAATCGCACCTTCTCAGGGCTGGCTCCAAGAATTTGGAGAACCCTCCCAACGGAGATCAGAGCCAACCCCTCGACTGCTTCATTAAAAAAAACAGGTCAAATGGCTACTGTTGGAAGAACTTCATCAGCAATAGCCTCTTTGTCATCTGCTAGATACTTCCCTTTCGTGCTTGACTATCATTTTTACGTTATGGGTCGAAATATATGCTTGACAATTATTTTCACTTTGTGTTTGAAATATGTGCTGGACAATCTTTTTTACTTGAGGTTTAAATTGTATCTCGTCGCTCTTTGAAAGTAGTTTGATGCTGAAACTGCTCGGCCCATCTAGGCTTCCTCAGCAATAACCTCTATGACTTTTGCCAGACACTTCCCCTCGCTCCATGAAGTTATACTTGACAATTATTTTCACTTTGCGTTTGAAATATGTGCTGGACAATCATTTTTACTTGGGATTTAAGCTGTATGTCGTCGCTCTCAGGAAGTAGTTCGATGATCAAACTGTACGGCCCATCCAGTTGGGCTTCTACATGTTGTTCACTTGCTACCTCTTCCTCCCCTAGTACCCACATTTATTCTTATGCCTCAGTTTCTTCTCATGATGCTTTATTGTATTGTACTTATACTGTTTCTTCACCTCAACGTCATTTTTCTCTTTGTACAGCGCTCTGATATCCATCTGGGTCTTGTTCGCGCTTTATAAAAACTTTTCAAATAAATAAATAAGAGCGCACCAGGGAGCGCGTTTGCAGAGTGGTGGGCAAAGGGGGCGTGGCCTGTTATGAGAACTTAGCAATCCTGCTGTGTGGTACTTACTGGAGGTAATAGGAGGGGTAGTTGGCCCCCAAGGATGTCCTTGGGGGCCAACTACCCCTCGTTACCTCCAGTAAGTCCCACACAGTAGGATTGCTAAGACGTCTTTGGAGGCCACGCCCCCTTTCTCCACCACTCTGCAAACGCGCCTCATGGCAGACTATGGGATGAAGTCCACTTTACTCCTGAGGGACTGGGGGGGGGGGGGGCCAAGAAGCCCTCCTGGTACCTCCTGTAAGTCCTACGCAGAGGAAGTCCTGAGCGCTGGTCGAAGGCCCAGCACCCTTTCTCTACCACTCTGCAAACGTGACTACTACTTAAAGAAGCATCTTTCTGCACCTCTGACTTAGAGGTAGTTTTAATCCCCCTGCCCTATTATGTACTAGGGCCTTACAGAGGAGGTCATGCCAATCACAGGGGTACCCCAACGCATATTAGGACATTGGAATGTGGAGCACTCCATTGAAGACAATGGAGTGCTCCGTGCTTCTACGGGCCGGTAAAGGCCCGCAAAGCAACATTCTAATGTTGTTTTCACAAAGGCCTCTCGGAGCCCGAGGGGATTTAAAACCCCTCCAACTCCGAGAGGCCTTTGTTTAATTTGTTAGAACATTCTGCCCTCTAGTGGCAGAATGTTCTAATAGCCTTATAGCCCTTCGTAGCTGGGCTATACCGGCTATTAAAGGCCCGCTCCCTTGTTAAAGTCCCTCGCCTTCGGCTCGGGCCCTTAACGCTGGAGCGGGCCTTTAATAGCCTCAGGTAAGTGCCTCCTTCCCATGTGGGCGGCGCTCATGTTCCTGCCAATTACACCAATGAACCAAGCACCACACCGCCGGTTCCACAAGCCAACATCCTGCCACGTCTGTGTCTCGGGAAGTCCCGACCTGGAGTTTTGGACTGGAGTCAGTCCCAACGACTGTTGCTGGATACTTCAGATTACGGCGGTACGGCAGTTTTCCAAGCTCATTGAAAAATCAAAATTACCACTTCGCCTGCCGCACATATATATAAAACATATTTAAACTTTACAGAAACACAGTCACTGGATGATGTCATCAGTGATGTCATTTGAGATGTCATCAGTGATGTCACTGGCCATGTCATGAATGATGTAATATGTGACGTCATCAGCAGTGCATTGCGGGGCGCGAGTTATAGTTAGCTGAACTAACTAGAACGTCCCTGAAACCTGTGGTTTTTTCAGTGAATATATATATATATATATATATATATATATATATATATATATATATATATTCACTGAAAAAACCACAGGTTTCAGGGACGTTATAGTTAGCTGGACATTTCACTCGTACAAAACCATAGAAATTCCAGTATCATAGTTAGTTCAGTTAACTATAACTCGCGCCCCCGCAATGCACTGCTCATGACGTCACATATTACATCATTCATGACATGGCCAGTGACATCACTGATGACATCTCAAATGACATCACTGATGACATCATCCAGTGACTGTTTCTGTAAAGTTTAAATATGTTTTATATATACGGCAAGGTGTATTGAAGAATGAGTGGGTGTATAAGTGTCTGGATGGAGGATTTAGGAGGTATGTAACGGATTGTATAAGTGACTCATTAAACGTGTCTTACTGAATGCATGGGTAAGTGACTAAACTGTGTGAATGTCTATCAGTCTGTCTGTTGTTGTGCAAGCTGCTACATGGGTTGGTCAGTAGCTACATGAGTGTCTATATGGGTTATTGATTGTTTGCTTGAGTATTTATATGAGGGACTGAGTGTGTGTGTGTGGGTGTGGGTGGGTTGGAGGTGTGTGACTGCATAGATGTGTGAGTGGTTGATTCACTGGGTGTATGGGTTCAAGAGTGCATGTGGAAACAGCTGTATGGGTGGGTGAGTGTGTGTATGGGTGGGTGAGTGAATGAATGGATGTCTCAGTGGTACATATGTGAGTAACTACATATGTAAAAGGCAGTATATGTGTATGATGGTGTATATAAATAACTATATGTGCGACTGAGTGATTGTGAGAGTGGCATATATGGATGAGTCTGTACTTGTTTCAGTGAATACATAAGAGACTAACTATGCGTTACTGTCTGTATGAATTAGTGAGGTGGTGTGTGTATAACTGTTTAGGTGAGTAAATGGGAGTGTGATTGATTCTTTGCATGGCTGACTAGGTGTGTGAGTAACTCCATGGATGAGTGGCTGTGTGTGTGTCTGAATAGGTGTATGAGTGCATAGGATAGTGTTGTATTGATAAGTGACTGCATGTATAAGTGATTGTATAGGTGAATGAGTGGATGTGTGTACAGACATAGGAATCAGTGAGTGAGTATGTAGTAACTGGTATTAGTGTGTGGATGCTTTCGAAAATGGTAGTGTGTATTTTACAGTGGGTGTATTAAAGGTTATATTAGGGTGTGATGAGGTGCATCAGATTATCACGTGGATGATGTCATTTGAGATGTCATCAGTGATGTCACTGACCATGCCATGAATGATGGAATATGTGACGTCATGAGCAGTGCATTGCGGGGGCGCGAGTTATAGTTAACTGAACTAACTATAACGGTGGAATTTCTATGGTTTTGTACGAGTGAAATGTCCAGCTAACTATAACGTCTCTGAAACCTATGGTTTTTTCAGTGAATTTCTAAGGTTTTTTAAATGCTAATTTCTAACTATAACGTCTGTAAAACCTATGGTTTATTCAGTGAATTTCAAATGTTTTTTAAATGCTAATTTCTAACTATAACGTCTGTAAAACCTATGGTTTTTCCAGTGAATTTGATTTTTTTTTTTTTTTTTTTAATATTAAACTACTATTCTGCTATTTGTCATTAGTACTGTTTTTCTCACTTTTCCACTACAGAAATGAAAATAAACTGTAAAACTGTTGTGTAATGTAATATATTTCACAAATTACACTGTTACTTATCAAATAATACAGCATAATATAAAATTTTCAAAACATATTTTTCTCCCTTTTTCTGCTGTTATCAGACTCTACTTAACTTCACTATTCACAGTGATGTCAGTGTAGTATCATCATAAACAGCTGGGGGGGAAAAAAACAATCAACTAGATTGTTAAAAAAAAAACAAATGACTAACTCTTACAACCACAATAACAAATCAACACAAATAACACATCCAATACTATTTCCAATTTTTAAATGTTACCTTTACTGTGTACTTTCTGTTGACATTTTTCCTCAAGGCCAAATAATGTGTGGAATTTTTTTTTTTTTAAATCATCCAGTATCAATTCCTTAAAGCATCTTCCCATTTTCCCTCTAGGCCGAATAATGTATCTAACATTTTTGTTTCAGAAATATCAAGTATGAGTTGGGTAATTCATAAGGCAATCTCGGTTTAATTTCCAAGTGTGTATCGTTGCAGTGACTCCAACCATTTTTGCATTTCAAATATACAGTATAATGTCCACATGTGGTAGTACCTCCAGCATGGAAAACAATAGCCAGTGTTGTGAAAGTTCTTCCAGAAATAGATACTTGACTAGCAACAACATTTTTAATTTTCGTTTCCACTTTTCTTCCATTTGGTCTACAGCGTTGTAGCATTAAAATTACATATTTTCCATATCTTTCTAGGCATAATGTAGATAACATTTCTGATTGACAACGAGAACCTTTCATATCATGATTTGCTTCTTTTACTAATTTCGGAAAAGGTACAGATTTGCAGTCAGGTATTGTTAAATATAGAAATCGTTCTCTGTCAACTATAGTACTAGAAGTTAATGAACACTGTTCACATTTGTGATCCCATTTGTAACCGAGTCCAAATAAACTCTCAATCTGGATTCCTTCATCTTCTAATACTCCAAGCATAACCATCAGAAACTCTTGTGCATCTTGTTGTATATTAGGACTGAACGTTAAAGATCCAGTACGTGTCTAACAGTTGTCGAATACCAGAAGCAGTATGGATCTTACTTCTGTCAGTTCTCAATTGTTCAAATAAAGTATAAAGTGCAGAACAATCTTTTTTCCTGACTTTCCATAATTTCATCATACAGATCTTCTAGATAAAATAGAACGTTTAGAATAACATTACCATAGCAGTTGACACCAGAAGCATTTTCTAATTGGTATCCCACATCATCACTTGTTTCTATTTTCTGTTTCTTTGCATCTTTTCTTTTGAATTTTTTTTCTGCTTTTCAACCACACTTGATTCATCAACATGTTTGCGTTTTGAACACAGCACGTTTTTCATAAATAGGATATTCACCTAAAGTTGGTGCATAAAGTCTTCTTAAACGATTATATTCTCTTACACAATTTACATCAGCACTAACCTTGTTTTCATCTAAATCAATTAAATACAAACCAGACAATGTTCTAACTCGAAATAATGCAACGTATGCCATTCCCTCTTTAATCACAGTTCTTCCAACATTTACTAAAGCATTATCTACACTTAAACCTTGAGATTTATGAATGGTTATTGCATATGCTAAACAGAAAGGAAACTGTTTTCTACGAACATACAAGTCTTTTACCAGCAAAAACGTACAGCACAACGCCCAATTTGTTTCACCTCTGCAATCTGATCAAATTTAATTTTCAAGAATTCAATTGCATTTCTGTTTTGATATTTTACAAATTCAACAACTTTTCCTATTGCTCCATTCACTAACCCTTGTTCTATATTCAAATTACGCCTCAAAATTACCTGAGTTTATACATACATCTAAAAAAAATTCTAAGCCAGCAGTTTTTGATACAGACTTTTCCAAAGAATCCAATTTAGTCTGTAGTTTATTTGAAAGAAGAATTATTATACCTTGATGCTCGATTTTATCAATAGCTACAATGTGAACTATTTCTTGATTTTCCAATTTCAGAAGCTCTTGATTAAATGTAGAACACTCTTCCAGTGTAGGCATTAAGCAAAGTATAGACTTTTTTTCTGCAATGTTCTTGTACAGTACTGCTGCTGGTGTGTTTTCAGTTGTAAACAAGTTCTTTAGTAGACGACTTTGTAAAGCTTGTTTACCATGTTTGCTTAGAACACCAATTCTTACATCTTTCAGAATATTTCCATAATCTTCATCACTTGCTCGTCGCATATTCTGAGTGAGTTCTTTATATTCAAAATTTAACCAGAGATTCACATTTCCAATATTTCCCAAAGATTTCCTAGTGTCTTCATGTAGAAGAGTTTTAAAGACTGGTTCTCCTTTTACACGAGTTAGTTGTAGCAGATCTCCAAATACAATTAAATGTTTTCCTCCAAAGAGAACGTCGTAATCTGTTTTTAATACCTGTTGCATTCTTAAATGCACGAAAGCAAGCATTAAGTTTGAGACCATGCTCACCTCATCAATAATTAAAAGTTTCATCTTCTTCAGCACTCTTGACACTTCATAAGAAGCTTCTCCAGACAACTTCTGATATTCTAATTTATTATCATGCTCAACTGGTAACATTAGTAATCTATGCAAAGTAATTCCTTTAACATTGTGCGCAGCTAATCCAGTTGGAGCTGTTACTACACAAGATAAATGTGAAGCTGTAGTTTTTTTTAAAGATAACTGGTCAAAACTTTAATTTAAAAACTTTTACCCGTTCCAGCTTGACCACTGATGTACATCAGAATAGGTTTAAATGATGAACATACACATTCTTTTTTTTTTCATGCATCAAACCATGTTCTATCTGTTCTCTCACTTGTACATATATTTCTTTCTGTTCAATATTTACTTGTTCTTCTAACTTTTCCAATGTAATATTCTCCTCTTGTGCTTGTTGCTTTGCAATTTCCACTTCATGCATAGCAATCGCTGCTTCATTTTCCACTATTGGTTGTCCAAGTGGATCTTGACTACATGGACCAGAACTTTGACTATCTTGAGAACTTTCATTTGCAACTTCAGCTGTAATAGTCTTTTCCTGTTCAACTTCACCATTCGACATCTTTAAATATGTAGGGAAAATTGAACATGCAATGCTATCTTTACATGCATTAAAAGAAATCTTCGTAGCAGTCGAAATCTCCAAGTAATTCACTTTCGCTACGCCATGGTTTGAACAGTTGGAGAAGTGCTAAATAGTAAAATTCTCGCTTGTCTGGAGTTTCACAACTGAGTTTCTTGTGGTTGATAAGGTTACCTTTTGTGTGTTTTACTAAACATCCATGACATCCAAGTACTGCATATTTTCCTTGTTTTAAATTCTGTTTAACATTTCTTTTGAAGCTGTAATGTTGAAGTACTTCATACAGACATAGCTGTTCCAGATGTCGACTCCTTTTCGGATAGTATGTATCCAACATATTAGTTTTAAGAATTTCTGTACTGTCTGGTTCATTTGCTGCTAAGTATTCAATTTCTTCTAATGATTTCAACACTCTATTTCGTGAGCAGGCAAGACCTAAACTTACCCAAATGATCCCTCGTGATTTTGAATATACACTTGAAGAGGACAAGCGGTCTGAACATTCATACGATCCAATTTCTCTGTGGGAAAGCATTTTCAAAGTAAAGCTGTACAATTTTTTGGTAAGGCTTTTCTCTTGTGCAATTTCTTTCCACATTTGTTTCATCTCGGTTTTTTCTGATTTCGTTATATATGATGTAACGTAGAACAGCAATTGAGTGGTCTGCAACATACTGGATGTCCATATTTGCATTCCACATTTTTAAAATAACCGGATTGTAGTCATTAATATACTTTGACAGTTCTGTTCTTTTCAAGTTGTAGGTATTCTTTGGAGATTTGAGAGTTATTGTGTGCCTTACAGAAGAAAAAAAAAAAAAAGAATATACTCTTCCTTTAGAAATTACTGGACGTGGAAATCCAAACCGACACTTGGTATAAAATTTTCCTTTAGACTTGTATTTTCGTCGGCAGTACTTTCCACAACGGTGACTTTGGAAACGTAAAACTTGCTGTCTCAAGCTTCTATCTCCTCCTTCTCTTGGAATCTCACATGTCACATACTGTTCAATGAAAGACAATACTATTTCATCTGAATCAGTTCCAAATTTAGGTGCATCATTGATCCACAATAGCATATGTATATGAGGAGCACCTCTCGCTTGGTACTCCTTTCTCCAAAAGAAAATCGGTAACTTCTCCAAGAGGTGGATTCTTTTTATTACAGATGAAAGACATCATAGCTTGAAACCTATGATTAAAATATATCTGCACACATTTACAGGATCCAAAGAACACAGTTCTCCAGGTGTCTTCATTTCAACATTCTTTATATTGGAATTTGCTTCTCGTAGAAATTCAAGCAAATCTTCCCATGAATACTCTGCACAGCTAAGTGTCACAAACCATGTTGGTGTACCCAAGTTCCGTAACATACACTTCAGTTCTCCATGATGACGATACCAATACTCATTTGTTCCTCGTTGACATGCCATCAAATTAATTAACTGTGCTTCTAAATTTTCATCTGTTTGTTGAACTTTCTCCACAAATTCTTTTGCTGAAAGAAGTGATTGATGAAATCCAGTTTTCAGTATGTGGTTCACTGCATAGGACAGAGAAGACCGATCACTTTCAAACAAAAGGTGAAATATATATGGTATACACTGCCGGAATCTAGGATCTTCAGAGTATAATCTTGTTGAGCGATATTCTGAAGCTGGAGTACGTACAGGTCGGTCATCATATCGTCCACCTTCTCCAGTAGGAAACAGCTGTGGAAAACAACGAGCTTCTAAGCTTTTCTCCCATACACTCATTGGAGTTCCCTTTGCTTTTTTCATTTGAAATAACTCAATACTGTTTCCTATTACTTCTTTTGAATGTAGAGGACATATTGTGTAATGTTCATAAATCTCTTCACTCCTCGACTTCTCCACTTTCTCTATTTGACCACTTGAAATTTCAGATTCATCTTCCAAACTTATTACCTGTAGTTCCACATTTACACTTTTATAATAAATATTATTCTCCACAAGATATAACGTAGCCTTTTGAAGTTTTTTAACATCCACAAATTCTTGCCATATTCTCCGACTCTTTGTTGGTACTCCATTTACTAGAATGACTACTGCTTCATTTTCATCTTTGTCTCCACCAACAATTTCAATATTTTTCTTAAAATCCAAAGGTAAGTACACTACTCTTCCTTTCAGCCTTCTTTGTAAGTCTGTTGGTGGCAGTTTACCTGTTTTAGGCTCTATGCGAATTATAATTTGAAATGGATGAACAGATTGAATTAGAACCGACTCATATGTATTCAAATCTGCCAGTTCCTCCGGAATAGCTACTAATTCTAACTTATTAAGTACTGCTCTAGCGGGCATTTTGTTCTCTTCTAATTTGTTATAACAATATTTACAAATACGTTGATCACTGCCTAACTCAAATTGACCTTCCACTAACAAGTAAGTTGCAAATTCTTTCCATTTATCTTTATTCTTCTTTTCAGATTTCAAATACAAATCAACATTCCTAGTTTGAATTTTATAATTAGTACGTCGACAACAAACACAAACATAGTTTGGCATTTCAGAGCACACTATGTTAAACTTTCCAATTTCTTCTTCAAACTGATCAATTATAATCACTTTCCCATCTTCTTCAACATCTGTAATTGTCTAATTTTCACTTTCTATACACTGCTCTTCTGAACCAAAATATCGGAACTGAATATCACCACATTTTTTTTGTACATCTGATAAAGAACCGTGTAAAAGAGCTGTATTTAGTTCACCTAAACATAATGCAGGACTTTTTACATAGTACAGTTTCCTTACAAACTTCCGCATTTCTGAATGGTGTACTGCTAACATCCTTAAGTGATAAAAAAAAAAAACTTTTACACACTTTTCTTGAAAGACAAGCCAGAGAATGCCCATGTTTCTCAGTATATTTTCTTACATTACAAGGATCTAGTGTTTGTAACAACCTAATCTTCTGTTTTACACTTTTCTGTGTATATTCTCGTAACAAATTTCGCATTATATCAATAGATTCCTGTTGAATACTACAAATACTGCTACAACCCCACTTATACACAGGAGCTTGTGTGCGTTTCCCTTGCACTTCTTCAGCTATTAACAGTTCTGCACTAATAGTAACCATTTCCTCTTTTGCAACAGGACAACCATTCTGAACTTCGTAGCAACGACCTCCAGTATCAACTGCAAATGGTAAACTATTTTCTTGGAAGTAACACTTCATTAAAAAAAGGTTCACTATTAGATGTAGGTTTCCATTTTCCACTGAAGATTATACAAAAGTTGCTTCTGTTCACACGTCTTTTTTTTTTTTTTTTTTTTTAAACTTTTGTCTTTCAGAATCTTCATTGTTTTATCCAACACTTTCATCCTCTTCAAAATGAAAATGAATATTTTTTGTTTTAACTTAAAAGCAGTATCCACTATGCTTTCAACACGCTGTTTCTGTTTCAATTGCAGCACTTTCTTTTTATATTTGCGGCATTCTTTTATTAAATTCTGAATTACTCTATTTCGAAAAACTCTGACGAATTTCTTGAAATTGTTTTTGTCTACGGGTAACAAATACTCTTTCCTTATCATGTTTTTTTTTCTTGCAATTTGAAGTCAAAGTCTGCTTCTCCTTACTTGAATTTTTTTTTATTTTTCCTTTGTATGATGTTATATTCCTTAAATGTTCGTAGTACTTTTTTTTAGAAATTGTCTAGTCTTTTTACCAGAAGAAACTATTTTTGTAGTACTCTGATTTTCTTGTAATGCACATTTTTGACTTTTCTTTAAGTAGATTGCCTTTTTGTTTTTCCTTTTCTTTTCAGTTCTTCTAGGCATTTTCAATTTTTAATCCAAACAAAATAATTTTCTGCGAATGAAAAAAAAGTTTTAATTATTTGTTATATCTGTTCAATAGGTCAAAATAATCACATACAATTATATAAGTTCCAGTGGCGGCTTGCAGAGGAAAAGCTGCATGGTACTGGAGCGGAATAAGGGAACAGTAGGGTGGCAGGTAGTGTCTTCCGACATACAGCACGTATTTATTGAATTATTTAGATTCACCTTCCCATTTTATATGCGACTCCACTGCCTCCTACTTTTCCCCTCGCCCCCCCGCCCCACATATTTACAAGGAGCCATCGCCGAATTAACGGCACTTTATCGCAGCGAAACTCGTGCTAAATGTACCCCCCCATTCCCAAGCCGGTGTTAACAGCCCACAGCACCAGTATACCCGCGATAGCCTAAAAAAACATCGCCACAGACGACCCTCGCAAATATCGCTAATGAGATGCAGAGTAGGCGTTCCCGTGACAAAAGCCGAGACAACAGCACACCTCAACATTCACAACGACCAGCCACATCCGTGATAAAAACACAAAACGGGCGATAAGGCGCGTTAGCACCAGGAAATTTACACCTGCTCTGACCTGGTGTAAAGTTGGACGGCAGCCAGCACCACAAGAGGGAGCACAGCCCAGGGCCACATCCGAAGGGCAACAGATGCCATGGAGCAACTCATCATGCGGCCCGGACACCCAACAGGGCCGCAACACCCACCGCCAACACCCCAGGACCCCATCCCACACCCGGAACACCCACCCCCCCGGCACCACCCCAACACCGGACTAAGAAATTGCACACCAACACCACCAACCCCAAAACAAACATCTTGCCTGATGTCCCACAAGCAGCAAAATAAACATACATGCGTGACCAGAAAATGGAGAATCAGTCATACAGCAATGCAACCACCAACACAAAACACCACACAAACAAAAGCAGAAACAACCCCTAGGATGAGTCCTAGCTGCTCCCACTGGACAATCCGTAGCACACAGCCCGGTAGACCAAATCCAAAACAAGATGGTGTGCCATGCGCGCAACAAACGAAACTGAGGGAGAGAGCGAGGGAGAGAGACGGAGTGAGAAAGCACAAGCAGCGCAAGGACGCACGGGCACCTGGCTCCACATGCCAACATATGTGTGTGCATCGCCATCCGTACACCATGAGCCCAAGGCCGTGTCCCAATCTCCGCGCCAAAGCCACATCACATTCCCAAAACGAAAGTAGTAGTAAGAAACATCAGGGATGAAAGCACCATTGTCCCAATGCAGAAGCCGGGAGGACACCTGCACCTCTGACCTTGGTCCTGAACGCGCCTGGAACACCCTGATAGAGATACAATGGCAGATGGGGACGACTCCCACACCACGCATTCTGCAAATAAAGCATCCAACTTATCCACAGCCCACACATAGAAGCCCCTGCCTGTGGTACCCCCGCATGGGAAGGCCTTGACACCCACGGAAACAGCAACCCATGTCCCACAACGTTGCACACACATTCAAATTACTGCTCAGAGCTGTGGCATATCCTCCACACAACAGCCACAGTCCAGAAGAGTGCCTGTTCACGAGAATCACCAACGCAATGGCAGGCCATACCGGGCACATGCACAACACCAGTCACGTGGAACAGTACCGTGCACGTATGCTGCATTTACTGGGCGCACTGGCAGTGCTGCGGATCAGTTACAGGCTCAGCTTCCGCATTGCCCACATCACCTGCGTCCAGCCCTGGTTCCACTGCCGAACATGCACATTCGAGTGTCCCATGGATCTCTGCCTATCCAACACAACTGTTGATGAATTGGCCTATGACTTGTGTTTGCACCCCCTGTTGGATCACGAACAGGAGTGTAACTGAGACAGCCGTGCATGGGATGCCTTGACATACTGCGTATGTATTGGTAGTTGTGCATGGGAGATGGCACAATTTCTCATCTGCAGTGACCACATCGAGGCGCTTCCCTATTGGGCTGTGTTGCGGATCGGTGACACAGCGTGGGCTGAGCACACCTGCCCGGACCACCTAATGGATTGGCTCACCCTGGTGTTCCTTGAACACGACAACGACGTACTATTGGAACACATTGCACATGAAGCTGCATGGGCATTCATGGACGAGTAACTACGTACCTGCAGCCACATCCTATTGCCACCCACAGCACATGGCCCAACAACTTGTTGCACAGTGGGGATTGCTCACATATCCCACCAAAACAGAGCACACTTCTCCCGTCGGTCGGGCTCTGGATGCATGTGCGTGGAATAACACGTGTGCACACACACCTGTCCAAGGCGACGCAGGTCCATGGTCCGAGCAACACAGCGTCGTTTCGCAACGTTGCCAACTGGGACACACTGCTGGGTGAGAGCACACACATGGCGATGTAGCACGACATGCGAACCTGTCGGACCCTCACACCTGATCACTGTCGGCAGAGCAGACAACTGCCGCACCCCGGTGGCAGAGCACCATGTAGACCCCACGTACAGTCAGTCGTGCCCCCTCACACGGGGCACTGTGCAGACGCCAAACAACACATGACTCGTCCAGCAAGGCAAGGTGGGCTGCGAGCGTTGCCATATGTGATCAATATTGTCCATTTGAGCCCCAACATCATCTGCCCCTCGACATGTACCCATGCTGCGTGTAAGTGTCTTAAGCATGTCCGTGCCTGTTGTGGCCGTTGCCTCGTCCGTACTGACACGCACATGCCAATAAAGCCTATGCCACTCCACTGGTGTCTAACTGTGAGGTGTGTTGTAAAGATTGTCCACTCGTGTGCCACAATGAGCCTCGTCCCAACACAGGGAAGAACTGACTGTCGCATGTGCAATGGGGGTATATCCCTTTCGCAAGCTTCGCCTCTGTGAGCCAGACATTGTTTTTGCATAGGTGCTGGACGACATCTGATGCAGCCCCATCACCTACGCAGTCTGATGTGTCAGGGGCACACAGCCATGCAGCCATCACCCCGCCATACACACCGGACACAGAACCCGTATGAGGGGAGTTTTGTACCACATTGCCTTCATTGCTGATGTTCTGTGATTGCTATGTGTGTGGGCTGCATTGTGGGGGAATTGCCCCTGCAGCTCTGATTTCGTGTAGCCTTCTCCCCTTGAGACGGGGTGCCTTTGGATTGTGTGCTTTTCGGGGCCTGTTTTGCTTTTGACTTGGGTGATGTGTGCTCGTGGACTTATTTTGTGGCCTGGTGCATTGTTGGTCTGCTGCGTGTATTGTAAGGCATGGGTTGTGGTTGCACGCGGACACGTCGGAGTGTGACCTGCTCCTTTGAGGATGTGATCCGCACTTGGCTCCGCCCATGTCGCTTCGTGGGCCATGTCATTTTCTTTGCACAGCTGCTATGCTATCCGAAATGCAGTGTTACTTGCATAGTCAGTGTGGGTCACGGATCTGCTGGTTTGCTGGATTCAGCATATGTGCAAGGGTAGGTTGTGATATTTGTGATAGGGGGGGGGCACTCTGTCCACATTGTGGATGGGGGCCTACTTGGCGTTTGGATGTGTGCTGCAGTGTGCCAAGGCATTCAGGGACATGTTCCAGGGTCATTGTGGGTGTACTGTGTGCTGCACAAATCAGCGCCGTATCTGATTTACAAAACTACATACTCGCTTAAACAAACTATACTGCTCATTTGTTACCTCTATACCTTACTCCTAAAACCATGTAATCTTTCAAAAATATGTTACGTCACTTTTGTACCATTGAAACTGATTACGACCTTTTCTTTACACTACAGATCCCATGAACATGCTAATAAAGGTATAAGTGCTATTTTCATACTAAATAAAGCTCTCTTACTTAATTTTTATAAACACTACTGTTTGGTGCACAAAATGGGGATGACACATGAGGAGAGGAAACGGAGGTGTAATCCCTAAACTTTTATTGTACCGTTCCTTTAATATACGTATATTGAGGGTTTTAAGTGGGATGAAAAAAAATGCGGGTCTCTAAAAGGGGTAGCAGTGTTCAGCACCGGTAACACCCAGTCCACTTAAAGTCCTGCGTATATTCAGCACAGAGACACACCCTAACAATTTTCATCACTTATAATCACAGTTAGTTTACTAGTGTGAAAAAAATCGTATAGAAAATTTACTAAGAATGTAAGAGTAGGATCTGCTTCTTATGGTTACCCCCACTTTTTTCTGATGTTTCACTGTTTTTCGACTTTAGTCTGGCTGGGGCCCTGCTATCCAGGACCCCAGCCTAGCTGCTTCCTCTCTAAATTGATTCCCAGTACCTTAGGTACACCACAGATTGGATTCTGGGGTACCCTTATAAGTCCCTAATATATGGTATACTATGTACCCAGGGCATAGGTACCCCAGAGGCCTACCAGGGGCTGAAGCATGCATTATGCCACCCCTGGGCAGCCTTCCAAAATGACACCACAGGACTGCTACAGCAGCCTGAGTGAGGTGGTGCCTGCACCCCTTACTGAGATATAGGTTCACTATATCTCACCCTATCACTGCACATATACAACTATCAGTCACCCCTTTGGCAGGCCTTATCAATCCTGAAGGCAGGGTGCTTGGTTTTATGCGACAGGGTGCCCATGCATGAGCAGAGCCCCTCTGCAGCCTTCGGAATCTCCTCTCCGGGGTGGTCTGTGAATGCAGCCTGGCCATATACTCTTAAGTGCATTATAACTAAACGGTAAATGCTAACTTTGGAGTGGCTGCACGGAAACATGTTGTGTTTGGTGTCAAACACCTTGGAATCATACCCCCACACCAGTAACTGGTGTGGGAGTATGATCCCACCCTTCTAGAGGGAGAGACATGACAGCACCGGTATACCCAGTACCAGCTAACAGAGTCCTGGCATCACAAAATGGATGCTGCAGCCACAGACACGAGTCTGGCCTTCTGCTGCTGACCGAAACTCCGGCAGGGGAGGCCTGGACAATAGGTTTCCTGTCACAGGGAGGTGTAACCACCTCCCAGACAGGCTTTAGTGTATTGGGGCTGGGTGGGTGCACTCTCAGAGTGCTTTGAAATCCTGCACGGGGGGCACATTTGGTGTCCCTGTGCATAGCCCAGTTCAAACCGGTTGCAGGGGCTACCAGCCCCTGCTCTGGCGCGAAACTGGACAAAGGAAATGGGTGTAGCCACCCCTCTTTCCAAACCCTCCCATAGGTGGGTCCCCTGAGTTAGTCCAACCCCTTCCTTGGGTATAAGATAGGAACCCCTGACAACAGGACTTTAGATATCCCTGGACGAAACTCTGAAACTGAATCCTGGACCTTCGACGATCTGTTAAACGCCAGATGACTGAAGAATCTCCCTTGGAGTAAAGGAGTTACTCCCCTGCTTGGCAGGCACCAAAGACGCATCTGTCCGGTCTGCATCTCCGAAGCCCCCGCCGGATGCTGACGACTCTGCAACCCAGGAGGTGGGTTTCCAGACTTCCCAGAGGCTGACCCGAGTCCCCAGCAAAGCGGAGACCCGTAGCCCTCGTGGGTACCGTGGAACCGGAACCCCTGGACACTGTGCACATTTGCAAGTGCATAAGCTTCTGGTTGATCCTAGAGGCTGTGCTTTGGGTTACTTGTAGCCCTGACCCCGAGCAGTGAATCCACCGAAGATTGCTGGCCTGCCCACTCCGAGTGACCCCGTGGGCCGCCATTTTGTGATTCCGCTCGAGGTCCCTTCGCGATCCCTTGTCTGTCGACTTGTGGGTCCCTCAGAAGGACAACTCTACTTTCAACGGGCCTCCCTGGTTGCTCCAGGCCTGCCCTGACCCTCGCTTGGGGAGTCCCTGGGACCTCGCTGGTCCGCACCGAAGCCTTTGTTCTCTTCCTGCGTGGGTTGCTGTTGGCAAGGCTTGTTGTGTCCAATCCGGACACTGACACCGCAGCAAGCGACTTCCTTCGTGGGACAGCTCGAATCCAGCTCCTGGTCGTCGTCGACGCCTCCTGGTCCTCGTGGCTGCAGAGACAATCTTCACCTCTTCGAACTTGAAGCACCCGACATCGGTGGGCATTCGACTATCGTGCCCCTGGTCACTGGCTAGTGACCCAGACTCTGTCCCCTCTGCTTTCAGGTTCTTCACATCCTCGATCCAGGCTTGGATCTCTTCGGACACTTCGCATCTTCCCGGCAGCAGCACTTTCCAGCAAGCGGCCATTGAAAACGAAGGCGCGACCCGACACCATTTGACACCTATGCACCCGGCTTCCCTGGGTGAGGTAACACTAGTACTCCGGTGCTCCCGTGGGTGTTGGCCCTAGAACCCTCTAAGTCCAAAAGGGTTTGTTCCTAGTCCACTCCAAAGTGTCCCTAAACTTTAAAACTCTAACCGCGACTTTCCCCATAGAAGCTAACGGAGCTCGCGGCTGTGTTCCAACACTGCACACGTCCCCCGTGGGTCCCCTGTGTCACTACCTTGGGTGGTTCCTTGGGGTCCCAGCGATTCTAAAGGCTCTAGGCCTTGGGTCTAGTCAAGTCGTGGTTGTTATACCACTTTAATATATGGTTTGGTTCGCCCCTAGGGCCTATCGTATATTGTGCTAATTTACTGTGATATTTGAAGTGTAACATATGTGCTTTGACCTCTAGCCTCATAAAGAGGCTAGTAGGGTGTGTTTAGAAATAAATACATACATTTTATATATATACCTGGGGTGGTCTCCTTTCATTTAGCCATTCAAGAGATTATAGACTGGTAAAACAAACAGCTTTACACTCCTTCAAGACTTAGCCTGAAGGCTGCTCTACATAGCTACCACTAGGATAGCTTTCAATAAAGGTGGTCTTTAACCTATCACCTCTAAGGGGCTGTTTGGACTGGTGGAAGGTGCCCACTAGAACTAGTGGACAGCATATACCAGGCCAACTTCTCACATTGGTGTGCAACGGTTGGATTCAAGCTTGCCTTTGTTTTACCAGATAATCTCAAGTGAGTGACTAACTGAAAACCACTAAAGGTACCTGAGGTACATATAATTCAAGCTTAAAATTACAGTAAGTTCTACTGAACTTAGAGTTGTGTGTCAAGGGCTTAGCACACCCTTTCTACAACTCAAGAGTTTAGTAGGCCACACTAGAGTAGGTAGTGCATACACCACACCTCACTAGTGATGTCTTCAAGGCCAGGAACCAGTGAATCCTTGCCAGAAGCCAATGGGCTTCCACCATCCAAGTATGACAACCTCCAATTCTTGGAATTGAGAGCATTGTGTAGTACTAGGAAATTGAAGACAGGACAAACTGCAAACACCCAACGCCTCAGAGGTACTGCTGTTGGATGATCTCAAAAAGACCTCAGTATCTGATGGGGTAGGCAGAGAGGGTGGGGCAGCAGATGAGGAAAGGCCAAAGGGTGAAGATACCCATGACCTGACCTCTGAAGCTGACCAGGAAGATGACAATGATCTTACCCTGGGAAATCCAGGTCCCCCTGCAGATGAGGAGGATGGCCACAATGGCCCCCTCTTTATCCCACCAGGGAGAGTTGAGAGTGTGCCTAGAAGGTCAACATCTCCTTCTCAGGAGTCTAACCATTCTGACACCTCAATAGGGACCTCTGTTTCCTCTCATAGGAGGGAATCCTCTCATGAAAGGAAAGAGAGACTGCTCAAGTATGAAGAAGCTCAGCTTAGAATCATAAGAGAGCAGTTGGCTTTAGATAGGGAGTCCCTAGAGCTTCAGAAAACAAGAAGAAAGTTGGGACTAGAGTCCCATGGTGGCAGCAACTTCCCTAGTGTTAGGGAAAGGTCTCATGACCATAGAAACCTAATCAAGATTGTCCCTCCCTACCAGAGTGGGGATGACATCCACAAATGGGTTACTGCACTGGAAAGGGCCTGTAAAGTTCAGAGGGTCCCCCAGGAGCAGTGGGCAGCAATCTTGTGGCTCTCCTTTGCAGACAAAGGCAGAGACAAGCTCCTCACTGTAAGAGAAGAGGATGCTGATGATTACCAAATCTTGAAAAGTGCACTGATTGAGGGGTTTGGCCTAACCACTGAACAGTATAGGATAAAGTTCAGAGATACCCAAAAGGCACAGAATCAAGACTGGGTGGACTTTGTAGATTGTGCTACTAAGGCTCTGGAGGGCTGGTTACTTGGCAGTAAGGTGTGTGATTTCAAAGGATTGTACAATTTAATTATGAGGGAGCAGATCCTTAATAATTGTCAAAATCAGCTGTTGCATCAGTACCGGATGGACTCTGATCTGACCTCTCCCCTAGAATTGGGAAAGAAGGCAGACAAATGGGTCAGAACCAGGGTGAGGCAGAAGGTTCAGAACCAAGGTGGTGACCCAAAGAAGCAAGATTCTAAGAACTCTGACAAGGGTGGGGAAAAGGCTAAAGACCAGAAGTCTTCTCCAGGTCCCCAAAAATCTTCTTCTGGGGGGAATCCCAATCTAACAAAAGTAAAGGCCAAAAGAAACCATGGTGCAAGATCTGTAAACAGAAAACACACTGGACCAGTGATTGCACCAAGTCCAAAGACTCAAGTCCAGCCACCAATGGCCCTAAGGCAACTGTTCGCCCTAGTGCAGCTACAATTGGTGGTACTCAGAATAAGGGTGTAGTAGGGTTAACCCTGGGTTCTGAGATGGGCTCTGGCCTAGTCAGAGTTCCAACTCAGGCTGTCCTGGTCTGTGATGGAGGCATGGACATGTCCTCCTCTGTGAGTCCCAGTAACTTGGGCAAATACAGTTAGCAGCCTTTGATAAATGGAAAAGAGGCTTTGGCATTCAGGGACACAGGAGCAAGTGTCACAATGGTGACAAAAGATCTTGTGGCTCCTGGGCACATTATACTTGGTGAGATGTACCAAGTGACCAATGCTAGCAATGTCAGGACAGACCATTCCATGGCAGTTGTTAATTTCTCCTGGGGAGGGGTAACGAAAATATTACTTACCTGTAGTAATAGTTTTGCAGCCTAGACTCTTCTAGATTCACAAACTGTGCATATTCCGCCATCTAGTGGTTGGAGTCGGAAAGTGCTTTGTATTTTTTTTTTGCTTTGGGAGGTTGCGAAACCTGACCCCCTCTGGTGAGGCTACAACCCCCCTTGTGTGTGTGCAAGCCCTCAGATTATTTTTTCCCCTTTGCATTTCGATTATGTCTGCTTGTTGAATAAGTATAATCTTGATTGCTTATAGGGCTGAGAGTGCAGGGACACTTGTTGATTTGTAAAAGGTGATGTATTAAAATACATCTATATAGATATATATACCCACATGCATATACCTATGTATATACACATATATATGTATACATACCTATATACCCAAACTGATTTAATATTTTTTTTTTTCTTCTTACTAGTTTACTCGTTTTTGCTTGTATGCTTATTAGCTATGTAGATAGCTAGGTGTGCCCCCTTTCCCAAAAGGGGTCCTAAGTCGATATAATAGGAGATACGCATTGTAGTTGCTGCAGGTCTAGATATCTTCTTTTTTTTTTTTTTTTTCAATATATTACGTATGTAATATTGAAAGAGGAGATGTATAGCTTTTGCGATTTGTTAGCCCTTAGAAGTACTTATGTACTATATATATGTGGGCACCATGTTTTGGGTTCTATTTGTGTTTATTTATTTGTTTTTAGTTTTTCTCCTTCACAGGGGAGGATGGAGGGTCGCATGTGAATCTAGAAGAGTCTAGGCTGCAAAACTATTACTACAGGTAAGTAATATTTTCGTTTTGCAGCATAGACCTCTTCTAGATTCACAAACTGTGCATTTGATTGCGTAGCGGTATTTAGTGATTGTGGAGGAGGGAGTGTAGTTGATCCCCTAGGATAATAAAAAACACAAATGGTGTAGAGTACCACTTGTTGTCTTTGGAGACAATTTTAGTTCTCCTGTTGTGTGTACATAGTAGGTATTAATCTAGCTTTCCTTTGAGGAAAGTTCCTATATATGAACTCCGTTGTGTATATACTCGCGTTTGCGAGTGTTTTACCTATGTTTAGATGCGACCAGGAACAAAACCCTTGGATGTGTATTGAAATAGTTATACCTTATAGGCCCATTCATCCTTGTGTAGGCTAACACCTGATTTGTTTGTTTATTCCATGAGTGCTATTTTACTATGGTCTTTACCAACCACTAGCTCTTGTTTATATGCTGCCAGAATTAATATTTATTTCTTTATTTATTTGATGCAATGGGTCGGTTTTAATGCCTTTTGTAGATATGGCTTAAGGGTTTTTGGTGTGCCTGGTTGCGTTATGTGATTACGCATTGTGTTATATATTTGCATTGGTAGCAACAGGCAACTGTATGGGTATGCTGTTGACCTGTTCAAATTTGTTATTACCGTTCCCTGTCTATGGTAATGCCGAACATGGACGTTATTATATTATTATGCATGACGCCCATGTCCTTGGGATGCAATTGAGGTTAGAGGAAAGAAAGGCCTTTACTCTGTTTTATGCCTTGGCTGTTTGTATGCTCCAGCGTTGACTGTTTTTGGGGCACTTTAGTTTGTACCTATAAACATACCTGAAACCACACCAGATATATATATATATATATATATATATATATATATATATATATCCAAGAAAGAAGTGACTCAAACAGATAGATTCACCAAAGAACAAAAATATATTTCAACTACAACGTTTCAGCTTCCGCCTTCCTCAGGTAGTACAAGATGGTTTGCTCAGTGGCTGCACAGATGAGACAGCTGAATTTTCAAAAAGCATCATGAGTGAAGATTCTATTTGGAATGTGGAATCAATGCAGTCCTGAGAGCTCTTGAGATATGCAGTAATCAGGTTGTATTATCAGTAATGTTCAGTCCATCTGGATGCAGTGATTTTAAACGGTACATCCAGAAGTTTTCTCTGGAGTCCAGTAGTTCTTCCTTTGAGACATGTTCCACGGGGAAAATCTTCAAATCTGATAGTAAATGATCCACAAGGTTAAAATGATTGGCTACAGGCTGGTCAATTTTCTTATTAATTATTGCCGATTTGTGGTTCCTGAATCGTGTACGGAGGTCATTCACTGTTTGGCCTACATATTGTTTTTTACAGCTTTGCCGTTGGCACTGAATCACATAAATAATGCATGTTGAGCGACATGTAAGATGCTGTCTTATTCCATAGGTCCTTCTTGTAACAGAACTAGTTACTGATGATGTTTGTAAAAGGTATTCACACGTGATGCACCTTTTAGAGTCACAGCAATGAACCCCTGCATTTGTTACAACTTGCTTGAGTTCAGCTCTCACAATAAGAGATCGTAAATTTGGAGCTCTGCGGTAAGCAATGACTGGCGGTTTTGGAAAAACCTTTTGCAATTTTTCACAAGTAGACAGTAAGGGAAATGTTTTTTGCATTATATTTCTGTAGTTGGGAGCTGATGGATGATAGTCAACCACAAATGGAGTTCTGTCACTTTTGTTTCTGCCGTTGGTATTCCAAATAAGTGCTTCTCTGGGTAACTGCAAAGACTTGTCAATTTGTTGCTGTATGATATGCAGAGGATAGCCACGTCTTTTAAATAATGTAGCAAGCTCCTGTAGATGGTCTTTACAGGTTTCCTCATTGCTGCAGATGCGTCTTATTCTGAGTGCTTGGCTGTAGATTATGCTCAGTTTAGTGTGGTGTGGGTGACATGAAGTCCAGTTTAGATACAAATGAGCATCTGTAGGCTTGTGGTACAGATCAGTTGTAATTTTTTGTTCATGAATGGTGAGTAGCACATCCAGAAAAGGGAGATGATGCTTCTGTTTAGTATTGCTGCTGGTAAATTTGATGGTAGGATGAATATTGTTGATGTAAGCTGTAAATTGTTCCAATGCTCTACTTCCTGCATTCCATATTATAAATATGTCATCAATGTATCTTAGCCATACCAGTGGTTTGATGCTATAAGTAGCAAGTATACAGTTCTCTAGTTTGCCCATGAAGATATTTGCATAGGATGGAGCCATCCGAGTGCCCATGGAAGTCCCTTGTATCTGCAGATAGTGTTTACCATTGAATGTAAAATTGTTGGATTTAAGGATAACTCTTGCAAAGTTGGTAAGCACATTTGTTGATGGCTTTTTCACAGTTCTTTTATTAAGAGCTTCAGATAATGCCATAAGCCCATCCTCATGTGGTATATTGGTGTATAATGATGTAACATCAAATGTAGCCAGAATTTTAACCTTGTGGATTTGAAGATTTTCCCCGTGGAACATGTCTCAAAGGAAGAACTACTGGACTCCAGAGAAAACTTCTGGATGTACCGTTTAAAATCACTGCATCCAGATGGACTGAACATTACTGATAATACAACCTGATTACTGTATATCTCAAGAGCTCTCAGGACTGCATTGATTCCACATTCCAAATAGAATCTTCACATGATGCTTTTTGAAAATTCAGCTGTGCAGCCACTGAGCAAACCATCTTGTACTACCTGAGGAAGGCGGAAGCTGAAACGTAGTTGAAATATATTTTTGTTCTTTGGTGAATCTATCTGTTTGAGTCACTTCTTTCTTGGATATTTTATTTCTTTGTGACTCATTGTATCCTTTGGGATCCAGATTTTTGCCCTGGCTGGCTGTTGTTTTCTTGTGATTATATATATATATATATATATATACTGATGTAGAGGCCTACATATGTGTGTTTAATTTCCCCTTATGGAGGGTATTCCACCTATGTGGTATCCCTAAAATGTTGATATGTAAGGCAAGATGTCGACGTGGACGTATTGTTGCCCCTGGCTTCAGTTCCGGAGTAGCGTGCTACTTGCCGAAAAACCGCTATGACGCCTTGTTAGGCATAGTAAGCGCTATATAACTGCAATCACCATACCATAGCAATGAGAGTTACGGCCCTTAATGTGTAGTGTGCATAGTGTGTTCTGTGGCTAGGTATTCGCAAATGGGCTCCTAATTCCAAGTAGGCTAATGCCTGCTTTTGTGGTATTGATCCCCCCTTGTGATGAAGCGCAAGGGAGAGATACAGTAACATTTGGGTGTGCTGTGTGCAGACTTTGTGCAGTTTTAATGCACAAGTTACTAACTTGTGTAACGATATATCTGTAAGAGACAGTAGTTAGTGACAGAGTCCTTACCTTAGAATATCCCCAGGCGTCAGGCTGGATCCGGAAAGTTTTTGCGTAGCAGTACCCTTGCGCGTCGGTAGGCGGCGTCGTGCGGCTCCGCGTCCGTCGTCGGCGTCGTGATCGCCGGGATGACGTCGCGGGCAGTACTTAGGCGCCGCCCCTGCGCGCTGACGTCAGTTCTGTACACGACTTTCCGCGCCAGGAACGCAGAGCCATGCAAGAAGCTGACATAGGTGTCTGAAAAATACTAGGGCCCTGAAAGGGATGTCCTTAACCCTAGAAATCAGTTCGCAGAACGGGGAGGATGGGTGTGGCGGTAGGGAATCTGTCACTAACTACTGTCTCTTACAGATATATCGTTACACAAGTTAGTAACTTGTGCATCTGAAAGAGACACGTTAGTGACAGATTCCTTACCTTAGAATAGATACCCCAGCAATACCAACCCCGGTGGTGGGTCTGCGAACAAAGATCAGACAAGGAAGTCCTGGAGGACAGAACGGCCAAAGAAGCCGTCCCTCCGGACCTGACTGTCAAGGCAGTAATGCTTCGTAAACGTGTGCAGCGAGGCCCACGTAGCTGCCTGACAGATAACCGGCAGCGGAACACCGCGGCCCAAGGCCGTGGTAGCAGCCGTTGCCCTGGTGGAATGGGCACGCAGCCCAACAGGAGGCTCCTTTTAGCCAAAGAATAGCAGGTCTTGATGCACAAGGTAACCCAGCGGGAGATGGTCCTCTTGTGCACCGCCTGACCTTTTTGGCGCCCACGTAGTCAACAAAGAGCTGGTCATCCACCCGGAAGTGTTTTGTGCGGTCAATATAGAAGGAGAGCGCACGTTTTGGGTCCAGACGGTGGAGCCTCTCTTCCTCTCTGGAAGGATGCGGAGGCGGAAAGAAGGTGGGCAAAGTGATGGTCTGCCCAATGTGGAAAGCAGTAACCACCTTTGGCAAGAAGGACGGACGCGTCCGAAGAACAACCTTGTCTGGATGAACAGACAGAAAGGGAGGTTTGCAAGATAGAGCCTGGAGCTCACTCACCCGCCGAGCGGAGGTGATGGCCACCAGAAAGGCTGTCTTCAGAGTCAGAAGACTAAGAGGACAGTTATGTAGAGGCTCAAAGGGAGCGCACATTAAAAAGGTAAGAACCAAGTTCAAGTCCCACTGAGGCATCACAAACGGAACAGGAGGGAAGAGGTGAGTAATGCCTTTTAAGAACCTGTTAACAACAGGGGACTTGAAAAGGGAGGGCTGATCAGGGAGCCTGAGGAAGGCCGAGATAGCACAAAGATAACCCTTGATGGTACCCAGGGCAGAACCCTGTTGGGCCAGAGAGAGAAGGAACAGAAGGACCTCAGAAAGAGGGGCAGAAAGGGGATTCACAGCCTTTGCTGTGCACCATGCCACAAATTTGTTCCACCTGCAGGCGTATACCACCTTAGTGGAGGGACGCCTGGCTGCCAGAATCACATCACAAACTTCGGGAGGCAAGTCGAAAGGAATCAACTGCCGCCGCTCAATCTCCACGCAAGCAGGTGTAGACTGGACAGGTTCGGGTGGAGGACCGTCCCCTGCTGCTGCGACAGAAGATCCTCCCGAAGAGGCAGACGGATCGGGGGATCTACGCTCATATTGAGTAGCTCGGGATACCAAACTCTTCGAGCCCATTCCGGAGCCACAAGAATGACTTGGGCCCGGTCGTGCCGAATCTTCTTCAACACTCTGGGTAGAAGTGGTATAGGCGGAAAGGCGTACAATAGACCGCAACTCCACTCGTGACGAAAAGCGTCGCCGAGCGAGTGCCGCCTTGGAAATTCCAACGCGCAGAACTGATGACATTGCGCGTTCTCTTCGGTGGCGAATAGATCTAACCAAGGCTCTCCCCACTGTAGAAAGAGTCCTTGCGCCACTTCCGAGTGAAGACGCCATTCGTGATCCATCATGCACCTGTGGCTGAGTTCGTCCGCCCTGGCGTTCAGCGAACCTGCCAGGTGTTGAACCATCAGGAACATGCCCTGATGTTCCAGCCATGTCCAGAGGCGCAGAGCCTCCTGGACAAAGGGTCCACGACCCCACCCCGCCTTGTTTGTTGCAGTACCACATGGCGGTGGTGTTGTCTGTGAACACCTGCACTACCTTCCCTTTGACAGAGGGAAGGAATGCCTTGAGTGCAAGTCGGATCGCCCGGAGCTCCAGAAGGTTGATATGGAGCCGGGACTCCGCCGGAGACCAGAGGCCTCTGATCTCCGCCTCTCCCATGTGACCGCCCCATCCCAGAAGGGACGCGTCCGTCACAACTGTGTGCTCTGGCTGGGGAAGGGAGAGGGATCTGCCCATGACCCATTGCCGGTTCGAGAGCCACCACTGCAACTGTTTTGCAGTCCCCTCCGAGATCTGGACGTGATCGGACAGGTTGCCCTGGTGCTGCGCCCACTGGAACTTCAGGTCCCACTGCAGAGCCCGCATATGCCATCTGGCATGATTGACCAGCAGGATGCAGGAGGCCATGAGGCCCAGCAGCCTCAGGGTCATCCGTACCGAAACCCAGGATAAAGGCTGAAAGATCGGAATCATAGCCTGAATATCCCGGACTCGCCGTTCGGGAGGATAGGCCCGAAACTGCGTCGTATCCAGAACTGCTCCGATGAAAAGGAGCTGTGGAGAAGGAATCAGATGCGACTTCGGCACATTGATGGAGAACCCCAGCGAGTGCAGGAGTTCGGCCGTAGTCTGGAGGTGGGAGACGACTGCCTGGGACGAGCCCGCCTTCAGCAGCCAGTCGTCGAGGTAGGGGAAGACTGAAACCCCTGCCCGGCGCAGATGAGCAGCGACCACCGCCATCACTTTCGTGAACACCCGAGGGGCACTGGTAAGGCCAAAGGGGAGCACGGTGAACTGAAAATGCTCGAGGCCTACCGTGAACCGAAGGTAACGCCGGTGGGCCGGCAGGACGGGGATGTGGAAATATGCGTCCTGCAAGTCCAACGCTACCAACCAGTCTCCAGGGTCGAGGGCAGTTAAGACCTGAGCTAGGGTGAGCATCTTGAACTTCTCCTTCCGGAGGAAGCGATTGACGTTCCGGAGGTCCAAGATAGGACGCATGTCCTCCTTGTCCTTTTTGGGCACCAGGAAGTAGTGGGAGTAGCAACCACGCCCTACTTCTGGGGTCGGAACATGCTCGATGGCCCTCTTGGCCAAGAGGGCCGTGACTTCCTTCTGCAGAAGTACCAAGTGATCCCCTGACATGCGGTGGAATTGAGGTGGCATGGCTGGGGGGTGGACTCGAAGGGGAGGGAGTAGCCCCTTCGGACAATGTCCAAGACCCACCTGTCCGAGGTGATGGTACGCCAGTGGGGAAGGTGATGGCGGACCCTGCCCCCTACTGGCGTGCTGTGCACCTGAAAGGAGGGACTAGGAGGGTTTGGAGGCCGCGGACGGGTTGGAGGTGGTGGCCTGACCCGCACGCTGGTTGCCCGATCCGCCACGGCGGAATCCACGTCCTCGGCCACGCGAAGACGCCTGCTGCGCGGGCCGGTGGCTGGGCTGCTGACATGAAGGGCGCCCCTACCGTGGCCACGATAGGGGCGAAAAGCAGAAGTCAGCGGAGGGCGTGTAGCAGAAAGGCCCAGGGACTTTGCAGTAGCCCGTGAGTCCTTAAAGCGCTCCAACGCATGGTCTGCTTTGGACCCAAAAAGACCGACTCCATCAAAGGGCATGTCCATGAGAGTATTCTGGACATCCCCTGAAAAACCAGTGGTTCTCAGCCAGGCGTGGCGTCGAAGCGCCACCGTCGTTGCAATAGACCTGCCCAGCGAGTCGGCGGTATCAAGGCCACATCGGATTGTGTATTTGGCCGCATCCCTTCCTTCCGCATTGGCGCGGGAAAGCAGTGTCTGGACCTCCTCAGAACACTGGGGCAAAACATTCGCCACCGAATCCCACAAGGAGTGGGTATATCGGCCCAAAAGGCAAGCGGTGTTGATGGACCGCAAGCCAGCACTGGAGGAAGAAAAACCCTTCTTCCCAAATTGATCCAGGCGTTTGGATTCCCTATCCGGAGGGGCGGTAGGGAAGGCGGTTTGGGAAGCGGAGGCTTGGACAACCAAGCTCTCAGGGGTGGGGTGGACAGAGAGAAACAGGGGGTCGCCCGGAGCTGGGCGATGGCGTCGGGACACGTTCCTATCCACAGGAGCCCCTGTGTTGGGCTTGGACCAGGCGCCCAAAAGAACGTCAGTGAGGGCGTCGTTAAACGGCAGCACAGTCTCCGTAGAGGAGGCTGCCGGCTGAAGCACCTCTGTCAAGAGATTAACCTTGACCGCCACAGCAGGGAGTTGGAGATGTAAGGCTCCAGCCGCCCTACGCAACACCGTTGCAAAATTGGCTCCCTCCTCCGTACCCACGGGAGGAGACAGCATGCCAGTGTCAGGGGAAGTATCTAGAGCACTGGCATCCCCTAGACCCTCTGTCCAGTCCTCATCGTACTGACACTGTTGTGTCAGAGGGTCATCAGACCCATCCCAGTCCTCCTGGTCCTCCTCAGGTTCAAAATAAGGGGGAGGAGGGACATTTGGGACCCAAGGTCTCATCGGCGCCGGAACCGGCGTCGAGCGACTTCGGTCCGGGTCCATGTCCGGAGCCGGAAGGAACTGGGGAACGACACCGCCCGGAGCCCCAGGCGGCGTCGAGAACGGCACCGGAGACATCGGCGCCGGCGGAGGTGTCGTTAGGTCGACCGGCGTCGATGGGGGTTGTGGAGCCGGGATCGAGGCCGGGGCCGAAGCCGGGATCGAGGCTGGAGGCACGGGCGACGCCGGAGCAACCCCATCAGGGCCCGCGGGGCCCGAAGGCGCACCGGAGGGACCTGGAGGCCCGAAGAGGCGGGCCATGGCCGACAGGAATTCCTGCACTTTGGCCGGATCCGCCCCCGAACCCGGGAAGGGCGGGTATTGCGGGGCGACTCCACAGGCATGTCCGGGGCCGCGGGGACGGTGCCGGGAGGGGCCTCAGCCGAGTCGCGAGACCGGCGAGGCGAAGTCCTAGAGCGATGATGCTTTTTGAACTTTTGTGTTTCGACTTACCGGACGAAGAAGACTTCGATGCCGACGACCGGTGTGGACTCCGCGATCGACCCCTCGACCTCTCACGCGACCGGGGCTTCCGCGGAGCCGAATGCCGGGCCTCGAGGAGCTTTCGAGACCGCTCTCGCAAAGCTTTCGGGTTGAGGGCCTGGCAGTCGGTACAAGACTCCGTGTCGTGGCCTCGGCCGAGGCAGAAGAGACACTCCCAATGCGGGTCTGTGACGGACATCATCCGAGCACAGGCGCCGCAACGTTTAAACCCGGGCATCCCTACGACACCTTGAAGTCGATTGAGAAAAACAGTGAAAAATTCACCAAAAAGTATGGTCAAAAAATGACCAGGGCACTGCTCTTCCCGGATCTGCGCTTGCTGGCGCGGAAAAAGAAGAACTGACGTCAGCGCGCAGGGGCGGCGCCTAAGTACTGCCCGCGACGTCATCCCGGCGATCACGACGCCGACGACGGACGCGGAGCCGCACGACGCCGCCTACCGACGCGCAAGGGTACTGCTACGCAAAAACTTTCCGGATCCAGCCTGACGCCTGGGGATATTCTAAGGTAAGGAATCTGTCACTAACGTGTCTCTTTCAGATTATGTAGTCTGGAAGCCTGCATAGGTGCGCCTTGTTTTGTGCTTATTATGCCTTTATGGATGTTAATTGTTGTTGTAACAGAAACACTATGTGGCATGGGGTGAGTTGTGTTTGCCCTGTTAGGGATACATTGTGGTGAGTAGGGGGCCCCATGTTGTGGGCCAGATGTGAGGTATGCGTTATCCCCTCGTCGCTATTAACTTGCTTTGTACATATATATATATAGAGGCATATGCAAGGTTTAAGGTGCTGATTTAGTTATGTTTATGTTACTGTGTGTAGGTGCTGTATGTGGTGGTAGGGTGTTCACCCCCCACAGTACTTGGCGAATTTTATGGTCGCGGCAACCGCAGTTTCCGGCCATATGGGATACCTTTTGGAAGTCGCAGTCAACTCCTATAGAAGAGCTGCCGGCTCCCTTATGGTGTCCAGAAAGGTCGCGGTCAACCCCAGTTGCCGGCCTTATGCAATGGTTTCAGAAGTCGCGGTTAACTCCCCTTGAAGAGTTACCGGCTCCCTTATGGTGCCAAGATCAGTCTCCGCGGTAGGAGAAGACTTCCACCTTTGGGCTCGCCACACCCATAGTGTGTGTGAGAGGAGTGTGGTTGTGGTATGCCCACCCATTTCTTGGCGATCAGCCTCTTTAGTGAAGCTGATTCGCATTTGCTATTGTAGCAAACATCTTTTTGTGCTGCAAGTACATATTGTATTGGTGAAAGAAATGCTGTGTAGCGTGCGTAGATATGTACTTGTATTTTGGGGTTTGTAGTCTTGCTGTGTGAGACTTAATTCCTTATTAGAAATACCCCGTGTGTATAAAACTGTGTACAGTGTTTTATGTGCAGCACCGTTTGTTGCAGAACTTATGTCTGCTGCAAGGCAGGGTTGTGTAGTCCAGCCGTAATGTCTTGCGTGTCTGGGTTGTTAAAGACATTGTATGTGCTCCCTATAGAACCCAGTTCCTATTTGTTGTAAACATAGGCGCCCAAGCGTTGTGTGTTATTGGTAAAGTGAGCCTACATGTATTTATATATATATATATGTATATATATGTATATATATATATATATATATATATATATATACATATACATGAACTGTTTACGCATCCACATATATATTCCCGTGTTTAGCGTATGTGTATATATACACTATATATATATATTATATAAAGCTCATATACATATATATATTCACATGTACTTGATGGTGTGTCTCCCTCCTAATTATATGGATACATATATGTATGTATCTGTACCTAGTCAAACATATATATAGCTGCATATCCTATGCACACATATGCATATACCCATATACACACCCATCAATCCACATATATAAATATATACATATACACAGATACATACATACAAAGTAGGTGTAGACCACTTGGTCTTGGGTATGAGCCAATAGAATGTGTTTTGATCCAGTGCACCTGGTCTTGTTGGTATAAGAAGGTAAATATGTCCTTTTAACCTCCTATTGGCACGTTAGAGTTTGTAGAGGCTTAGTAGGTAATGCTACCCTACTGCGTGTATTTATACGTTGCAGTGTGCGGTCCCTCCTTTGCATCGTATGTTGCAATAATATGCAGCAAGTTGATAAAATTGTTTGAATTTGCCGCAGTAAGTGATAAAGCATGATCTGCGATCTTGCATGTTGCAATGTTATGCGTGGAGTTTAAAACCTTGTGAAGTTACCGCAGTAACCGGTAATTTATTGATATAGTACCAGCAGTAGTGGGTCCCTATGGTATTTAACTGTGTTAAAGAGCATCAGCTGTTTAATACATTTTTGCGATGTAATGTAAAAAACTGTGCTTACATATTGTACCTATATGTTGCACGTGTTCTGCCACAAAGATTGTTTTTAGCATAATTTGTTTATAAATTTGCTGTGGCTTATTGGGTCTGTTGCCTGTGTGCATGTGTTAGTTTTTAGAAAAAACGGTTTATTAATTGCTTGTGCATAAAGAATTGTTAGGCGATTATCCTACCCAGTGACTGAGCTAACTGCTGCAATTGCACATGGTAGCGCCTTCTTTAGGCTGATGCACTGTTGCTGTTTAAAGCCAAAAAACCCCTGCCTTAGAAATATTTTACGTGGGGCTGTAGCAATTAAAAATTGTTGCAGTTTTATGTCTGTTATTGCTGATAAGGCATATGGGTAGCACGTTATGTAGCATAGCCTTGTCGAATTGCTAACCAGCCACCTACATGCTTAGAGAAGATTACTTATATTTCTTTCTGGGTTTTGCAGAGCAAGATCTGTCCCTTTGATGTTGCTGGGGCCGTAAAACCTGCTTTCCTGTGTTTGCTTAGAGGGCAGCTAAGGAATGCGTTTGCTGGAGATAAGCCCTGATTCATCCGGTCTTCTCCTTCTTACAGTGTACTGCGCTGGTGTTGGAAGACAGTGCGGGGAAGGGGATTTATGACCTTCTCGTCCGCTTTGCAGATAACCCTTGGAATGTGAGCTGCATTTGGTGCCGCTTTAGCAGTGTCGTGCCCAGCTATTAAATGCCTGGGAAGGGAAAGTCTTTGTTTGTAGCCCGCCATATTTAGTGGCGTAATGATTGCATTTTGTGTTGCAATGTTAAATGTTTTGGGAAGTAGAACCTCCCGTAGGGTTGCATATTGTGAGAGAGATCCTTAAATCTCCTTTTATGCCCAAAAAACCTCCCTTTTGGTAAAGTTGTAAACGTAGCGCGCTACCCGTTTAAGCTATGTTAGCTACTTAAAAGGAAAACGCGAATATTTCTTTTCCCGGCAGTTCCGTGGTGTATGGAAGAGGCACCTTACGTACGTTACCAAGATAATAGTAAAGCCTAAGAAAATAGGTTTAAAGGATTTAACCACACTGTATTCAAAGTGTCTAAACAGCACATTGACACATTTGCTGTAAGCGCTCCCTCGTAGACATGCTTTTATATCCCAGCTTGGTAGGAATAAACATTGGCTGTGCTGCGCTATTTTAAACTTTACGGTAGCACATGGAGCAATTCCCCGTGCTTTCGTACATTAAATAATGAAAAAAGCACGTGGAGCCTTCCACCCGTGCTCTTGCTTCCACATGAAATAAATTAAAGAGCAAGCTCTTACCTTGTTTGAGGATGAAGCATCAGCGCCCTGCAGAAAACTTCCCCCCCAAATACCTGGAGACTGTTCTGCCAGAGAACAATGTGCTTGCTCTGGTGCATGAGGAGGAAAAGTGAGCAGCGGTAAACACATTGCTTTGCTGAAAGACTTCTCCCCTTATGCAACCTTCCTTGATACCACCTCTCTCATCGGAGTTCTGGTGGGCCTTCTTTGCTGTCTGCGTCTGCTGCTGTGTTCTCTCACACGTCTTCCGTGCACCTCCGATCTCCATGGCGGAAAAAATAATCTGAGGGCTTGCACACACACAAGGGGGGTTGTAGCCTCACCAGAGGGATCAGGTTTCGCAACCTCCCAAAGCAAAAAAAAAAAAAATACCATGCACTTTCCGACTCCAACCACTAGATGGCGGAATATGCACAGTTTGTGAATCTAGAAGAGGTCTATGCTGCAAAACTGGCCTCAAGAAAGTTGTGGTAAGTGCAGACCTCCCTGTTGAATGCTTGCTTGGCAATGATCTAGAAACTTCAGCCTGGGCAGAAGTGGAGCTCAGGACACATGCAGAAATGCTAGGGATCCCTGCACATGTATTTGCTGTGACCAGGTCACAGGCCAAAAAGTCTAACACTGAACAGGCCCTGGATTCTGGAATAATGGACCCGGTGCCTCCCAAGAGGAGGAGCAGTAGGGTTAAGGCAGAGCCTTCCCCCCTGACTCAGAATACAGATCAGCCTCCTGAGGGAGATGATCTTAGTCCTGAAGAAGGAACTGTCCCAGAGGAGCTTGAACCTGATCAGGTTGAGTTCTTGGGGACAGGGGGCCCTTCCAGGGCAGATCTGAGCCAGGAGCAGCTGAGCTGCCCCTCTCTTGAAACCCTCAGAAAGCAAGCTGCTGATGAGGCTGCTGGGAATGCTAGTGGCACCCATAAAATATATTGGGATGATGGACTCCTATATTCAGAGAGTAGAGACCCCAAGCCTGGTGCTTCCAGGAGGTTGGCAATACATCTGAAATTTAGGGGCTTCCTATTGGCACTAGCCCATGATATTCCTCTAGCAGGTCACCTGGGCCAAAACAAGACTTGGGACAGAATTGTTCCTCACTTTCATTGGCCCCACATGTCTGAAGACACCAAGGAGTTTTGTCGCTCCTGTGTCACCTGTCAAGCCAGTGGGAAGGCAGGTGGAACTACAAAGGCCCCCTGATACCACTACCTGTGGTGGGGGTTCCCTTTGAGAGGGTGGGGATTGATATAGTTGGTCCCATGGATCCTCAGACAGCCTCTGGGCACAGATTTATCCTGGTGGTGGTGGACCATGCCACTAGGTACCCAGAAGCAATTCCACTTAGGACCACCACAGCACCTGTGGTGGCAAGGGCCCTCTTGGGAGTATTCTCAAGGGTGGGTTTTCCTAAGGAGGTAGTATCAGACAGGGGTGCCAACTTCATGTCTAGTTACTTGACTGCAATGTGGAAGGAGTGTGGAGTGAATTATAAGTTCACCACACCCTATCACCCACAATGCAATGGTTTAGTTGAAAGGTTCAACAAAACCTTGAAGGGCATGATCAAAGGTCTCCCAGAAAAGCTTAGGCGCAGATGGGACATCCTTTTGCCCTGCCTTTTATTTGCCTACAGGGAGGTGCCTCAAAAGGGGGTTGGTTACAGCCCTTTTGAACTTTGGTTTGGCCATCCTGTTAGGGGTCCTTTGTGTCTGGTGAAGGAGGGATGGGAGTTACCTCTCAAACCCCCTAAACAGGACATAGTGGACTATGTACTTGGTCTCCGCTCCAGGATGGCAGAGTATATGAAAAAGGAAACTAAAAACCTTGAGGCTAGCCAGGAATTACAAAAGGCCTGGCATGACCAAAAGGCTGTGCTGTTTACCAGCCAGGGCAGAAGGTGTGGGTGTTGGAGCATGTGGCCCCAGCAGCTCTCCAAGATAAGTGGAGTGGCCCCCATACAATTGTTTAACAGAAGGGAGAGGTTACCTACTTGGTAGACCTTGGAACTCCCAGGAGTCCCCATAGGGTACTTCATGTCAACAGACTGAAACCATATGTCGACAGGGCAGACATGGGCTTGCTCATGGCTACTGATGAGGGACAGGAGGAAGAGAGTGATCCACTCCCTGACCTGCTCTCTCAGAACCCTGATGATGGATCAGTAGATGGTGTAGCCTTGGCAGGCAGCCTCACTGTCCAGCAACAAATTGACTGCAGAAAGGTTCTCAGCCAGTTCAGACATATGTTCTCCCTGACACCTAGTCAGACTACCTGGTGCACTCATGAAGTGGACACTGGGGACAGTCTGCCTGTCAAGAATAAAATCTACAGGCAGCCTAATCATGTCAGGGATTGTATAAGGACAGAGGTCCAAAAGATGTTTTATTTGGGAGTCATTGAACCCTCAGATAGCCCTTGGGCTAGTCCAGTAGTCCTTGTGCCTAAACCTCACACCAAAGATGGCAAGAGAGAAATGAGGTTTTGTGTGGACTACAGGGGTCTCAATGCAGTCACTAGGACTGATGCCCATCCCATCCCAAGGGCAGATGAGCTTATAGATACTTTGGCCTCAGCCAAGTTTCTGAGCACATTTGACTTGACAGCTGGCTACTGGCAGATCAGACTAGCTGATGAGGCAAAGCCAAAGACAGCATTTTCTACCCCTAGTGGGCATTATCAATTTGTGGTGATGCCCTTTGGTTTGAAGAATGCACCTGCCACTTTCCAAAGGTTGGTGAATACAGTCCTTACAGGCCTGGAAGACTATAGTGCAACATATCTAGATGATATTGCGGTCTTTATCTCCACCTGGGAGGATCACCTGGTCCACCTAAGGAATGTTTTGGAGGCCCTGCAAAAAGCAGGCCTAACTATCAAGGCTACTAAGTGCCAGATAGGGCAGAGTCAGGTTGTGTACCTGGGCCACCTTGTGGGTGGAGGCCAGGTTCAACCATTGCAGAGCAAAATCCAGACCATAATGGACTGGGTTGCTCCCACTACCCAGACTCAGGTGAGAGCCTTCTTGGGCCTGACTGGGTACTACAGAAGATTTGTAAAAGGTTATGGATCCATAGTGACCCCATTGAATGACCTTACCTCTAAGAGAATGCCCAAAAAGGTTCAGTGGACAGTTAGCTGTCAAAAGGCATTTGATGACCTGAGGCCATGTGCACTGCTCCCATTCTTCAGAGTCCTGATTACTCCAAAAAGTTCATTGTGCAAACAGATGCCTCGGAGTTGGGGGTAGGGGCTGTACTGTCACAGTTGAATGATGAAGGTCAGGATCAGCCAGTAGCTTTTATTAGCAGAAGGCTGACCCCCAGAGAGAAACGTTGGTCAGCCATAGAGAGGGAGGCCTTTGCTGTGGTTTGGGCTCTGAAGAAGCTGAGGCCATACTTGTTTGGCACTCACTTCCTAGTTTAGACAGACCATAAGCCCCTCTTATGGCTAAAACAGATGAAGGGTGAAAACCCCAAACTTTTGAGGTGGTCCATTTCCCTACAGGGGATGGACTATACAGTGGAACATAGACCTGGAAGTAGCCATGCCAATGCAGATGGACTCTCCAGATATTTCCACTTAGAACATGAAGACTCCACTGGTCAAGGTTAGTTTAATGTCCCTGCGTTTGGAGGGGGGGGGGTTGTGCAAGAGTAGGATCTGCTTCTTATGGTTACCCCCACCTTTTTCTGATGTTTCACTGTTTTTCGACTTTAGTCTGGCTGGGGCCCTGCTATCCAGGACCCCAGCCTAGCTGCTTCCTCTCTAAATTGATTCCCAGTACCTTAGGTACACCACAGATTGGATTCTGGGGTGCCCTTATAAGTCCCTAGTATATGGTATACTATGTACCCAGGGCATAGGTACCCCAGAGGCCTACCAGGGGCTGAAGCATGTATTATGCCACCCCTGGGCAGCCTTCCAAAATGACACCACAGGACTGCTACAGCAGCCTGAGTGAGGTGGTGCCTGCACCCCTTACTGAGATATAGGTTCACTATATCTCAACCTATCACTGCACATATACTCCTATCAGTCACCCCTATGGCAGGCCTTATCAATCCTGAAGGCAGGGTGCTTGATTTTGTGTGAGAGGGGTGCCCATGCATGAGCAGAGCCCCTCTGCAGCCTTCGGAATCTATTCTCCAGGGTTGTCTGTGATGCAGCCTGACCATATACACTTAAGTGCATTATAACCAAACGGTAAATGCTACCTTTGCGATGGCTGCACGGAAACATGTCGTGTTTGGTGTCAAACACCTTGGAATCATACCCCCACACCAGTAACTGGTGTGGGAGTATGATCCCACCCTTCTAGAGGGAGAGACATGACAGCCCCGGTATACCCGGTACCAGCTAACGGAGCCCTGGCATCACAAAATGGATGCTGCAACCACAGACACGAGTCTGGCCTCCTGCTGCTGACCGAAACTCCGGCAGGGGAGGCCTGGACAATAGGTTTCCTGTCACAGGGAGGTGTAACCACCTCCCAGACAGGCTTTAGTGTATTGGGGCTGGGTGGGTGCACTCTCAGAGTGCTTTGAAATCCTGCACGGGGGGCACATTTGGTGTCCCTGTGCATAGCCCAGTTCAAACCGGTTGCAGGGGCTACCAGCCCCTGCTCTGGCGCGAAACTGGACAAAGGAAATGGGTGTAGCCACCCCTCTTTCCAAACCCTCCCATAGGTGGGTCCCCCGAGTTAGTCCAACCCCCTCCTTGGGTATAAGATAGGAACCCCTGACAACAGGACTTTAGATATCCCTGGACGAAACTCAAACTGAATCCTGGACCTTCGACGATCTGTTAAACGCCAGATGACTGAAGAGTCTCCCTTGGAGTAAAGGAGTTACTCCCCTGCTTGGCAGGCACCAAAGACGCATCTGTCCGGTCTGCATCTCCGAGCTCCCGCCGGACGCCGACGACTCTGCAACCCAGGAGGTGGGTTTCCAGACTTCCCAGAGGCTGACCCGAGTCCCCAGCAAAGCTGAGACCCGTAGCCCTCGTGGGTACCGTGGAACCGGAACATTTGCAAGTGCATAGGCTTCTGGTCGATCCTAGAGGCTGTGCTTTGGGTTACTTGTAGCCCTGACCCCGAGCAGTGAATCCACCGAAGATTGCTGGCCTGCCCACTCCGAGTGACCCGTGGGCCGCCATTTTGTGATTCCGCTCGAGGTCCCTTCGCGATCCCTTGTCCGTCGACTTGTGGGTCCCTCAGAAGGACAACTCTACTTTCAACGGGCCTCCCTGGTTGCTCCAGGCCTGCCCCGACTTTCCCTCGCTTGGGGAGTCCCTCGGACCTCGCTGGTCCGCACCGAAGCCTTTGTACTATTCCTGCGTGGGTTGCTGTTGCCAAGGCTTGTTGTGTCCAATTCGTACACCGACACCGCAGCAAGCGACTTCCTTCGTGGGACAGCTCGGATCCAGCTCCTGGTCGTCGTCGACGCCTCCTGGTACTTGTGGCTGCAGAGACAATATTCACCTCTTCGAACTTGAAGCACCCGACATCGGTGGACATTAGACTATCGTGCCCCTGGTCACTGGCTAGAGACCCAGACTCTGTCCCCTCTGCTTTCAGGTTCTTCACATCCTCGATCCAGGCTTGGATCTCTTCGGACACTTCGCATCTTCCCGGCAGCAGCACTTTCCAGCAAGCGGCCACTGAAAACGAAGGCGCGACCCGACACCATTTGACACCTATGCACCCGGCTTCCCTGGGTGAGGTAACACGAGTACTCCGGTGCTCCCGTGGGTGTTGGCCCTAGAACCCTCTAAGTCCAAAAGGGTTTGTTCCTAGTCCACTCCGAAGTGTCCCTAAACTTTAAAACTCCAACCGCGACTTTCCCCATAGAAGCTAACGGAGCTCGCGGCTGTGTTCCAACACTGCACACGTCCCCCGTGGGTCCCCTGTGTCACTACCTTGGGGTCCCAGCGATTCTACAGGCTCCAGGCCTTGGGTCTAGTCAAGTCGTGGTTCTTATACCACTTTCTTAATATATGGTTTGGTTCGCCCCTAGGGTCAATCGTATATTGTGCTAATTTACTGTGATATTTGAAGTGTAACATATGTGCTTTGACCTCTAGCCCAGTGATTCCCAATCTGTGCGCCGCGGCACCCCAGTGCGCCGTAAAAACTATCCAGGGGCGCCGCGCACCAAACGCACAGTTAGGGAACCAAATTCATTTGTTAATCCCGGCGTATCAATAGTTCAAGACAGTACTTGTAGAGAAAGACAAATTTACTTGTAGAGAAAGTCCGCCGTCCACAGTAGCAGTGCACGCCTGCACACAAACAGGGAAATACTGCCAAGGGGCGCAGTACCTACAGCAGCCGTCGGGGTCGGGCCAAAGTCACTCAGAGTGTTTGTAAATAAAGCTCCGGTGGCAGCTGCTGTGCAGAGACCTGGGCTGAACCAGGCAAGCCGGAGCTAAATGAACAGGCCGAGACGGAGGAGAAAGAAGCCTGGGTGGAGAGAGGGGCTGACAGGAGGGGCTTTGCAAGGGTAGCAGGGAGGAGGCACAGATGCCACTAGTGGAAGCCTTTACTAAAGTGTTGATTACATGTTGGGAACACAGTGATGGCTGCTATGGTAGAGCTAGAGACTTAATAGTGTGTCTGGCGAATAGACCCTGCCTTTAAAGAAGCCTTCAGTGTACAGCAGCGCACACTTGACCTGTGTTTTTGTGAGACAAGAATTCTGTGAAGCTTCAAGATTAAATAACATAAGCACAAAGTATTAAGGACAATAAAAACTGGAATAACACACTGACTAAAGTACTTTGTGTGCACAGATTCGAAGAGGACAGACAGGTACGTCCCTTCCCTCTCCACAGAACTTGTTGGGTACACAAAGATCTTGGTTGCAGGCACCTTAACCTCATGTTATTTTAAATTGCAGCCCATTTGCAACATTTAAACATGCAAGAACATATTTACTACCACATGTTCTTGTTGCCAATTGCGTTGCAGCAGTCACATATAGATCATGCAAATGCCCACTATTTAACAAAAAGCTGTATTCGTACTCAGCACTTTAAAACAGAGTTTTCCCTTTAAAATGAATACGCTCAAAATCTTATACTTTAAAAAACTGTACTGCTTACTGTTACATTTGGTAATTGCATGCTCATTCATTTGTGGTCCAAACTTGTGCCTGTGTAGTGTGCTCAACCTACTTGGAGCTGGGGCTCTGCGTTATCACCTGAGCAGTTTATGCAGGGGATCACTTTGTGTGTGTGTCTGGTTCACGGCTTTTTCTTCTCTCTGCTGTAGGGGCCACAGTGCCCCTGTATTGGTCCTACCAATCCACTTGTAGTAACACCACAGGGCAGTGAGTGACCTGACCCAGATAAGAAAGAAAACTACGGAGAATATGTCCTGGCAGCATCCTGGTAAAGTGAGTAATGCACTGCACTGGACAGTGCCTTTCCGTATTGGCTGTTATCGTATCTGAAGCTTTACCATGAAATATGCTGCACATAGTAAATTGTAACACATGCTACTTCAGTTTTGGCATTTTGTGTTTTTTAGTGTTGTAAATACCAGGTGTCCCTGTACCTGCAAGTTGAGGGTGAATGGAAGGAGGCATACCTCTACCAGTGAAGTGGTTTGCTTTTCCTTCCCTGCTAGACTAGCAAGGCTCTCTGGGAGAGAGAGGGGGGGGGGGGTGTAGATGACAGGATCAAGGGCCATACACCACATTAGCCTAGTTTTGTGATTGCCACCACTCCATTCCATGCTTCCAGAATTTCACATGCTACATTATGCAATCTGTACAATCACACTATGCAACCGGAATGCCACATTTCCCCATCTATGCAAACAATGCAGTTTGTAGCGTAAAGCAACATATGTTAGTGACAGAGCACCACATGCACAAGCAGGCATACATGCAAAGTCTGGTGTTAAAGCAATAGTTCTTCAAAACTCATTTGTGAGCGAAATGACTACATGGAAGTACTGACCTAAAGGTCTTACCATGACCTGTCACACACATCAAAGCCTACCACTGACACACTTTCCCAGACTCAATGATTATAATACCTTCATCGGCTTCATCCCCAATAGTTTCAGGGAGAAAAATGGAAGTACTCCCAAGGCTGGGCTTACATCCCCCCCAACCGCCCAAAAAAAGTAACATAATGGGGAGCCGTGGCCAATGGCCAACAGGTCAAGGGAGCCGGGGGTCAAAAAAGTTTGGGAACCACTGCTCTAGCCTCATAAAGAGACTAGTAGGGTGCGTTTAGAAATAAATACATATATTTTATATATATACCTGGGGTGGTCTCCTTTCATTTAGCCATTCAAGAGATTATAGACTGGTAAAACAAACAGCTTTACACTCCTTCAAGACTAAGCCTGAAGGCTGCTCTCCATAGCTACCACTAGGATAGCTTTCAATAAAGGTTGTCTTTAACCTATCACCTCTAAGGGGCTGTTTGGACTGGTGCAAGGTGCCCACTATAACTAGTGGACAGCATATACCAGGCCAACTTCTCACAAAGAACATTTTTAATTGTTTTTCATCTCTCACACATTTATAAAATATCTCTTGTAAAGAAACGCCCCTCTCCACCTTTATTTCGTACGAACGAGCAATAAATAATACCTTTACCAGCATCTAGTCACTAACTACTAACACTGCACTGTACCCAATTGTAAAGCAGAAATAGTGTTTAGATTATGTCTTAAAGTATCATCAAATGATTCAAACCATGCATACATACACAAAGCAACGTGCACGTTTACTTTGTCCATTTACTCTCTATGTAATCTGTGCACATTCTGAACGGGTTCGCAGTATATCACCTGTTTTCACTTGTACTCAAATGTACCTTACAGTAAAAAAATGACATCACAACCTATGCATATGTAATATTTCCTACATAATACAGTGCATTTCTATACCATTGAAACTGATTGCAACATTCTTTATATAGTACAAATTCTACCATATGCCAATAAACCTATAAGTGCTATTTTTATAATACAAAAAGCTGTATTAGATTATTTTTATAAACAGTACTGCTGGGGGCACAAAATGGTGGTGCAAGGTAGACAGAGTAAATGAAGGTGCAATTCCAAACTTTTTATGTATCGTCCATTTACTATACGTATATTAACACCTTTAACTGGGATGAAAAAATTGGCGGCTCTCTTAAAGGGGTGGCGGAGCCTACTACTAATAACACCCGGACCACTTAAACGCCTGCGTATATTCAGGAATATGTGATGTTACAACGCGATCAAAATGATTGCGGTATGTAACATCGCAGTTTTTACAACGCAAGTCGTTACAACGACTTACGCTGGAGGGCGCTGGACTTAGGAGTAGTAAGATTTACTATTCCAACACCAGTCTACGTACAGTAGGGAAGGTGTTGGAATAGTAAATCTTACTATTCCTTAGGTTATAGCGCCCTCCAGTGCAAGTCGATGTAACGCTTGCGTTGTAATGGCAGCGTTCTAAATGCATCGCAGTGTAATCACCGCGATGTAAAGGATGTTTCCCATATTCAGCAGAGGAACACACCGTGAGAATTACTATCACTAATAATCACATTTACTTTACCACTGAACAAAATCGTACAGAAAATATACAAAGAACATTTTCATTTATTTTTTACTCTCACATATGTAAAAAAATGACTTCTGAAGAAACGCTCCCTAACAACTTAGATTTCCTAAGAACACCCAAATGCAAAGCCTCGCAGTACTACACCAGCCTTGACTGACATTGAAATCTACCTCTCAGTGTAAAAAATGAGACCACAAACTGTGCACATAACATTTCTTCTTTTTTTCCATCTCTGTTAACTTAATAACACATGAATTTTCTACTGTGACCCCTTCTCCACTATTTCCAGACTGAGCATAATTTCCAAACGTGCGACATTCTGTTTATCTCGCCGGAATAGATATACAAATCGAAATTAACGCTACATCGAATTTCCAAACCCATACAGGGCTATATTCACAAGAATGGCGATAACATTATCGCCGCTTTAGCGGCAGGAAACTGCCGCTAAAGCGGCGATAATGTTATCGCTCGTCTTGAGAATATGGCCCACAGTCTTTTACAGATAACAACTTACACTTTTTCTTTGTGAAAACTCCTAAACATATATAAAGTACTTGTTTAACAACTAGTTACACATTATGCATATTTTAGAACCAATAAAACACCAGACTTTACTAACACTATGTTATTTAGAAATAAAAAATACTTTCAAAGTTAAAAATATCGTCTCAAATACTTAACCACTACTACAAAACACATAACACACCTTCTTAATTTCTAATTTACCTTCGTAGTTGGTATGCAGACTTCAAATGTCACAAACGCATGCAATTCTTTTCTTGTCACACAGTACATGTAATGCACCGCTTTCATCAAGAATGGAACCAGTAATGGCACAATTTCCCTGTTGCTCCACACATAAATACATGTAAAGAACAAATCAGAATAGTTCCTTTTTTTTTTTCGATTGCAAAACCTCTCTTTATTGGTTATTTTTTAACTTTCCATATAAACAGTTTTTTTAAGGACACATACAGGTGAAAAGTTCAACGTATTGTATCAACACTTTCTAGAACATTCTACAACACGTGCAGGTTAAAAGTTCATTATTTTTTTAAACCAACTGATATTTTTTTGCAACATTTTCTCCAACATTTAACGGCACGTGGAGGTCAAAAGTTCACCATTCTTTCAAGTTTGAACTGCACCTTCCAAATACAATTAGCAGGTGTGGTTGAGCTGAGCAAATTTCATCCTATAATATGTACTCCACGTATAAACTGCTTTTTTATTAACCAATCACAAAGATGCTTTTCATCAAAACTAATATACACCCTACTTTTTAGGACACAATACATTTCATCTCCCAATCGGTTAAGGTTTTGTATGTAAAAAAAAGTAGTTCCCCATGTTTAAACATATCTCTCATTCTACGAATGCAGTGCATGAGCTACAGACATTTATCCATATCTTCTAGCCATACCTTCAAAATGCTAGTGTGGATTGTAGGACATAGCTATGTTTTCTGGTGCAAGAGGTATGCAGAACAGAGACGTATTGACTTAGACCTAGGTTTACAAAATGTGCACATTAAATGGTTTGCACAGAGAGGATTGAAGTGGCACCAATTGCTCCCTTTGGTTAAAACCTGTTTACATCTCCAACACCCTGATCTCATGATTGTGCACTGTGGTGGTAACGATCTAGGCACATTGACTGGGGTAGGTTTGGAAATGCTTATGAAGGACACCTTTGGACAATTGATGTTACTTTTGCCTCAAACTGTCTTTGTATATTCCAATATATGCCAAAGACAGAAATGGAAATGGTCAAACCAATTTTGTCATAAGATTGAAAAATCTAGGAAGAATGTCAACAAAGCTGTGTCTGCATACCTCAGAGACCATAGAATGGGGTCGATCTACAACAACAACAACATACGTTTTGATATGGCTGATATCTCCAGAAGTGATGGAGTACACTTCACAGATGAGGGAAACCGAGTTTTCCTGATTAACCTGAAGCTGTGCATTCGCACTTACATGTAGCTCCAACTAATAAACACAAAGGCTCTTTTAGAGCCGCCTTATATTCTGAATTTTGCCGCAGAGTGTCAGCTGCGGTTCGGCTAGCAGAGGGACACCTGCGGGCCGTTGGGCAGGCTCGCAGAGGAAGAGCTGCGGCCCGTGGGTTCAGCTCGCAGAGGGAGACCTACGAGCTGTTGGCTCGCAAAAGCACAGCAACGTACTGGCTAACAGAGGGAGAGCTGTGGTCTGACTTGCAGAGGGAGACCAACGGGCCAACAGGCCTGCTAGCAGACACACAGCTATCAGTTAACGGGCTGGCTCGCAGAGATACAGCTGCGAGCCCTCCGAGCTGCAACCCGACGGGCTAACTGGCAGAGGGAGAGTAACGGGCCTACGGGCCTGCTAGCACAGACACAGCTACGAGCTAACGAGGTGGCTCAGAGAGGTAGAGCTGCGGGCCCCACGACTCGCAGACACAGAGCTGCGAGCTGACGGACTGGCTTCTAAAGGCATAGCCGCGAGCTGGTGATGTGGGGAGAGGGACCGTGAAAGGGTATCTCGCACAGACAGAGCTGCGGTATATTTTTAGTGTTGCCTCGCAGAGGTAGAACTACGGACCTATGACTCGCAGACACAGAGCTGCGACCCGACGGACTGGCTTCTAAAGGCATAGCCGCGAGCTGATGATGTGGGGGAGAGGCAGCATAAACACAGAGCTAATCGAAGTGGCTCACAGAGGTGAGATAGCTGACGGGCCCGCCGGCTTGCAGACACAGAGCTGCGAGCCGACGGACTGTCTTCTAAAGGCATAGCCGCGAGCTGGTGATGTGGGGAGAGGGACCGTGAAAGGGGTATCTCGCACAGAGAGAGCTGCGGTATATTTTTAGTGTTGCCTCGCAGAGGTAGAACTACGGACCTGATGCCTTGTAGAGGGAGAGTTGTGAATAACAAAATGGCTGCCAACACTTCCTAGTTTCAACAGTTCGCAGCCAATGAGCCGCAAGCTCGTGCTCGTAACGCCTCAGCCAATCAGATGTCAGAATTCTCAAATATCGATATCTGGAAAATTTGATATTTCTCAAAAACTACTGAACGGATTTACCCCATTTAAACAAAAGCGTGCTTTCTGGACCAAGACCTTTCTCCCTGCCAAATTTGGCGTAATTCCGTTCAGCAGTTTGACCTGTAGCCTTGTCTAAAGTTTCCTATGGAAATTGCATGGAGAAAACACGTTTTGGGACCCCCCTTTTTTCTTAGCCCCCCCTTGACGAATCCCCCCCAAACTTTCAGGATAGGAGCTGACCTGAAAAGAGGAACTTTTTGGAAAATTTCGTAAAGATTCGTCAAACGACGCCAAAGTTATAAGCACATCAAAAAATGCTTTTCCTATGGAAACGTGGTCCTAACTATAACTATCTACTGGCGACCGCCAGTAGATAATGTATATATACACATATACATACATATACACCCATATATATATACACACACATATACACACACACACTATATGGGAATTCTATGAGTTCTCAAAAAGAGCTACTAAGCTTCAAAACGAATGATGTTTCATACACAGGCAGGCTCGATTTAATAGAGGATGGTATTAAAAACAGCAGGTCTGATAGCGCTCCAGGGCCGAAGGCATACCAGCTGCACTGTACAAGCATGATAAAGAGGACCGAGTCCCAACTTAATAATGCTTATTCTGTAATTTTTTGTCTACCTTGATAATTCCAGAGTCTTGGCATGGATCAATTTTACATCCAATTTACAAAAAGCTACCAACTTCAGACCCTAGTCCCGACAGGTTATTAGTTCTCTTAGACACAGAGGCTAAGTATTTGGCAAAACTGGTACAGAGGGAACTGGAGTCAAAGGCAACCGATCTTAATTTATTATCTTTTAATCAATACAGATTTATTTCATCAGCAAGCACCACCGACCCGGTCAGTTTCGCCATGTTAACTGACAAATCAAACGCAAAGACATTTACTTTATATGCTGGTTTCATTTATTTTAGTGCAGCATTTGATCGCGTAAATAGAAAAAAAAAATTAGCAGCTTGAAATATTCCAGATCACCTTCTCCGGCCGATACAATTTCTTTACACATCAACCTGGGTAAGAGTATGAACAGGAGCTAATTGAACGCTGTCCGCAAAGATCTACACCAACTCAGGATATGTGTTAGCTCTTCTCTAGTCTAACCTTTAAACTGCAGACTTGAGCCATCTGCTTGATGCAGCTGAGATCCACCCACCCACCCAATCTGAGCCCTCGCCCTGTTACTTCTTTGCTTTATGCAGATTACATTGTGCTACTGAACCAAACAAGGGTGACCCTACAAAAGCTTTTGAATGTCTTGGCTCGTTATTATCAGGAGCACCAAATGAATATAAACAATAAAGCCAAAATAGTCATCTTCAACAAGCAGATTGGCAAAAAAGGATTATGGTACCTAGACAGTACCTCGAAGACAAAAGTCACTCAATACAAATATCTAGGGAGTATTGCTTGAGGCAGGTAGAGCTTGGAGACAACATCAAGATACATCAAAACTAAAGGTTACATTGTTATGCTTTGACGTTAACTCATTGCCAATAAAAATCCTTCGCTATATCTAATCCTGAGAATCACGAAAGCCAAACTAACTTTCGCAATATATGGCACTTAAACCTTTCCTGGAAAGCTTAGCCAAACATGTAAGGTTTTACAACGCAATATTTACAGACAATTATTTAAACTCCCTAGAAACGAGTCGTAAGCTCAAATAAGGCTGGAATTTAGCCTTTTAGACCAGTAACTTGCTACAAAGGTGTCTCTAGAAGTATTGCTATGCAACAAAAGAAGCAAAAAGCCTAACACAGAAGTCTTACATCTGGTTAGAACTCACTTCAGAAAAAGGCACTTACATCAACTTTTGGAACGGTTACTTTCACTCAGCAATGGAATCACTACACGCGAAAAGACTTGTGGGAAAATAAATCTAACACATGCTGGCTTTAGAAGAGTTGTAAATAGAAAAATGAACTCTCTCACATTGAAAATGACAAACTGACCTTCAGCCGCAGAAGGCAAGCTTGGATCCTAACAACAACTATAACAAGCATTGGCATAGCCAATAGGTCTCGCTTTCGGGACCTTATAAGTATTTAGTTATGCAGCACAATATCCTTGGTGCAACAACATCAACTGTTGCATAGCTAAACACTTATAAGGTCCCAAAGGCGAGACCTATTGGCTATGCCAATGCTTGTTAAACCTGCAGGTGAGTGTTTTTTGGGAACTACATTAGCCCACATCTGTATGAAGTGAGAAAGAGCACGATGGTGATATAAAAGGCACCCCTTCAGCTTTGACTGCAAAATTTAATTCAATCATTCACTCGCTAACACTTTTAACGGCAAGGAAAAGCCAATGTTCAGAGGTTTCATGATAATAGTCTCCAAATTTCCCTGAATTGATGTGGTTTATAAATATTACAAGAAGAGGTGAAACAGTTTCCGCTTTCTGCAAATATGACGACTCTTGTCAACATCTCATTTGGACACGGGGAGCTGCCGACAGTGGAGTAATGGGAAACCAAGCTCGAAAGCCGGCCTCGGCTCAACACAGATTCATGTTCCCCACACAAGTTGCAGACAAGTATGTAACTCTACAAAGACTCAAATGTTCCACAGAAACACGCAAACCTGAGTACCACACACATACAAAATCTGATGCGCCACACGCTTAGACCTGTGTTTCACATCCATGCAGACACAAGGACCACACAGAAAATTAGACCAATTTTCCACATTTACAGCCAGACTCCGTACCAGATTTGTTAGTGAGCTTCTAAAGCACTGTATTACTACCCCAGGGTATCCTGGCACTGACTTGACACATTGAGAGCTGTATGTTACATATGCCTAAATAACATGATGCTCATGCAACCAAATCCACAACCAACATAGAGAATCTAGTATCACACACACCCTAGCATGACACACGTGCCAGTCCATGTCAGACAGAATCCATGTTCTGCACACACGTTGAGCCACATACACTCAGCCTGATGAACCACACACATACATGGCAATCTCAAATGGCCCTGCAATATACCAACCGTAGCCCAAAAGGTCTGTCACCCAGAGATCATGGTGTGCTATATATACAGACCATGTGCCACACAAACACCCATGCAACACAGTAGGCGTAGGCCCATATATCGAACATAAACACTATATCAACATATAACACACTCAGCCTGCACATTATACAAATACATAAACACTCACGGCTCTCACACATACATAGATGGACACGAGCCACACATTAACATCCTGTGTCGAAAATATATTGCCCCACGAGTCCTATGTGCAGACCCACATGTCCACAAACAACACATCTAGGTGCCAAACAGGCAGATCCACATGACTCACGGGCAAACCATGTCCCTGGCAAAGAGCCACGTGTCCCAAGAGCAGACTTGTGTAATGCTACCTGCACAGACTCTCCTGTGGCTGGGGAAACCTGATACATGCTTAACCACGTGCCACAAACATGCCCCTGTGTTTCACACATACAAAATCATGTGGTATTTGGAACCACTGATCAAAATGCAATGTCGCACGTACCTGAAAACCTGTGTCCTACGCACACTTAGTTAGGCTCAGCTGTCACATACAATTCACATAAACATGCATCCCTAACCAGGTGTCTCAGAATTGCAGGCAATAAAAAAACTACAACCAGACTTAGGTGTCTCACACAAACACAGAGCCCTTAATGTCAAACACAATGACTAACGTCCCAACTCAGCACCAAGTGTCAAGGGGAGACCCTACTAGCCCAATACACACTCCCCTTCCCCAAATGTACAAATTTATGAGTCCAAAACGCAGACATTGGCCCCTACTAGCACACACCCAAAAGCAGCATGCACAGGCCCAAAAAGTTCATGGGTGTGAGCCAACTAGTCCCACGTGCAAATACACGCATGTCTTATTGCTCCTCTACACAAATCCTGTGTCAGCGAACTAGACTCGGCACCTACATATACCTATATTAGACATAGTCCAATGTGTCACGTAGAAATCACCATCTCCCACACCTGTTTATTACAAACGGACTCAGAAATGAAAAGCACACTGCGCGAGTCCGTTAAGGCCCTTGTAAACCAGTGATCCATGCCGGGCACAAGGCTATAGTCACACGTCACTCAAACAACCTACCCACTTAGTTGACACAGTCACGCAAGTCCAAGTGTCAGACACATTGACCAAAGTAAACCAGTGACCCAAGCCTCACACTCAGACCCAAGTGTCAGGCAAACCACTTGTAAATCACTGACCCCCGTCTCCCACTCATACCATCGAACTACAGCTCTCACAAGAACTCAATTTTAACAAACCCTCGTGCCACACACGAGGACAGTGCATCACATAATACGCAAAACCAGAACACCGCACGCACACACACCCATTTACATTTCATATAAGAAATCGAAGCTTCTTAGTTCTCACATCTTTTGACAGATGAGCTCACAACACTCGCCACATACACACGTCTTGCCTTTTACACAGATCGTATTGCACATATGGGCCCATATTTCAAACACTCACACGCAGACCAATGCTGTGATTTTAAGGGGCAGGTATGAAGCGGTACCTAAATGTATTTAATGTGCAGAGGGCGAGAAACAGCACTTCTGAGAAGGGGTGCAATAATTCTAACAGGAGAGCACCCGCAGTTCTCCGTAGCAAATAAGTACTCTGAGACGGAGAGTACCTGCACGTGTATATTTCAGTGTCGATCTCTGGGCCCTTGTGTGTTCAAACAGGCCGAGGTCGTGTGTACACACCCACGCGTCGCTAGGGTCTGACTGGCTTGTAGGGCAATCAGGCAGAGCCCGATGGGCGGGTCTGATAGGTCAGTGTGTGGCCGGTGTTTTGGCTGTTTGTGGGCCGGCTTTTACTGTTGATTTCCCTGGTATTAAAATAAATATCACATGCAGCAAGCTCAACTCCATGCTATCTTCCTCATCTCGCAAGACACTTCTACAGTGCGTCTTTACACGTTCAAAACTGCACCAATTTCCAAACATGGGCCACTTTATTTTAGCTTTATAAATCACTAATGGGGGGCACTTTTATTTTGTTACCCGGGTCTATTTTCTGTCCCAGTCAGACCGTGCGTGTCGCCCACAGCGACCTCTTCCTTTAAGACTCATCTCTCACGCACTCCTATCTCAAACAAGGGCATCACACACACGCACAAAACCCGTGTCTTTCACACGTCTCTCAAAAGAACAGGCACGCGCCTAAAAGTACTCGCAAACAAAATAGCATGATGCAAAAGAAGATATTTAAGTTGTTGATACGGACCCAAGGCACAAATATGTAGATATAATCTTAGCCCTTGCGCACAGATTAAGATCACAAGGGTTCATGACCCGCGTAACATGCACATTTAAATAAATCTCGCCCAGAACCCCGTTTAAAACACACAAATGCGACCTAGACCTCCCCAATTTCTCATACATACACCCACTGATCAAAAACAATCCAAAATCCACGCACAGTCGCCCACACAACCGTAAAGACCACCAACATCCGTTTCACACAGACCTCCGTTTCACATGTAAGGTATGTAATCAAGTGTCAAAATTGTTAAACGCGTTTCCCAAAAGTAGTCTAATCCGGGATTACCAGTTAGACAATTTGTGATCCTAACAAAATGAGTTGACCTCCCTGTGCCTTATGTCTCCTGAAAACTGTGAGCGCTTAGAAACAGGCCGAATGTGTCTACGGCGCGCTGTATAATTAACCGGACATTTGGAGTCACAGTTCACACACAAACACGTGACACACAAAGTCCCCCACACACTGACGGGTGGCGCACACACGCCTACAGCAGAACAGACCCATGTAACATTCCCAAGCAGGCTCACGCCAGACACCCCCACGCCTCAGGAGCATGCATGCTCTCAGAGGCCCACCCGCAGCCCCACAATGAACATCGTCACAATCTTGGGCCTCCCCACAGGGCTCCGTATTCACTGCTCCCCTCCGACAGCCCTCAGCCAGCTCGGCGCCCAGCCATCGTCTCTCGCACGCCTCCTTCTTGGTGCTCTCCTCAAAGCAGACAGATTGGTAGACGCGACGGCGGGAGGCCGCCCCCTGCAGCCGCTGGTACCTCAGGCCCCCTTGGCCCGGCACGCGGGTGGCCCTCCGGCGCGGCGGCCACTTACTCCATTCCTCGGTGGAGGGGGGTGCAGCCAAAGGCCAGTGTTTACCCGTGTGTTTCGATGCTGACAGCGCTTAATCCATGCTGCCTGCTTGCAGCAGAGAAAAGACAGAGTAGGGAGGAGGGAGGCAGCGTCAGCACAAGTGAAGCACTGGACAGCAGAGACATCGGCAGCGTCAGAGAGGAGCGGGGGCGAGCGAGCGCGGCAGCCTGCTGAGCTGACCACACGCTTGTGCACAATGGCCATGTGTTTTCAATTATCGCGCCCGCGTCTGGGCACGATAATTGGAAACAGATGGCGGCTGTGCGGGTAACCGCACGGAAAAGGCCATTGTGCACGAGCGTGTGGTCAGCTTTTTGAAGCCCCTTACATAAAGTCTCGCAGAGCAGCGCTTGCGCGCTACTCTAGGCTCGACCTAAAAATTGCAGCCTCAAACATACTTAGGGGAGACTTATTCAGTCTGCTACAAGCTTACGCTAATGTAGTTGTGTTTTGAGCATACTCACACACTGGAATTTTCACTACCTTGGAAATCTAAACCAAGCACAAACAAATGAAGGCTTTGCGGCAACAAACTTGAGTCATTGATGCATATAGACTATTCCTACCCGGTGCTGCTAGGGGAACGCAGATTTTGGCTACAAACTCTATTCAATCTGCATAACATTGTACCTCCCGCCATGCAGCCAATTTCTGTCTTAATAGTGACCACCCTCAGCTCTTACCAAGTTTATTACACATTTGTTTGGTGTGGAAAGGCGTTTAACCAATCTAAACCAGCGGCCTTCCCACCCTCTGACTGGCACATGTTTTGTAGTACTAAAGTATCAAGCACATTCACTTTGACTACTACAAATTGCAATGGAATAGGCGTGTGGGCTTCTATGGGACTCAGATTCAATGACAAAATATGCAACATTCAGGAAAAGAAAAAAATACTCAGTTCGTAGAGCTCCGTATTTAAAATCAAACTTGAAGCGAGTTGAAATGGCAGGTCTAACACTTTAACATGGTGTGAATCCGGCTTCTGATTTCAGATAATGACACTGAATAATGTTTAAGCTTGGAAAGAGTGTGGACTTTAAGTATAAGGTTTAAGTTTTAGTCAGGATCAAATGTGATCTCTGGCTGACCTGCTTGACAGCAATTCTTTTATGTGAATAATTTAAATGCTAACTCAGCCCTATCGCTATAAATTCAGTCTTTTTTTTTTTTTAAGCACACTATTTAACTTATTGTATAAAAATAACTACAGATACTACTTATGCTTCATAATCAATTATCAGCCAATGTACCGGGCATTTAGCTTTCTTATTGTGCCTCAGTAGGAGCCTCAAATATGGCTAATAAGACAGCTCAGTGGTCAAATGTGATCTCTGTACAGATCCTTGCACCACCAAGATTTCAATATTGAAAACCCAAAAGGACTTACAGACTTCCATCCAGCCAAAGACTGTGGTACAATTGGGCACGTTAATAGTGACATGCATTTGCAGTGCCATGAAGTCACGACTATGGAAGCAGACTACATCCAAGCATTGGCAAAGCTATAATAGGTCTTGCCTTGCCAATAAGAATGCTAGACTACTGGCTTTGACAATGATAATTTGTAAAGCATTGTTAAAAAGTAAAAAAAAAATAATGTAGGAAATGCCAGAATTTAACGGACAGAGCTTGCCCTTAGCTTTGACTAGGAACTGGAACACATTTCATGCTCTGCAGTCGCCTGGGGAGCAGATTTAGGAGCGCCAGAAGATGAGACATCCTTCAGTCACTCTTCTGCTTCAAATGCAGAGGGAGAGAGTGCAACATTCACCAGCGCCAGAAAAGCTGCCCTTGTGTGTCAAGACCTGGGCTTTCATGCAACACTTGTAAGGCAGGAAATAAAAGAAAGTCAATGAAGTCTGCTCTTTAGACAAACCTTACAAAAATAAATCATTTGCTGCGATTTGAAGAACAAGTTAGGAGGGATGTAGAGTAAGATGGAGAGTGCAGTTGGCGTGGACATGAGGTGGGAAAGTAGCTGATGGGGAAAAATGGCAAAAACACACACGCACTCATATGGAGTGTTCAAAGAAATGGGAAGTTCCATGAATGTAAACAGTGAAAGGATATTTTTCTTCCAATCAAGAGGATGCTAGGGGTTGTGTTCCAGGGAAGGGGAAAAAACACACACACAAGAAAAGGAAGGGAAGCAATCTAATAAAGCAAGCCAGCAAGCAAATGAGATTGGCAAGAAAGCCAACAAATAATAAGCAATGGGGCGGACCCAAAGACCACTCTAAGTAATGGCATTCTACACAATAAGTCTTCAACAACTGAGAGTTGAAGGCGGTCTGTAGGCGATACCTTAAAAACTATTAATGCAGGACACGTTGCCATTACCTTTTCATGTTGACTATCACTGTACAGGCATGCAGCCATGTTACCAATGTACTCATGACAAACTACCTTTTGTTTTAAGAGCAGGTAAATGCTGGAATTATTTTTCCCATTTCTGCCACAGTGACATGAGTCACAACTGGCAATAAAAGAAACCAATGCTAGCTGGTCACACACACAAACTCCCGCCCCAAAGACACAGGATAGGTAATAGCAGTGCAAGTGTCCCTTGACTCACAAGCATACAGGGGACTGGTAGCAGTAGTAAAATTGGACGATGGGCGGGCGGACAAATGTAGCACTGGGCAGAACCAGTGCAATCTTCTGTCAAAAGAACTGGAAAAGTGAGGCACTGGGGAAACAAGCATTGGGGTGCAACCGTGCAAGAATGACTCACAGACAAGGCACATGTGTATCACACACAGTCCAAACTTCCCTCAAGCACACATAAGAGGTAGGGACTGTACATCAACAGTGGAGAATTCTCAAACACAGAGCAATCAAAGGGAGTTCAAGCATCATCACTCAAATACACAACATGTACAGCACAAGCGTTAACAATGTTGACCGCAATCTATCACACAGTACTGATGCAGCACCGGCTGGCAGTAATAAAAGCTTCATCCACCTAGAGGTACAGTACGGTTAGCAGCAGTGAAAGATAAGCTTCAACTAAGTACAGACGTAAGGCATATTCAGCAGTAGTGCAACTTCATATATGAAAAGAAAATGTTCACGACAGCTTCAGGAGTGCAAGCTCCACTCATACACAAAGAACGGGCAGAAGAAAGCAAGTTTAGCTCTCCACAGCCAGAACAGGTACAGCTGATGCAAAAATCAATGTGAGCTTCAATTACAGAACTGAACAAACGTAACGTGAACATGGTAATTCCTTGCCCTATAGCCGGACCTATAGCTGCGGTGCACTAATCCAATTTCCACCACCTCACCTAAAATAGCATATTTTTGCATTCCCGTGGAAGTGTAGCTAGCATTGGTGCGTGCTTTGTTCTCGGGCCCCGGGGAGAAGGGGTTGGAGTCACACAGCATCAACTACTTTCGGGAGGCAGAGCAGGTGCTGTGCCAGCTGCATGCAAAATTCTGACACACCTACATCTCGCCCTGTAGGCCCCTCTACATTTCTGGGAATGTTATGGTGAGAGAAATGAGCAGGCCGTACTTACAAGCCGTGTATATTAGCGCTCCTCAGAGGATTCTCAATACCCCCACAACCACAAAGGGCAGAAAGGGATCACAGAGCATTGCATGAAGGGACTGTCAGAGCAACTATTAAAAGTTCAGGAAGATAACTTAAGCATCCAAAAAGTGATAGATTGAATGCTTGAATTAATCTCAGATCCTGGTAAATACTCGGGCTGCATCCCAGTCAATCGTTATTTTGCACACCATGCCACCTCTCTTCTTAATTACCTATATGCCAATCAGTCTTGGCCTGCTCCAACAGGCACAGCCCAGCCTGCAAAGCCAGGTCCTCCCTGAACCTGAACAATAGCAACGCAAGACCAGTTTCACCCTTGCTGTGGGCTCATCAGCTGTGTATAGCTTGGTTCCAGTGACCCAGTGTACATAGGACCCACATCTGGGCATAACCGTCCCCCTTAGGGCAACATACTAAAACATACAAAAAATGATGGATGGAATGCTTAAATTAATCTCAGCCACTGGTAATTACTCGGGCTGGTCCTGGGTGGATTGTGTTCCGGTTCCGGGAGGACCTAGCTTGGCAGATCAGGCTGAACTGTTCCCACTGGTGCAGGGTCAAGAAGGATATGCATATAGCTGGGCCCAAACTGAGGTGGCATGGAGTGCAAAATAACAATGGCCTGGGATGTGGCCCGAGTAATTACCTGCGGCTGAGATTAATTCAAGCATTCCATCCTTTTTTGTATACTTTATCAGAAAGATAACTAGGCAGGGGCATAACAACGGATGTTCTTGTCTGAATTTTAAACATTGCTTTGTGTGCCTTAGAGATAAAGCTGTGAATTTTTTTTTTTTAAAGTGTTATAAACCAAGGCAAGGTATTGCAAATGTTACCAGGAATATTGTGCAGGTCACAGACGTCACTAACTGCAATCCTCGTCATCCTGCATGCCCTGGCTCCAATGTTTTTTTTTTACCTCGACATGCTAGTCTAGGCTATGAACAGGCAGCCAGAGTGGACCAATTCAGTGTACTTTATTTAACGGGGGCATGCAAGCTGAAGACCCTTCTCTCAGTTGCTCAACCTATGTGGTGTGTGCAATAGCAATATCCATGTGCAGGACCCTAAACTAATAGAAAGCTACAGGTTTCCTACAGCAAAGCCCTGAAAGTGATTCATAGCATCCTTCCTACCTGCTACTTGTCTGCAGAGGACTCTGAACTACTTCAGGGGGGTTGAGTGTAGCATGAGATACAAGACATGCTCCTATGGGCTGCCCTCAAAAGATTAAATAAGTAGAAGGTACAACAAGTCCCCTTCTTTTTCAGGGCCCAAGCGCTGAACATCAGCTCCAGCACTGATGGCTATGCTCCTGCTGGTTAACCCAACTTCCCAATATCTTTCTGTATCATGGCTCTTCACAGAGTCCTGATCCTTATGTTTAAAAATGGAGAAATGGAAAAATTCCCACCTCCTCTCCACCACAAGCGGAGGAAATTCTGAACCACCCTTGAATTCACCTCACTCGAAGTTAAGGCCCTAGCTAATCTACCTAAATTCATTGAGCTACACATCTACAAACGGTACATATTGCTGTTCATTCACAGCAGCTTAACTGACCACAAACCTATCCAATCCTAGACGGAGGCTGGGCTCCATAAAGGGCGGGGGGCCGGGGGAGGCCTATTTAAGGACTGAATACTACGCCCACTCGAGGACCGAACGACAGTGGAAGGGATCTCACCCGGCAGCTTCCTTCTCTACTTCACCATAATATGCCAATCAACAAAAGTTTGGAACAAAACACATGGCATGCCCGACACCTCCAAACTCTATTAGTGTGATGTGGCTTTACAGAGCGTTGCAGGAGTCAGAGAAGCCAGCTTTGACTCCATTAAAAGGGAAACGGGGAGGAAATTTGAGACAAGAATTAACAGACACACAATGGGGACACCGCCTCTCATTAACAAGCATTTGCAATGCAATAGGTCTCGCCCTTGTGAGAGTTTGAGCTATTGGCGTTGTAAATGACAATGCCTTTTATTTATGTTTTAAAACTCAAAACATAAATAAAAGGTATTGTTATTTAGAATGTCAATAGCTTAAAGTCGCGTAAATGCGAGACCAATTGCATTGCCCTTGGCTGTCTCGTCAGCTCCTCTCTGTGACTGGGACCCCGCGGGGAGCTTCTGCTTCTGCTGATGCTGCTTGAAATGTTCCAACCATTGAAAAGTAAAGAGTGGTAGATTGAAGAGTCAATAGCATGGGCCTAATACGTGCAATATAGAAAGGTGGTCAATATATCAAATTGCAAAATTCAAAGCAAAGTAATGAGGAATAACTGATTAGCTTGAACCTCCACCCTATTTTCTTCTTCCCGCCACTCTCTCCTGCCCCTCCCCCAAACCATGGCCTGCGCACCCGTGCCTGTACTGCGAACTTCTCTTTTGCAAGCTCAAGCTTTTTATTTTATAGATCATAACGTGCCACTTTCCCCACAGCTGCATCACTAGCGATTGCTACTGAAACAACCTAAGTAAACGTCATTGTTGGCAGGCCAAAACACTTTTCACATTGTGGGCCGAGCCCAGTTCCAGGCTAAAAATCTGAGTGCACTTATGAGGCACAATCGCCGAGGACGGATTGGCCATTTATATCAGCAGGCATTTCCCGGCAGGCGGGGGGTGAGTGGGGTGGAATCTGGGTCACTGGAGGCCAGTTTTTGAAGGTCGACGACCGGTGCCTCTGTCCACAGCTCCCCGGGGTATATGGCAGCCGGCAAAAAGAGAAAGCACGAAAAAGACACAGGAAGAGAGAAAAAGACACAGGAACAGAGAGAGCAGGACAGGAACAGAAACACAGAGAGAAAAATGCAGGAACAGAGAGAGAGAGAGAGAGAGAGAGAGAGAGAGAGAGAGAAAGACAGGAACAGAGAGAGAAAGACAGGAACAGAGAGAAAAAAACAGGAACATAGAGAGAGAAAAATACAGAGAGAGAGAGAGAGAAAGACAGGAACAGGAACAGAGAGAAAGGCAGGAACAGAGAGAGAAAAATGCAGGAACAGAGAGAGAGAAAGACAGGAACAGAGAGAGAGAGAGAAAGACAGGAACAGAGAGAGAGAGAGAGAGAAAGACAGGAACAGAGAGAGAGAGAGAAAGACAGGAACAGAGAGAGAGAGAAAGACAGGAACAGAGAGAGAGAGAAAGACAGGAACAGAGAGAGAGAGAAAGACAGGAACAGAGAGAGAGAGAGAAAGACAGAGAACACAGAGAGAGAGAGAGACAGGAGACAGAGAGAGAGAGAAAGACAGGAACGAGAGAGAGAGAGAAAGACAGGAACAGAGAGAGAGAGAAAGACAGGAACAGAGAGAGAGAGAGAGACAGGAACAGAGAGAGAGAAAGACAGGAACAGAGAGAAAAAGACAGGAACAGAGAGAAAAAGACAGGAACAGAGAGAAAAAGACAGGAACAGAGAGAGAGAAGACAGGAACAGAGAGAGAGAGAAAGACAGAGAGAGAGAGAGAGAGAAAGACAGGAACAGAGAGAGAGAGAAAGACAGGAACAGAGAGAGAGAGAAAGACAGGAACAGAGAGAGAGAAAGACCGGAATAGAGAGAGAAAGACAGGAATAGAGAGAGAAAGACCGGAATAGAGAGAGAAAGACCGGAATAGAGAGAGAAAGACCGGAATAGAGAGAGAAAGACCGGAATAGAGAGAGAAAGACCGGAATAGAGAGAGAAAGACCGGAATAGAGAGAGAAAGACCGGAATAGAGAGAGAAAGACAGGAACAGAGAGAGAGAAAGACAGGAACAGAGAGAAAAAGACAGGAACAGAGAGAGAGAGAGAAAGACAGGAACAGAGAGAGAGAGAGAAAGACAGGAACAGAGAGAGAGAGAGACAGGAACAGAGAGAGAGAAAGACAGGAACAGAGAGAGAGAGAAAGACAGGAACAGAGAGAGAGAGAAAGACAGGAACAGAGAGAGAGAAAGACAGGAACAGAGAGAGAGAAAGACAGGAACAGAGAGAGAGAAAGACAGGAACAGAGAGAAAAAGACAGGAACAGAGAGAAAAAGACCGGAACAGAGAGAAAAAGACAGGAACAGAGAGAAAAAGACAGGAACAGAGAGAGAGAAAGGCAGGAACAGAGAGAAAGGCAGGACAGGAACAGAGAGAGAAAGACCGGAACAGAGAGAGAAAGACCGGAACAGAGAGAGAAAGACCGGAACAGAGAGAGAAAGACCGGAATAGAGAGAGAAAGACCGGAATAGAGAGAGAAAGACCGGAATAGAGAGAGAAAGACCGGAATAGAGAGAGAAAGACCGGGACAGAGAGAGAAAGACCGGAATAGAGAGAGAAAGACAGGGACAGAGAGAGAAAGACAGGGACAGAGAGAGAAAGACAGGGACAGAGAGAGAAAGACAGGGACAGAGAGAGAAAGACAGGGACAGAGAGAGAGAAAGACAGGGACAGAGAGAGAAAGACAGGGACAGAGAGAGAAAGACAGGGACAGAGAGAGAAAGACAGGGACAGAGAGAGAAAGACAGGGACAGAGAGAGAAAGACAGGGACAGAGAGAGAAAGACAGGGACAGAGAGAGAAAGACAGGAACAGAGAGAGAAATACAGGAACAGAGAGAGAAATACAGGAATAGAGAGAGAAATACAGGAATAGAGAGAGAAAGACAGGAATAGAGAGAGAAAGACAGGAATAGAGAGAGAAAGGCAGGGAAAGAGACAGGAAGGCAAGCGCCGCAGAGCTGTAGTGCCGAGTGTTTGAATTTGGAAGACACTGTTGGAAAACAGACTCTTATTGCGAGTGTCCACACACGAGCGTGGCACTACAGAGCTGTAAAAGGAGCAGAGAGCGAGGGACACCTTGGAAATGAATTCCGACATACCTAAAAGACATGCTCGTGCTCACTGCAGGGGCGCGCACCACAGAAACAAAACATACCCGATTCTGAAAATGTCTAAGGAGGAAGAGCAACGCGCAATATATCAAATTGCAAAATTCAAAGCAAAGTAATGAGGAATAACTGATTAGCTGAACCTCCACCCTATTTTCTTCTTCCCGCCACCTCTCCTGCCCCTCCCACTGCAGCGTCCCGCGAGTGGTGCAGCCCATTTCGGATCACGCCGCAAAAGCGCTGTGTGAAAAATATAGTGTGCCCGTCTCACGCCGCGAGTAAAGCATCCAGTCCCCGCGTGCACATCATCTGTCCCTCCGCATGCACATCTGGAATCCATATTGATTCCAAAAGGCCCTCGCATGGCGAGAGCAGCGCATGCGCGCTGCTAACGCCAGGCGAGACCTAAAAATGGGGGGTCTCACGCACGCTCGCCTAAAATACAGACAGTTTAACCCCCTACACCGGACATACTTGATCCCTGCATGCCTCACGTGGATGTATCCAACAGTTTCTCAGAGTTGCCAAAGATGTGCAGAAATCGACACAGATTTCTACCACATGGTGTGCCTTGGCCCACAAATTACGTGATACTTGGCCGAAGTGACAACGGGTCAGTCAGATATAGTGGACAGACAGATCACAGCAGGCCCGTCCATTGCCTGTTGGCATTTGTGAAGCACACCAAAATCATGAAAAACATGTATAGGTTTCTAGAGATTGCTTTCGCATTAGAGAAGCGCTGTATACCAGTGGCTTGGAAATCCCCTATGCCCTCTGCACTTGCTAGATGCAAAAAGAGGAATCCATGTTTAACTTGACACAATAGCAAAAATGCTTAGGCCCCGCAAGAAATCCTACAACATCACTTCACTGGCAAGGGTTGCCAATGAGGTGGAAGCCAAAACCGAAGAGAGACCACACTGAACAGGAAGCCCCCCGCCCCTTCTCCATTCCCAACCACACACTTCAGGCCCTTACACTACCGGAGGCACTCACCACATACAGGGCTAGTTCGAGCCTCTATATTGGACGTTTACCAATGTGCATACAGTTCTATCTAGAAAACATGTCAGGGCCACGGCTCGCCGGAGGGTTTACCCCCCCCCCCGCCCGCCCCACCTATTAGTGACACTTAAAAGACATGCTGATCCTGACGCACCTCCACCGGTAAGCCAAATGTACATTGAAATTTTGGGTCAAATTACAGTTCTCTTTTCCTCACCAGTGTTCTGTTTGAATTGTGAAAACAGATGGCAAGTTGCACTAACATGAAGCTTATACAGTGAACATATGATATGTTGTTGCAAAAATCAATAAAGAATTACTTGAGGAAAAAAAAAAACACTGAGCACAAACATCAACGCTATTTAAATGCACGCCAACATCAGTTTGGCAGGGTCAATGCGGATTTGCACATGGTTGGTCCAGTGTGCAAAGAATAGTTGAGCTAGAAAATGATATGATGGCACTGAATTCACTCAAAGTAATGGTCAATCATTCAGACTGAATCAAACACTTCCACCAATCACTTCTGTGCGAGATGCCAATGTGTATGCCCAAAGATGCACCCCCAAATTAACTGTGCTATAGGGATTCAAACAATACTGTGTATTATCTTACTGGAGGCTTAACGGTGCCTGCAGAGTTAGGTATTCATTTGCTCATGAGTGGACTTAAGAATTCATCCAAGGATTAAACCTCTAACGCGCCCAGGTAGACACCATACACCAATTTTTGGGGGCTTTAACATTATCTCCAGAGATCAGTCTTCTGTTGCTTCTGGCTGGGCATTGTAGACTAGTTACTGATAGCGTAAAAGTCTCTCAGGGTTTGGGTTTCTGTTGTTTTTGATAGGACTCCATACATTGTTAATTGTTTTACTTGTAGCTTAACAGTACCTCCAGTGGTTGGGCCTAACCTCACCAGAATGGACACCCACCAAGCAAATTTACACTCCACCTCCCCTCCAACCACCCTAAACCCCTTCAAAGAGGCCTATGTTACAGGTAAATGTTAGCTGACACTTGAGCAAGGCCCTTCTATTGTCCCAAACAGCCAGTCAGACCCCAATCACAGTGGGCATCCTTTTTAGGTCTCGGCCTGCACCAGCGCTTGCGCTGGTCTGGCCGAGAGTTTTAGTAAGCGGGTTTTGGAAGTGCAAACCCACTGGCTTTTCGGCTGGCGACCAGCTTTGCGTTCACGGTGGCGTGCACGCGCTGCAGCTGCCTTCTGGGTTTCCTATCTCTTCCTCATTTTCTCGTCATGGCTCATTAACTCTCTGGACTCTGATGTTTCAATCGCAGCAGCAGCTCACATTACCAACTGACGGCCCTGGACTACAGTCACATGAAAAACAACAGCGATTAGCATTGAAATGCAAGCTTTTGTCTAATTAGAAATATTGCTTCGGTGGGTTGATTTCACCTTATATACGCTATTTGTTTTATATTGGGAGTCACAGCCTAATTACCAGTATTTTTGTCTCACTCTGTTTTTTAAAAAAAAAATATTTATTCGCACAAAGCTATATTTAAGGTTACTTTTTCACGTCACTTCTTCACTCTATTTAAACTCCACACCCCCACTCTTATTGTCTCTCTCCTTCTCTCTCCTTCTCTCTCTCTCTCGCTCTCCCCTCTCTAATTCTCTCTCTACTTAATTAACTCTCCCCTTTCTATCTTTTTAGCCTTTCATTCTCTCACCCCTTTATCTGTTTCTCTTTCAAACTCCTTCATTCACTCTCTCTCGCTCTATCCCGCTCCACTCCTTATTCTATGTACACCCTTTCTCTCTCTTTCTCTCTCACCACCCTCTCTAATTGGGCATTATATCTTCACTCTATCTCTCACTCGGCGCCACCGCAGCTCGACTCCGCGCCACCGCAGCTCGACTCCGCGCCACCGCAGCTCGACTCCGCGCCACCGCAGCTCGACTCCGCGCCACCGCAGCTCGACTCAGCGCCACCGCAGCTCGACTCCGCGCCACCGCAGCTCGACTCAGCGCCACCGCAGCATCGCTCAGCGCCACCGCAGCATCGCTCAGCGCCACCTCAGCATCGCTCAGGGCCACCTCAGCATCGCTCAGGGCCACCTCAGCATCGCTCAGGGCCACCTCAGCATCGCTCAGGGCCACCTCAGCATCGCTCAGGGCCACCTCAGCATCGCTCAGCACCACAGCAGTATCACTCAGCACCACAGCAGTATCACTCAGCACCACAGCAGTATCACTCAGCAAGACCTGAGTATCATTCAGCATCACCTCAGCATCGTCTCCGCAACAGTCACCACCACCACCACCACCACCACCACTACCACCTCAGCATCACTCAGCACCACCACAGCATCGCTCAGCATCACCACAGCATCGCTCAGCATCACCACAGCATCACTCAGCACCACCACAGCATCACTCAGCACCACCACAGCATCACTCAGCACCACAGCAGTATCACTCAGCAAGACCTGAGTATCATTCAGCATCACCTCAGCATCGTCTCCGCAACAGTCACCACCACCACCACCACTACCACCTCCAGCATCACTCAGCACCACCTCAGCCTGCTCTCGGAATCTGGCATCTGTTGATTCTCCCTAGCGTCTGGCCGCTGCTAGTGTTATAATACAGGTACTAGTTCCCAACCTTCACCCTCCGATTGTTTATGCCCCCTCAAAAAAAAAAAGCTTTAACAAACAACCATTGCAATAGGCAGAAACAAGTTGCCAGCATTGCAAGAACAAAAGAAAACTGAGGAAATTTTTTATTGTAAATACTTTTTTTTAATATGGTCGTTCAGTTTTACATAATGCCTTCTTGGTCATATATAAAGTAACAAAAATGCTTCTGACACTTTTTATTATAACTTTTCAGCATGCTGCACAGCAGCCACACTTCTCTACAGCACAGCTTGAAGACATTGGCAAAGTCAATAGCTCTGGCTAAACACTTATAAGGCCCCAAAGGCGAGACCTATTGGCTATGCCAATGCTTGTTCACATTAGTGTCACAGCCTGTTTGACAGGTGTCCTCGGTTTACATATAACATTTGAGTGCACTTCAAAAGGTGAAGGCAGGGTGCCAAAGCAATTCTTGTGTATCCCATGTCTGGTTGCTGAAAACTATGCGTCGTTCTATCTGAGGTTGTTGTGAATACAGCGACTGCCATAAACTGGATTTGGGGGATAGGAGTGGGAAGACACTAGGATTCCAATAGCACACTCCCCATGCACACCCTTGGCACTCAGAGCCCAAGTTTACAGTGGCCGAAGACTTCAACCATCTTAAAAATGGCTAAGGTGAGTAAAGTTAGCCCGGAAACCTTTACCCAGTTGGCTAGGGCATCCCTAGGGGTCATTCCCACACACTAGCTTGTGCCGAGCATAAATGTGGCACCTCAGTACCCACTTCAGAACCCTCCAGGACCTGTGGGAGATCAGAAGAGGACTGAACCTGCTTTCTGAGACATGACAAGAGCCTAGAAGATTAGACTTGCTCTGCCTCTTGTAACCAGGACTTCAGGGGTCAAAAGCGGACCTTCTGTCAAAGCTACAGGGACACAACAAGTTACAAAAGGCCTTTTCCTGCAACTGTTCAGCTGACCAGTGGCAACTGGACTGGACCCTATTGTTGGCCTCTCCCTGCCACCCTGGGAGTCTCTATGGGCCTCCCCCAGGGTCCTGGGGGAGGGGGTGCTTTAGAGGTGTACTCCTGTGATGGATAAGAATTTAAAAGGACTAAAGTCAGAAGATAAAATCTTTGACCAGGACGCACCAGGTTAGTGAATCCGACCCACGTACCGTCGCAACCAGCGTTAAATTGCGCCTAGGTCCTGCTCCATCACGACCATTGACTATCATCTGCACTTCGTGCCTCTTGGCGCTATTTTTTCTTAAAACTTTAAAATCCATATTTCCGATTCAATTTCTTAGACTTGTCATTTTGTTTAATAAATTTTACTCAATTTTTCTAATTCCTCCTGGGATTATTATTTAGCATTTCGATTTTAATACTGGTTTGGTACTGCATAAAAACATTATAAACTGCCTCTAAATTAAGCCTGCATGCTCTGCGCCATAGCCACCAGGGAGTTGAGCTCCGGTTTATTTAGTGGCTCACCCGGATAAGGACTGCGAGTATTACTTGAGGTGGGTACTTCCCACTCTCAACTGGCCCAATTTCTTACAGACACCTATTGTAAATATTGTCATTGTTTGTGCCTAATTGTGCAGTGCACTGGAATGGATCAACAACACAGCAATCCATGACTGAATGGTGGACATTAATGTGTCAGTTTTATGAATTTAAGTCTGCCATTTTAAAAGCAAATAGAAAAGGCAATAGGTCTCGCCAATGTTAAATTTAATACATTTGTCAATGTTTTTTTAGTGGTGTTGTGTAGCACGGTGCGCCACTGTTGGAAGCTGGCTCTGTATATACTATACCAAAGTGAGGTATAGTGTGCACAGAGTCCAGTGGAACCCCAAAAGTAGTCAGAGGTAAAAGTAGATAGAACCTGACTCTCTATTTGTGGTGGTGTGGGCGAGCAGTAAGGCTTTATCAGAGGGTAGTGTTAAGCATTTGTTGTACACACTCAATCAGCAAATGAGGTCACACACTCAAAGACTGAACTCAGACCAATTTGATTTGTATAAAAAAATTATTTAGTTATATTTATTTCCTAGAACCAAGCAAGCCTGGCACAGGAAAGTGTATTTGATAATTTTCAAGGCAGGTTGAACAATACAAACAAGCTGAATGAAAATGACTGTTATAGGTTTGTAAATCTTTTCAATACAGTGGAAATTACTTTTGGATTACTTTTGATTGCTTTACAGATTACTTTCTGGATTACTTTTTCTACTCAAGTGATACACCTAGATATCACACTGGGACATTTCCTAGAGAAAAGGTAAGTAAGCAATTTTTAGTTCTTTGCAGTTTTTCAAAGTTCCATACAAAACCAACTTCACACAAAACATTTTTCAAGGAAAAACAGTCAATGTATACCTATAGAGAGAAATGAAGTTATCGGTTAACAGGTAAGTACTTTGTTGTGGAAGTTGGTATTCTGGGGTTAGAACCAGGGTTCCCCCAGGGTCAAGGATGCACTCTCAAAGCACACTCAGCGGCACTAGGGCGGCCGGGTGCTGAGGCCTAATGTTATCCAATGGGGGATGGGGGGCTTCGGTTGGTTGGTGCTCACGAGCAGGCCACAAGGTTGTGAGAGCAAAGCTCCTGGTGTTAGGCTCAGGGCAAAGGGGGATCCGGTTTAGCACACAAAGTGCACCCGCAGCGGCGGCTGGGTGCAGGGTGCTGGTTTGGCGTCGGGTGCCCTGTTGTTTTCAATGAGAGTTGCCGGTTTTGGCTGCAGGCTCGGTCCAGGAAGACTTCGGGGAGAAACCAACAGCTGGGCAGGTAAGTTGGAGGGCTCGGGGACGTAGGTGCACCTCGGGTTCTCTTCTCAAGGGCGCAGGGGTGTCTTTTGAGGTCGGATTTCACCTTACCGAGCCACTCGCGGTTAGGAGGGGTCTCCATGCAGAGGCTGCCGGCGACGTCGGGGAGTCCTGGAGGAGTCAACCCACGGTGGACTCCGACACGCCAGTGGACCTCGCTAGGACCGGTGGGCCACTCAAACTTGGGCTGTAGGCGACGGCTGCAGTGGTGGTTCCAGGTGGCAGGTTTCTTTGTCCTCAGCAGGCTCAGAGTCTGTCTTGGGAGTTTTCCTTTGAACAGAGCTGCTGTTCACAGGAGATCCGGTCTTTGTTGAAGGCAGTCAGTCCTTCCAGGGATCTTGGAGGTCCATGGGTGCAGGACAGGTTGACTTTTTGTGCAGGATTCTCTGGAAACTGAGACGGGCCGGTAGGGCTGGTGCAAAGTCAGTTCTTCTATGCAGTGACCTCTGTTGGGCGTCATCTTTCGTCCTTCTTCTTCTTTGGCTGCAGGAATCTGTCTTCTTGGTTCAGGGCTGCCTCCTAAATACTGTATTTAGGGGGCATTTTAGGGGTCTCGAGGTCAGTAGCCAATGGGCTACTGACCTTAGGGTGACTACACCATTGGTGTGCTCATCCCAGGTGGGGGAGTGGACACAATCCCTAATCCTGATTGGGGAGTGCCTGCCATCTGCAAGATGGAGGGCACTGAAGAGAGAGCTTCACCTCGCCTCCCCCACCTGAGGGGTGGGGTTGGCAGAGGTGGAATCACCTCCTGGGCTGGCTAATTTTTCCCACCTGTCTTCCTGCCGATAAGGAGGGGAGACAGGAAGGGGGCCTGCTCCTGACAGCAGGAGAGGCTGGGGGGGTCGCATTACAAAGGCGGCAAGGCCTTTGAAGCTCCCCTGCCACAGATGGCTCTTCCTGGCTTGGGGGAGGTGTGAACACCTCCGCCCAGGAAAGGCTTTTTTATGGGCTCAGGGAGCGAAGGCTCCCACCCCAGGGGTCCAGAAATAGGTCTCGTGGTGGCAGGCTCGTGTGTACCAGTCAGTGAACCCACCAGAGGCTGGCCGTTTTTCAGGGGGCATATCTAAGATGCCCTCTGAGTGCATTTTTTATTAAATCCCACACTGGCATCAGTGTGGGTTTAATGTGCTGAGAAGTTTGATACAAAACTTCCCAGTTTTCAGTAAACCCATTATGATGCTGTGGAGTTCGTAATGACAAACTCCCAGCACCATATACTCTTAATGGCATTACTGCACTTACAAGGTCTAAGAATTGGTCTTGACACTGTAGGGGTACAGGGCTCATGCACCTGTACCCTCACCACTGGTATAGTGCACCCAGCTAGAGGGGTGGCTAACTTATGCCAGGGCAGTGGGTTGTAGGCATGGCACACAGGGATGTGTGCCACTTCAGTTTGTTCTGCACCAAAACATGCAGCCTGCAATGGCAGTGTGAGTGTGTAAAGGTACAGGGCCTCTAAGGGTGGCACAATAAGTGCTGCAGCCCTTAGAGGCCGTCGCTGGCCACAGTGCCCTTGGTACCCATGGTACCTTTTACAAGGGACTTACATGTGGCCAGAGAGGTGCCAATTGGGGATCCAAGGTACAGTTTTGGGAAAGAACACAGGCCCTGGGAACCGGATTGGCAGGGACCAAGGGCACATCAGGTCAAAGTGCATCAGTAGTCTGGCAAAAAGTGGGGGCGTTACTGCAACAGAAACCCAGCTTCCTACAGCCACTGCTTCTTATCGTATGTTTTGGCGAGTATGGTACAGCCCGTCATTGTATAGTATGGTATGGTATGCTACAGCCTGTCACTGTATAGTCTGTATCCCTTCTGTAGCCAGTAGGCATTGTGCAATACTTAAATCCCCACACGTTACTACAAAACAAGCAAATGAGTCATTAAATTCATAATTTACATAAATGTTATAAAAGTCTGCAAATCCAAATGAAACACTAAATACATGTGCAGGCGAACAGCTGCATTTACTTTTGCAATGTAGTCCGTGTCAAATTCCCTCCTACTGGCTGAATCAATGCATTCAGGCTGCTTTCTGCAGAATCTAGCTGCGTGGCCCTCTGCCTACCTCTCCCGCTTTCTATTACAGATTCATTCACATGTACACACACAAGTAAATAGATCTCATTTCATTCTTAGAGGTGGTGAAGGGGTCATGGGAACCCAGAACAAGACGAAAATATATATGTTATGTTTTAAGGGTTAGATTAGTTAGATGCCATACACAACTAGCACCATTAAGCAGAACTCTTTCACAGAGAATATATTTTTTTTTAGTGTAGCAGAGGCCTCTCTAAAACAAAGCAAGTTAATGCATCAAACTAATTTAGATAAATGACATGCCATTTCACCCTTCTTTGCCAAATAATGACATTCATGCATTGGATGGGTGTAAAGCGTGAGTCTCATATATCCACTAAAGAGACATTCCATTATCTGGCTAAGCTGTGAAAGCCGCAGAGTACCTGCCAAGACATGGCATCATATCCAGGGCTGCCGACTTAGGATCTGAGAAAATAGTTTCGAGTACCGTCGGCTGCTCTGCATCATGTGATCCTAGGCAGACTACTTAATTTCCCCATGCCTAATAAACTAATCTGACCTTGTGCAATGTAAACAATGCTCACAGAAAGCGCTCCAATGCCCTTTAGCAGAGTTTGCGCTATCCATAAAAAAGCAGGTCGGGGCACCGAAGTACAGGCTAGATAGTAAGGCGAAGCGTGGAGATTGCACAGAAGCACATTACGCTTGAGAGCGACATAAGGGGGTAGAGAAGCATACAAGGGAGACAGCTGGATAAAATATGCACTCTAAGGGAGTGCTTCAAGAAAAGAAACAAAAGGGCAAGAGGGACGATGGCAACAAGCAACGGAGTGGGAGGGTGTATAAAAAAGTACCTCAATACAAGTGCGTCCAGCGGAAAGGCACCTAAAAAGAAATCAATCAGTACTTGGTCCATGCTCCACACAGAAGAAGAGTAAGTGAAGCCAGCACGTGCTGGCCAATTATGAGGCAGCAAATAAGAGTAACAATGAAGCCAACGAATAGTAAGCAATGGGCGGACTCCAAGCCCCTTGTTGTATACAATCTCTCTCGCAAGTGAAAGCACGTGCCAGCACAAGCATCGTCTCAGGCGGGGCCTGAAAAGGAGCTCAAAAGTTTGTCTGAGACTTGGTCATTACTCTTTTAAAAAGAAAAACATTTATTAATATACTTTGTTTCTCCTGCCTTCAATATATGAAATGTAAGTCTTTAGGCACTTTCTTTTCTACTATGTTTTTATTATTTTTTATTATATGTGAGTCTATGTAATCATTTGTTCTTTGACTGCATGCATTTTCCCAATTAAAAAAAAGCAAATCACATATGTGGCTATCTGGGCTAATGTGCATGTTGAGCTGTCTGTGTGCAATTTGCAAATCACAGATTAAAATTCCATCAGGCAAACTCACACTTTCATCCTTTCAATGTGGAGAAAATTAATGTTTCTGTCTTGGTCAATAATAAAATCTTTATAGATCAGCTGCCCCTTTGCTTATTTTTCATCACCCTGGCAGCTTGGTAACTTCCTCTATTTTCATTCAGTTTGAGGTAATCTGTATTGTCAATTGTGCTTCTTCTACACAAAAAATCCGATTTCTTATTGAACAAATGTTAATGCATGATGAATGTGTCTGAGGTCAACCAGTGTTTGCTTGTTACAGTGCTCTCGACCTTTAGAAATACATACATCATATTTAACTTGGGTTTCTGATATCTATACTCAGTTTTTATGATTTGATCACCTGTTATTGTCTCATTTCAGGAGCAGCATTTAACAATATAGATGTGCTGTTTTTTTTCTGTTACACTTAATACGCTTTTCACACTATCCTACTTAGAACGCGTGTCTGACTTTACTAAACACCCTTTGCACTGAGGAAGACAATAAGACTTCAAAGCTAGGGTTGAAACACTGGCACATGAAGCAGTGCAGACTGATATTTGGACACATAATATGCAAACGAGTCTTCCCAAGTATCACATTTGCTGCATTTGTTCGACTGTGTAACCCCGCTTTATTTTGACATATGAATAGCTACAGGTTTTACTTATTTGCACCATGACACTACACCACCTACACATCAATTTGCTTATCATTCAAAACGTTATAATGTGTATTTATTGTAAATCGGTATGATAAGTATTGGATTAATTTGACAGGTTGATGTTTACTACACACCTTTCTTCACTCTGTTACCGACTGTCCCATTCAATGAGATGGCTTGCTCATTGGTCCACAAAAATCACAGAACAACTTTGAAGGAATACGAAACTCTTTTGTAAATCATTGCAGAGGGACCAACATAGATCAGTGATTGTAAATTGTGTCACCTAACTTACTTGGTTAAGGTGTAAGGTCCCAAAGTTAATAGGACCAAGCACTCGTAGGAAATTAAGAAACTGCAGCCGAGGGCAGATCAATGGTGGTGGAACATTTATTGAGAGTTCACAAAACTATAAATTCAGAGCACTGCTACTACTGCCTGAATCTAAATGTAATGACTGATTAAGTAGATTAATTCAGACAATCAATCAATCAGGGAATTGTAAGCGCTACTCACCCGTGAGGGTCTCAAGGTGCTGAGGGGGGGGTCCGCAGATCTGTTTAGCCGAAGAGCCAGGTCTTGAGGGTCTTCCTGAAGATGTTCAGGGAGGGGGCGCGTCTGATGTCTGCCGGTAGCTCGTTCCAGGTCTTGGCTGCAATGTGAGAGAAGGATCTTCCACCTGCTCTGGCTCTGTGGATACTCGGGGTTTCGGCCAGTGCGAGGTTGGAAGATCGAAGGTTTCTTTTGGGTACGTGGAAGTTGATTCTGACGTTGAGGTATTTGGGTCCGTTGTTGTGTAGGCATTTGTAGGCGTGAGTGAGGATTTTGAAAGTGACTCTTTTCTCCATGGGGAGCCAGTGGAGACTTCGTAGGTGTTGGCTGATGTGTTCTTGTCGGGGGATGCCGAGGACGAGACTGGCGGCGGTGTTCTGTACTGTCTGGAGTTTGCGGAGTAGGGACTTGTTGATGCTGGCGTAGAGTGCGTTTCCATAGTCCAGTCTGCTGGTGATGAGTGCATGGGTGACTGTCTTCCTTGACTCAGGGGGGATCCACTTGAAGGTCTTGTGGAGGGTGTTGAAGCAGCTGGAGGTGACGGCGTTGACCTGTCGGTTCATGGAGAGTGATGACTCTAGTACGATGCCGAGGTTCTTGGCGTGGTCTGAGGGGGTAGGTGGGCTTCCGAGGGCGGTCGGCCACCAGGTGCTGTCCCATGCAGAAGGGGTGGTACCGAGGACGAGGACTTCCGTCTTCTCGGCGTTGAGCTTCAGGCAGCTGTTGGTCATCCAGACTGCGACGTCTTGCATTCCTTTCTGGAAGTTGAGTTTGGCAGTGGTGGGGTCTTTGGTGAGGGAGAGGATGAGCTGGATGTCGTCGGCGTAGGATACGATGTTGAGGCCGTGTTGTCAGACGAAGGTTGCGAGGGGGGCTATGTAAATGTTGAAGAGGGTGGGGCTCAGTGATGAACCCTGTGGGACTCCGCAGGTGATTTTCGTGGGGTCGGAGAGGAAGGGGGGGAGTCTGATCCTTTGGCTTCTTCCGGTGAGGAATGATCGGATCCAGTCCAGGGCTGTTCCTTGTATGCCTGCGTCGTGTAGTCTGACGACTAGTGTGCGATGGGAGACGGTGTCGAAGGCCGCTGATAGGTCGAGTAGGATGAGGGCTGCGGAGTGGCCTTGGTCCAGGAGAGTGCGGATGTCGTCTGTGGCGGCGAGTAGGTCGGTCTCTGTGCTATGGTTGCTTCGGAATCCAGATTGGGACGGGTCGAGGACGGCGTTCTCTTCAATGAATCGTGTCAGTTTCCTGTTGACTGTTTTCTCTGCAACTTTGGCTGCGAAGGGGAGGAGCAAGATGGGCCAATAGTTCTTGAGGTCGGTGGGGTCAGCTGTGGGCTTCTTGAGCAAGGGGTCTGACTTCTGCGCGCTTCCAGTCGTCTGGGAAGGTGCCTGTTTTGAAGGTGGTGTTGATGGTGCGTTGTAGTTCGGGTGCGATGGCGGCCACGGCTCTGTGGTAGATGTGAGGGGGGCAGGGGTCGGTGGGGGCCACGAGTGGATGCTTTTCCTGGTCGAGGCGGTGTCTTCGGCTGTGATCGGTGTCCAGTTGGAGATGGTGGGCTGGCTGGTGTTTCTGGGGGGCGGGGGCTGTCTGTGGCGCCTGGTCGATGAAGTTGTCGTAGAGGTTTTTGATCGTGAGGTGGAAATAGGTTCCAAGCTTGTCGCAGAGGTCTTGGGATGGGGTGATGTCTGTGGCTTCGCTGCGTGGGTTGGTGAATTCTTGAATGACACTGAAAAGTTCCTTGGAGTTGGTGGAGTTGTACAAAAAGAGAGAGAGGGACCCAACCACCAAAGGGGAGGGGTACCAAATTCGACCAAAGTCTCAGAAAAATCCCCCTTTGGGTAAGAACACATATACACAACCACATTCACACGAGAAACCTTATATCACCAATACGTTAACAATGAACACAGGATCCAAGAAATAAACTAATCAAATGAGTTCTCAATGAATAGTACAGATTTATTAAATTCAAAATACAGCAATTAAAAAAGACATCTTAAAACTTCACAGTATTTTTAAAATTCATCAAAAAATATTTTTAAAAAACGTTGTCAAATTAGACCGTACCATCCATTAGATTGAATATACATTTTTCAAGAACAAATCAGTACATAAAATTTAACGAAATAAACATATGGGAGAACAAGCAGGAAAGTTGTTTCCAAGTCATAGGAATAGCCACTAAATCATACACAGATCAATTGTCGGATCATGAGAAGAATCTCTCCTTTGTTTTCAATGACAGTTGTCCACATCGATTTATAAAGGGCTTGGTGGAGTTGGCCAGGATTTTGTTGTGGATGAAGTTCCTTTTGGTGGCTCTGATCTGGTTGTGGTAGCCCGTCATGGCGTCCTTGTAGGTGGTGTGGTTTTCGGTTGTCTTGGTGTTTCTCCAGTTCTTCTCCAGGCGTCTGCAGGTGCGTCTGGCTTCTTGGAGAGCGGTTGTGAACCAGGCGGCTTTCCTGGGGCGTTGTCTGTCGGGTTGCGTAGCGGGGCGAGCTCATCTGCGCAGTTGGAGATCCAGGTGTGGAGTTCTCTGGCTGCGCCGTTTGCGTCGGGTGCCCAGGTGTGGTTGTCTCGGGTGAGGGTGGAGTTAAGTTGCTCGTCGGTAACCTTGCTCCAGTTCCTTCGTGGTGGGCGTGGGGCTGGTTTGGGTGCCTTGGGTTTGTTGATGGCGAAGTGTACGCAGTGGTGGTCGGTCCATGGCGGCTGCGTTGTGAGGCTGAAATGGACGCTGTTTCCTGCCGCGAAGATGGGGTCGAGGGTGTGTCCTACTCTGTGGGTCGGTGTGTTGACGAGTTGTTTAAGTCCGATGCTGGCGAGGTTGTCACGAAGGATAGTGGAGTTGGGGTCGCTGGGGTTGTCAAGGTGGAAGTTCAGGTCTCCAATGAGTATGTAGTTTGTTGAGGCGATCGCGTGGGGTGCGATGAAGTCGGTGATGGTGGTGGCGAAGGGTGTTCGGGGGCCAGGGGGTCTGTAGACGAGGGTTCCTCGGAGTGTGGCTTTGGGGGTGGTCTGGATCTTGAAGTGCAGGTGTTCGGCGGAGGGGAAGGTTTTGCTGGAGGTGGTGAGGCGGAGGGTGCTCTTGTGGGCGATGGCGAGGCCCCCTCCTGGGTGGTTGGGGCGGTCTTTCCTCTGGATCTTGTATCCGTCTGGGATGGCGGTGCGGATGTCGGGGGTGGAGGATGCGTTGGTCCAGGTCTCTGTGAAGAAAGCGATGTCGGGCGAAAGAGAGTCGAGTAGGTTCCAGATTTCCATGGCATGTTTGTGTACGGAGCGTACGTTGAGGAGGATGCATTTTAGGGTGTCGCCGGTGCTGGCGTCGGTGGTGTTGGAGGCCGGGGTGGCGGGGAGGGTCTGGCGGCAGTGGAGGCAGGAGAATTGGCCGTGGGTCGTGTTCGGCGAGGCCTGTTGGCATTCTCCAAGTCTTCCAGGGTTGAATGCGAGGAGGGTGGTGGTGTCGTAGCGATGGGTAGTGGGAGGTCCAGGATTCCTGGCGCTGGCCGCGGACGGGCTTGCCTTTGGCGCGCCTTTGGGGCGACCGCACAGCGGCCGCCATTAAGTAGGGGAGGTGGGAGGGAGGAGAGGCTGGGAGGCGGGAGCAGGGGAATTCCGGGGGGGAAATTCCAGGGGGGAAATTCCAGGGGGGAATTCCGGGGGGGAGGGGTCGCAGGGGCAGCAGCGGCGAAAGGCAAAAGGAACAGGCAGGCACGAGAAAATAAAAACAGTGGTGGAATTAGAGCAAGACACAGATGGGCACAATAACAGTGGCACAACAGGGAAAGAATTAAGAAAAACAAGCATTGGCATAGCCAATAGGTCTCGCTTTTGGGACCTTATAAGTGTTTAGCCATGCAACAGTTGATGTTGTTGCACCAAGGATATTGTGCTGCATAACTAAATACTTATAAGGTCCCAAAGCGAGACCTATTGGCTATGCCAATGCTGGTTTGGCATTTGCAGTCTAGTGACAGTAATACTTTCCAAATGATGGTGACTCGGACTGCAGGATAAGTTATTTAGCACAGTGGAAAACAGCACAGATATGCAAGTAAAGAATTTGTTTGGTTACAACGGATTGATAAATAGTGCTGTTTTCAACTTAACCTCTATTTCTAAATTCAACACAAGCATTTTGGTTGCACTCATAACCTTTTAAAAGTGCACATTTAGGGTTATATAATAGTAATCTTAGTTACCATGAAATGCAGGGAAATCACAGCTACAACATCACATTTCAACTTCCAGTGAAAGTGGAGATGTCAACCAACTTGCTTGATATGCATTCAATAGATTGACAATAAGTTGCAAGGTATCACGTGAATTATAGGATTCAAATCAGGCCTTGAAACAGTGTGCTTATCCCCGGAAGAATATTTTGACTGACGAACCATAGGTCAGTGGAATATGAAATGTTACGTGCTGGAGTAAAAATTCTATTGAAAGGGATCGTAAAAAATTTTTTTTTAAAGTAGAATAAGTAATGTACGAAGCTCACTCGACATCTCAGTGTGAAACAACTGCAGACGTTCAAACTTACATGGAGCTTCGCAATCCCCACTGAGCATGCACCTGTTACAGTGATAACGTGATAAGTGATAACGAAAATAAATTCTCAGGTGAAGCGCAATGGGCAGAAGACTGGCCAAAATAGGCAAGGATGCAGTACATCAAGCCATGAACAGTTCATGCTGCAAAGCTGTTATGGAGTGTCTGTTATTACAGTGTGCCCACTGATTTACCACAAAATGCGAAATCTCTAGGCACAATAAGACACATCTGTCGCTACTGGCTTGTGGCATAGCTTCATGCAAGATCGCTTGGGCCGCGTCCTCAAACACTACAGCAACTCTTAACAGACTAGTCGCTAGATTAGAGCAACCTGTGGAACAGGACAAGAAACATCCAAGTACCCATCACTCTCCCATGGCAGAGCACGTCAGGGTCAGCATCCAGGAGTAAATTAAATAAATATCCCCGATTCTTCAGGAGGGAGCGACAATTTAAGCGGATGCATCTGAGATTTTTTGGCTTGGAATGATCAGCCCGGCCCTTAACCATAGGTTGAGAGAAGGGCTCCTTAGCAGAGGAGGTTAAAACAGATTTAGGCAGGGAATTACCAATCCATTCAAACTGACAGTGAGTACAGTGGGATTGAGGACCCTCCACATAAAAGAGCGAGAGAGAAGCAACACAAATTGCAGGGGCTGGCATTTAGGGGTGAGGGAAAAGCAGACGGGAGAGATATGGAAAATATATGCACTCGCATGAAGTGTTTGATCAAAAAGAAACAAAGTTTGCTACATTTGAGTAGTAGAAGGGTAGAAATCATCCAAAGGATAATAAAGAGGGTACGTTCCTGGGGAGAGAATCAAGAAGTCACCAAGCCGTTGAATAAGAAGTCAGTAAACATGAGTGAAAATAAGGCCAACCAATGGTAAGGAATGGGCAGGCAGTAAGTCCACCGTAAGCTTTTGATAAGTCTTAAAAAGGTCTTTCACACCGGACCCCGATAGGTGAGACATACTAAGGAAGAAAAACACTAAAGAATACAAATCAAAATATACTTGATATAGGGACTGTACTGCCCTATCGCGGTTTTGGCGTGGGGTGCTGGCCTGCCTCTCCGAGGTCTTGGGGTGGGATGTTCCACGGTCTCCGCATTCAACTATGCTTCACATTACCAATGAGATCGGAGGTAATAGATACAAAAGGCACTTGCTATTTCTGGGGCTTACCTTGGCTAAGTGCGATATTGCCATGGCTTGGAAGACGACTTCCGCGCCCTCAGTTGGGGCATGGAAGCGAGGACTTGATTTCTCCATGGGGCTGGAAATTCCGATTTTTAAGGCACTGGATGTCCCCAGAATCACCCGAAAATATGGAAGCGGTGGGCCGATTATCGAGGTCTATATCTTGAACTTATCCCCCCGGCACTATGTACTGATGATTTGCCATGAAAAACCAAAGTTGGGTATGCCCACTGTGACCAATTGCACTTATACTAATTTATCGCGATTGGAGTCAATATCTAATATTGTTTACATGGATATTGCGACACTGCTGTTCTTTGTTTATAATGTTTACTTTCATTTGATTCAGTCCTATGTATCTTCATTTTCTCGACAAATCTATTGTAAAAAGTTGACATCTTTTCTAATGCCATATTATGTATATGATGTATTGCCCTGGACCTTCCTGGGCTCATTTTGCCTGTAAACAATAAAATATGTTGTGGAAAAAAAAAAAAATATATATATATATATATATATACACACACACACTGGATATCGATGAACCGTAGGACTATGAAACTTGTTAGCTCAATACATGGAAATACATAGGAATCTGGGCCAAGCTACGGCCTCAACTATGCAATAAGAAAACATAACTAAGCAAAGTGAAAACTCAAGGTCAAAAAGTATGGATTTGAATTTAACAGTTAAAAATATAAAATTGTTGTCCGTCAACTCTCGTACAAATAAGCAGGACGTCAAGAAATTATCAATACCCGTTATTCTTTTGTGACCAAGTTCCTGGAAAATGAAAACAGGCAACACAATCACCTTTCTTTAGAACATTCCGCTGCATTTTAGTAAAAGACCTCTAATTTGCTAAGAGGCTGGAAGGATCAGACGTCCATGCATAAACTGTCCACTTTCACACAATGGTCGAAATTTGGTCAATAACGGTGAGGCTTTACTCACGATTTTTGGTGCAGATGTGACTCGTGTAAATCTTGCCCCCAACACAAATTAGAGGTTGCGAGAAATCATTAGGTCTCAGCGTTGTATGTCAGAGAGATTGTCTTAGACCAACTATGTGTTCTAGGCCGGAAAGAAATCTGAAGTTAATATAGTAGGGATAATTATTATAAGAGATGACAAAACAAGGTTAAATTAAGACGCTCTAGGGAAAAAGGAAGAGCATAAGAATGGCTACTCAGGAACTCAGAGGTTTTAAATGTATAAATATGACACCTTCCTTTTTTTATAAAGGAAAGTGCTGTTTTATAAATGAAAAATGCAAATGCACACCACCATGAAAAAGATTATGAGATAATCTATAACGATGGGCAAGCTTTGCATCGAACAAAACATTTAATTCTATAGAGACAGAAGCAACTGATCAACCGCCATAACCTTCCCAAACATCAAGTGCAGCTCCGTAGGCTTTCAAGACGCTGCTCGGCATTGTATTGTTGGTTAGTTACTAGGTCTCTTGCAAACGCCGTTGCCATAAAAGGAAAGAGTTAGAAAAGGGGGGCGCTGTAGGCCGATGAATCCGCAGTTTGCATCACACTCATTAGAAAACGAGCAGTGTTGCATTTCAGAATTATTCAAAGAGTCCTCATTTAGAGGTCCCGATCAAAATTACAAATAATTTTAGTTAAGACTCGACAATTTGATTTTTTAACCAGTCAGATGTTTTGTTTCAACCTTGCCATTTAATTGAAAGTTAACTTCCGATCAGTGCAGTAAAATCATAGAATGTTGCGCTCTAGTGTAATCGAAAGGAAGGTCTATGGCAGCCGCTTTTCGCGGATGCGGGCCTCTGTGTCAATAAAAAGCCAAATAACCATAATCCCTCAAAAGTATCAGCATTGCAGAAGACATGGGTGGCGACTAGATCTTAACGAAAAAATGGCGGCCGCGCGGTAAAAAAAAAAAATAAACAGTGGTGCGCGTGCACCACAGAGGAGCGGAGGGGGGGAGGAGGGAGCGCGGCAGCCTGCTCAGCTGACCAGACGCTCGTGCGTCATGGCCTTTTGCCGGCATGTTTTTCCAATTATCGCGCACGCGTCTGGGCACGATAATTGGAAACACATGTCTGCCGCGCGTACCCATCCGAAAAAGGCCAGCCACGACGCACGAGCGTTTGGACTGCTTCTGAAAACCCCTTACTTAAAGTCTTCGCCTAGCAGCGCTTGCGCGCTACTCGACCTAAAAAACGGCTGAGAAAGGTTACGGTGGTTGGAGGCAGTCTGGTCCCAGTTGGAGCGGGCAGCAGGAGCGGGCAGCAGCCTCGAACCTCCCAAGGAGGAGGTCGGGGTCTGGAGGCAAGAGACGGCACATCGGAGCAGTGGGGAGAGAGTGGACCTAGCCCGTGTCCAAGCTAAAAGCCCTTGTCCAAGCTAAAAGTACATTAGCAATGAATAGAATGGTCATGAAAGCCTGGCTCTCTCCCAAGGTGGTTATGCAAAATGTGAAAATGTGAAAAGGCCAAAAACAGAAATTAAGTGATAAATGAAAGCATTGGGTCCAGACAAGATGGCAAAAATGTAGAGCATTGTGTGACCAAAATGGTGAAGGCTCTGGGGTGTCCTCAGAGTGAAAAGTTGCATGCAGCAGGTTTCTGAACAACACTCAATGATACTATACTACATATTACTGATGTTGAAGTAGGCCTCGCTGACAGGGAAATACAAGCATTTGCAATGCAATAGGTCTCGCATTTACGCGAGTTTAAGCTACTGGCATTGTAAATAACAATGCATTTTATTTATGTTTCAAAAGCCAAAACATAAATAAAAGGCATTGTCATTTACAATGCCAATAGCTCAAACTCGCGTAAATGCGAGACCTGTTGCATTGCAAATGCTTGTTCAATATTATATACAAGTCATAGTTGCTGCTTAATTATCTTATGCAACTAACAACCATTGACAAAGCCAATAGTCCTGACTTGTAGGGATGTTACTTGTTGTATCATATATCTGGTTGCAATGACAGAAACAGCAAAATATGTTGGGCGGCACACTATGCTAAGCACAGATTTTTAATGAATGTCTTTTTAAGCCACGCCCTTAATTACATTGGCCACGCCCCTTTGAGAGACCCCCCAATATTTTCATCCCACTTAAAGCCCTGTTCATAACCCATAGGAACATTTCTTAAAACGTCAAACCACAAACAAATGTTAAACCACAAACAGCTTGGCTTTCAAAGCAGCGCAAGGAGACGTGTGGGTCAGCGTCACAGCTGCTAAGCTGACTGACTTCATGGATATCACCTATAGCACGTGCAAGCTGGACCACGTAGGCCGTGGTGGAAAGGGGGGGACTGGAACTACAAGTCCCAAAATGTAAAGTGCTGCTGGATGGAAGCCAAGACAGGCTGCGGGTGTCACGCATGACACAGGGCTATTGATAATCTATTCATTTAGCACTGTATGTTAGAACGCCCTCGTGTTTTTTCGGTATACCTGGTCATTGGTAGCTCAGCTGACAGATAAATAAATGTACGAAAATATGCGCGCGGCTACCGCACCGTGGAAACTATAGTCCAGCGAGTAAGGGGGCCGGGGGGGGGGTGCATATTGCGTCTCCCGCTCCGAGTAAACGTGCTCGGGACTGGAGGTAGGCGCAGCGGCTACCGATCCTCAGCCGCCCAAGCAGCGAGCGCCGCCTCCATGTCCTGCCACTGCGCTTATTGTACCTGAGGCGGCGGGGAGTCAGAGCATATCTGCAGAAAGGAGGCGGGGCAGAGGGGGAGGGGAGCTCCGCGGGGCCGTCTCTTTAAGAGAGCTTCCTCTGACATCACGCTGGTGCTGATGGAAGGAGGCAGGAGAATTGTAAATTCTTGGCCAGTCAGAGGAGGGATAGCGGCTCCTGAAAAGCTTCGCGAAGGGGAGACAATGAGGGTGGCTGCTGGGGAGGCCGCGCCAGTGGGGCGCGTGACCCCCCCCCCCCCTCACCGGCTGCCTTTCTCCGACCCTTCTGGTCTCCTGTTTCGCTGTGGATGATTAAAAAAGAGAACCGTGGAGACAGAGCGGGGAGAGGGGCGGCTCTCCGGCTCAGAGAGATTAGGGGGAAGACAAAATGATCCAAGCCACACAAGCTCTGTCTCATTCTATCTTTCCCTCCCTCCGTCTTTCCTTTTCAACCCTCTCCTTTTTTCAACCAAACTCTTTCTGCACGTTCTCCTTCTCGCCGCATTTATAGGCCTTTCGTGCCCTGTTCCATGCTTCTAGCTAGATTTCTTTCCCTTCTCTCCATCTCTTCTCCTCATCTGCTTCCTTCATTTCTCAGTCACTCGCCCTCTGCCTTTCAGTAACACTTCCTCCCCCATCCCTCTGTCTCAATGTCTTTCCCACCACTGTAGTTGACATTTTATCTCTCTCGCCTCTGTGCCTCTGTGCCTCTTTCTCCTCTCTGCATATTTTATCTCCTCTTTCCCAGTCGCTCGCTTCCTAAATCAATCCATCCATCCATCCATCCATCCGTCCGTCCGTCCGTCCGTCCGTCCGTCCTTCTTCTGGCTCTGTTTCGCAGCAGCAGCATATACCTATCGCTCCCTCTCTGTCCCGGTGTACTTCTCTATTTCGTTCCCTCTCTGCCTCAGCCTGTCTCTCTCCGAACCTTCGATCCCCACGCGGCCAATTTGCTTCGTTCATTCTTTTAATCCTTCCCTTTTACAAAACCTCAGCTTCCCCTCCCCTCACTCTGGAATGTTGCACAAAAATCAGGAAGTAGCCATGGCGATTTTACACTGAATACTCTGTCTTGGGACACAGAACTCGTCATCTCCCCAAAGTATAGGTCAAGACATTATTTATATGTACATACATACAGGTTTCTGTGTATTCAGGTGCACTGATATATAGCTATATAATGTATATGTAAATGTGTGCATACATACTGTATTTACATAAGCTTCTTACACACATTCAAGAATACGCGTCTGCAGACACAAGCATAGAATGTGCTGATCTTTAAATATTTAGCATGTATAAACATTCACAAGTCGGTGGATCATTAGGCACCACTACAAATCTCTCATAAAGGAACCTTTTATATATTTTCAAATCTTTAAAAATTAAATTTTGCATATTATTTTTGTTCCCAAGCCCTCTAGGTGAAGTTGTGATCCTTCCTGGGAGGATTTCGCTGTTGTAAAGTAAACTTTAGTGGTGTGCGAATTTAGCATACTTTGTTTTTGCATAATTTCAGACAAAATATTCTGTGTGATTACTGACACACAAATCCTGCGCTATATTTTAGCAAAAAACGCAACGTCACATCCGTTTTAGACGTGACAAAGGTATTTAGCGCGCAAAAAAAAACAACGGCCCCAAACAGCAGGCGCTTGTATTCTGGTTGTCCACATTGTTCCTGTGCACTCTCGCTAAATATGCGCTGTGGCATATAGAGTAATTTCGGGGATGTTACATAACAAGCGTAACACAGAATTACGCAGCAAACAGGAAATTTCACTTGGGCCTCGTAAAATGAAGGTGTATGCCTATACCGCCTGCTGCACTACTAAAGTCCAGTTCTGGGTGGAAAGATGGAAAATATTCAGTTTTTAATTAATATCTCATTCCAGTTATTTACTCAGTAGAGCTGACTAGTGTGAAAACTGGTTACCAACTCATGTAGGCGCTGACTGGGTATTTTTCGCAATGCATGTTGTTGTTCTTAATGCACATGTTTAGCTGTTTGTCAGTCTCTTTTTTCCATCAGATCCCCCGGTAGGCCACCTACAGTCTGCTTGATTCCCTAGCTACAAACATGCCTGTTTTTTTTCCTAATTTGCCTACATACTTTCCTACCCGTCTCCCTGCCTCTATGCTCATATTCATCTACCTGTCTGCCCCCAGGCCTGCCTACTTGCAGACCTCCCTGCCTGTCTCCCCATAGAATCCTGCAGGCATAACTATCTGCCTGCGTATACACCTACCTCTACCCACCTAGTGACCTGCCTGCCAGCCTCCCCCTTTCTATCTACCCACCTCTCTGCCAGCCCGCACTAGCCGTTTATGTCCACATCTACCTACCTTCCCATCAGTATGTGCCTCCCTACCAGCCACCCTGCCTACCCATCTACCCACCTGACTGCCTTTCTGCCCAAGTCCCACCTACCTTCCTGTTGTTATCTCTAGCTATCAGCCTGCATCTGCCCACTTACCTTCAGAGTTGTGTACAATGTATATTTGTATACTTATTGTGTACAAGCTCACACCTACAGACACAGACCCGTAGCTTTACGTCAGCGTGTGTGAGCACGCGCACACACACACACACACACACACACAGCAGCAATATAATCATGTCCACGCGCGCGGACATGCAGGGTACGCACGCATACCTGCGAGTACATGTGCATATATTTATTTATGCGTGCATTTATTTTATACCACACTCTGGAGCCAAGACCTGAGCCTGCGTCTCAGAGCTGGTGTCAGGCTTCCCAAGTGTGGGATTTACTTCTCTGCTGATGTTGGGGGACGGAGGGGAGGGTGAAGAGGAGGGATGCGGGAGGGAGGCAGGGAGGGAGGGCTGTGTGTGAGCCAGGATTCCGCTCGGCTTTCCCCTCTCTGCAAACTCACCGGATCCGTCAGCTGGAGGAACAAGCATCGATCTCTTGTCTTTATGGGGCCATGTGTTTCCAATTAGCGTGGAACACATGGCCCCATAAAGATAAGAAAGTGGTTTGCGACAGCAGCAAAGCAGGCGACCCAGTCCGGCTCGGAGGCCAAAGGGAGTCAACCAAAAACCCTTATTTCCAATGGCAGGCCACCGTTTAGCATAAACGGTGACGCCAGCCAATGGAAATGAGGGGCGGGGCTTAAAGCCCTTTTCTGAAACTCCTCGTTCACAATAAATCTCGCCGAGGGGAGCAGCGCTTTGCGCTGCAACGCCACGCGAGACCCAATAAGGGGAAGGAGAGAGTTCAATAATGTTTTTTTAGGTCCAGAATGCGGGAGCTAGGACTAGAAGTACAAAGTGCGTGTTTACTCACCGCTTGTTTTTTCCCCCCACGCTTAAAGCGAGCTGCCTTCTTCCCCTGGGCTGCCCCCGTCCTCTCTATTGTGCGGCTCTCACCCTCCTTCCCACTCTTCAGTGGTGGGAGTGGACTGAACGGTCTTCGTGCTCTTTGGCAGTGATTCATTTACTTCCACAAGTTAGAGTTGGACGACATCATCGCGCTGATAAACTTATTGGGAACATTTTGAAGCTCAGTCAGGGTGTCATTCCCATGAAATTTCTGTTTGCGTGAGAATCTGTTTGTTTTCCGAAATACGTGCCTTCTCTCCTACAGTTAAAGTATTTCCATACGAGCGGAATCGTAGTATTGTGATCTATTTTACTGTCTGTAACACACATTGTTGTACAATTTCAACTCACCTGATCACCAAGTATATTTGGTCTTTATGAATGTCGCTCAGATTAGTTTAAAAGTTTAACCTGAATCAGCTGCAGCCCCTTTTGTTGCCAATCAAAGAGGGCGCTGAATAGAAGGTCGCCTCTTAATCAGTGTTGCCGTTCAGACACCTTTGAAAGAACGTTGTGTACAGTGTCCTATGGGCCATTCAAGTGGATGAGGCCATACGGAGGTGTGTAGAGATTCCCATTCACAAAAAAGAGATCTGTACCTTCGCAAAAAGTACACACCATTCTTCTTACCAGCTGTTGTGGAGAAAAAACAAGTTTGCCCGCCTCTTCTGCAAAACTGGATTTTTTTTAGGGTAGCAAACTTTATTTTGTGGTAAGGTTCAAATGTGATACCTCAACTGCCTCAAAATGCCGAATCACGTGGGTACTAAGTGTGCTGTCTTGCTCTTAAATAATTATTTTCTTTGCAGTTTCATAATGTTCCATCTGTTCTACTGCTAATTTTTCATTGAGTAACGCAAGAGTTGTATGCAAAGCATCAAAATAACTATTGGTGCAGGAGTGCTTATGCGTGCATTTTCATATAAAGTAGGAGCATTCTGGTAACATTGTAACTAGCATGCGTGTGTTCAACTTTGCAAACATGTATACAGTTTTTACGCTGCAGCCACGGTCAGAAATGCAAGTGGTGCTTACAATTCATTGCATTGATATTTAAGTCCCAGCAGAAGTTAAGATTTTCTCACGAAGCAGAGTTGTGTAGAGCTTTGCGCTCTTCACAATGTTAGCACTTTTGCAAGAAATGCAGTGAGTTTGTGAGAAAATATTTTTGGCCCATTCCTAGTCTCTGAGGACTTGCTGCTTTGGCATCATTGCTTTTGCAGAATCTCCTACATCTCTTAATGATTACACATTCTGGAGTTGCTGTGCCCACCTGGCATTGTTTCCCTCATGTGGTCTTCACAACAAAAGCCCTAAAAACTTGTGTAGCGGAGGGGGTTTTTGCACTTCATTAATATCTTCCAGGGCTGTGATTCCTGGGTGCAGTGACCTTTTAGAGTTGTTAAGGGAAGAGACACTGAAGCACAGCAGCAGCACCGTCTTTTGGCCCAGCTGATAATCATTTATCGTCGCCATCTCAAGCATGCATGCTTGACAGTCCATGCCGTGCAGGAACTCTTTTTTGGCATTGCCTTTGCAGTGCCCATTTTTAGAAGCACCACGTGAGAACACCAAAAACTGCCCGCCAGACACGAGTAAACTCGTAATCTGGCGTGCTGCCGGCATGGCGGTAGGCTTCTGCACCGCCAAACTCTTAATCGGGCCGTTAGTGTTTGAGGCTCTCACAGTTCTTGGGTACCTGCAGATGAGGGAAAATAAACACAGCAGGGCCACTCTCTGTGCAGAGCTCGTCTCTCCTGAAGTCCCTCGATATGCAGGTAAGTATTTGCAGCTGTGGTGTTCGGACTCAACAAACCTTGGAGGGCGCAAGTGCACTGGTGGTCAGGGTATTGGTGCAGGGGGGCTCCTGGAGAGTCTAGCACCTCGAAACTCGGCAGAGAGATGGGGCTGACGTCCTAGAGCCTCAAGGACCTTCTCCTGTTGCGCTGCCCCTTCGGTGGGCCTGATGGCAAACAACAAGAGGTACCGGGTAGATGCTTTCAGCGCCTGAAGATGCGGAGTGTTGGTTTCTCTATCCCAAGGGAGATGCTCCCTGGTTGCTGAAGTTGCTGGATGGTCCTCCACAGCTTTGGGAGGATGCACAGCTTCTGGAGGACTCGGGTCAGTGCAACTGTCGAGGCTCCAGCAGCAAGGAAGAGTTTGGCGCCAAGTAGTGGTAAAGTCCTCAGTTCTCACGGTGACTGCTCTTCTTTGTACTTCCTTCGGTTCCCAATAGATGAATCCGAGTTCCTGGTGTCAGGTGGCCACCTAAATACTGAATTTAGGGGCGTTAAGGGGAATGTAAGGTAGTAGCCAATAGGCTAACTACCCCTGGAGTGACTACACCCCCTATATGACCACTACCTGAGGAGAGTGGGCATAAACCTGACCCAGAGTTCCTAGTTTCACCAAAAACAAGATGGTGAAACCCTTCTTTGAGTGTTCACCTCAGGTGGTCCACCTTAGGGGTGTGCCTAGTCCGATAGTTCGGGCTGGACTGTTCCCATTGGGCGCAGGGTCAAGACTGATTTGCATATGGCTGGGTCCAAACTGGAATGGCATGGTGAGCAAAAAAACAATGGATTTAGGCCCAGATCTCTGTACTGGGGTGAATGTACGACATTGTTCTGCATTCTGTCCATCAATTGTTGTTTTTGCATTAGTCCGATAGTGCAGCACACCTACTGACTAGCTAATTGTACGACCTGCTCTGGTGCTAAATGGGCCCAGGACAGAGGATGGCATTCTTCATATCTGGAGGAAGCCAGGGTCACATATCAAAGGCGGCAGAGGCTTTGAAGCCTCTGGCCTTAATAAGCTAAATCACCAGCTATCCTGCTGGAGGATGTGTAAACACCTCCTGCCAGAGCAGGCATTGTTCCTGACCTCTGAGAGCGTGGGCTCTCCTGAGCAGGGGGTCTGAAACTCATGTGGTGGCAGGCTGGAAGAGTCCAGTCAGCCAACACTCTAAACGACAGGAAGATTTCAGGGGGCAATTCTCAGGTGCCCTCTGGGTGCATGTCATAATAAACCCAACACTGGCATCAATGTGGATATATTAAGATGAGGTGTTTGATACCAAACATTATTACTTCCAGTGAAGCCGTTATGTAGCTGGGTAACTCGTAATGACCAGTGCCCAGTACATATGCTTAAGATCGCTTCCTGATCACTTGCAGTGGCGTAGCATTGGAACTAGACATCACTGGGGCATATCCGCTCATGAAGATATGTCCTCACATATAATATAATGCACCCTGCCTTAGAGCTCTAAGGCCTGCTGTAGGGGTGACTTACATATAATATGCAGTGTGCACGGGCATGGCACACAGGGAGTGTGCCATGTCGTGTTTTCAAAATGGTTTGCACCATTTCACACAGCCTGCAATGACAGTCTGCATGCAATTTGAGTGTGGGCCCCTTAGGGTTCCATAATATATGCTGCAGCCCATATGGATCCACTTTAGTACCCATGCCCTGGGTACCATTTACTAGGGGCTTACAGGGGTGCTAAAGTCCTTGCCAACTGGGTTACAATTAGACATTTACCTGTTTTAAGGGAAAGAGCACTTGCACTGGGGGCCTGGTTAGCAGGGACCCAATGCACTTTCAGTCGAAAAGCATCAGTACTAGGACAAAAAGTGGTGGTGACCATGTCAAAAAGAGGCACTTTCCTAAACCCAGGAAAAGGCAACACAGCATGCACAAAAACATACTCCATCAACACTTGCATCACAATAAAAACGCAGACCACCAGTGCACACACACCGTAGCAACAAAAGCACATATAGTGGAGGCAGGTGCGCACACTACAACTCACACATGCAATACTTTACAGTCAAAGACTGGCAAAGACAACAGTTTGTCACTCACACTATAAAGGTGAGACCTATTGGCTTTGCCAATACTTGTCTTTTGTGGGTCTATGCATTCTTGAAAACATTGAAGAAATAAAAAAATGAAGCAACTGAAAAGGGAAAATTAAAGCGGCAACTCTAAAATTTTAGACTACGGAAATTGTGCAGACTTTTATAGATGCTGCGGCTTTTGGTTATAACTAAATATCCATTGCAGCAAACAAAGTAGAGCCAAGTTTTGGAAATAACTAAAAACGTTTCCAAAAGGACCCTGCATAACACAAATCTATTCATTTCCTCACAGCGTCAAAAACCTTTGTGTGGTAGTTATTAAGTAAACACTACATTACATGCAATAAAGGGAGTGCAGCATACTTTAAATTTGCATAATGCACAGGATGCAAGCGGCCCCACACCAGGAACCAAAACATTACTGGTGTGTTAGTGGGGCTCCTGTCTTTCAGGGTGGCACAATGAATGAGATTACACACACCAATGGATCTTTCTCAGATTATGTCTGATAGAAATTGATCTTATTTTCCTCAAGACGAATCTGTGACTAAATAGGCAAATCCATTTACACCTGACAAGATTAATTAGTGTCTGCGAGCAGAAACGCACTGTGCAAGTCATGCAATCCATCAGAAACTCTGAAGAATATGTTGGGGTTCATGGAAGATCAGGGTAATGGCAAGGCACAGCTAGAGAGTGAATGGTAGCTGACTGAGTATCAAAACAGTTTAGAGTAGAAAATGTCCTCTTATGCGTAAGGCTGAAGGGTGGGAGGGGTGCATCCTTTCAAATGAAGGATAAACAGTAAAGCACCTGGTCACCACCAAAATGGCTGCTGGGGTGTGTAACTAAATACGTTTCAGATTTCGCCACCTAGGACGATATAACCTATCGAGCTGCATTTGGTTTACCTCTGAAAAGGGCACAGAAGGAGCAGCTTTCGAGCTACCAGCTGTTTACGAGGACATGACCTCCATTTACATTTTAGATTAATGTATTTTTATATTAATGCCTTACTTATTATGACCTCATTGTTGCACATCAATAGTCATCATAATCACAAACGTTTATTTCGGGGTATCACTCCCTAAAATATGCATAAACAAATTCAAATATGGATATATAAAATCTAAAAACATATGTTAAAAAAAAGAAATCAATTTTTACACATTACATTAATCCACATTTCGGGTGATCCCTTTCATACAAGATGAATACAGATGTATTACGTATTACGGATGTGTTGTTTATAAGATATAAAATAAATTAAGAAATATACAAGAAACATTAGTCGTAACAAGGTGACAGACCGCATAGATTAGTTAACTTTCTCAATCTGCTGATCAACATTTTTATGAGTCTACCCTCTGAACCTACTAAACTATGTTCAAAAACATCTCAGATCTGTTTTTATAAAAAAAATATGAATGAATAAAACATCTCAAAACTCAGTTAAATTGAATCATAATGAAGTAGTCTAAAAAACAGCGTGAAATGTTTAGTTACAAAGAAGAGCCTAATCTCTTCTATACTAGCCAAACTAAAGGTATCTACTAACAGCAAAGACAAAATGAGGATCGGTATTCAACCGTAGTACACTGGAGGCAGCTAAATAATGCCTTATTTCTAGATTAATGCAAAGTGGTTTGATCCACATACTTCTATCTTTTTTGTTCGGGGCTAAAGAATAGTAAGTGATGTAGATTTTCTGTTAGAACCCAACAACAAGCATTTGCAATGCAATAGGTCTCGCATTTGCGAGAGTTGGAGCTATTGGCATTGTAAATGAGAATGCCTTTTATTTATGCGTTTACAAAACCTGCAAGCGCTACGTAAACACCACTTGCAGTTTTTGTAAAAACATAAATAAAAGGCATTGTCATTTACAATGCCAAAAGCTCAAACTCTCGCAAATGCGAGACCTTTGTCGCACCTGCAGTTTAGCTTTTAACATGTTAATTTCAAAAGAATTGTGCAAAATGTTGTGAAAAGGAAAATCAGCATTTAGCACTATATTTAACTGTGATAAAGAAGGTAAAAGTGGAGAAGGAAGGGGAAGGTAAAAGAGAAAGACTGTTTTAAGGAGGTTAGAAGAAAGAGATAGGGTGTGAGAGGGCAAGAGGGGAAAAGGGCTGTGAGCCAGTAACATTTAATAGATAGTGCAGTGAGGATGGGAGAAAGCGAGAGTGTATTGCGGGAAGGAAATACAAACAAGCATTGGCATAGCCAATAGGTCTCGCCTTTGGGGCCTTATAAGTGTTTAGGTAGAGCTATTGACTTTGCCAATGTGTTTAAGCTGTGCTGTAGAGAAGTGTGGCTGCTGTGCAGCATGCTGAAAATTTGTAATAAAAAAGTGCCAGAAGCATTTTTGTTACCTTATATATGACCAAGAAGGCCAAGAGTCTGTGAGTCTGAGAGAGTGTGTCTGTGAGTCTGAGAGAGTGTGTCTGTGAGTCTGAGAGAGTGTGTCTGTGAGTCTGAGAGAGTGTGTCTGTGAGTCTGAGAGAGTGTGTCTGTGAGTCTGAGAGAGTGTCTGTGAGTCTGAGAGAGTGTGTCTGTGAGTCTGAGAGAGTGTGTCTGTGAGTGTGAGAGAGTGTGTCTGTGAGTGTGAGAGAGTGTGTCTGAGAGTGTGAGAGAGTGTGTGTGAGAGAGTGTGTGTGAGAGAGTGTGTGTGAGAGAGTGTGTGTGAGAGAGTGTGTCTGAGAGAGTGTGTCTGAGAGAGTGTGTCTGAGTCTGAGAGAGTGTGTCTGAGTCTGAGAGAGTGTGTCTGAGTCTGAGAGAGTGTGTCTGAGTCTGAGAGAGTGTGTCTGAGTCTGAGAGAGTGTGTCTGAGTCTGAGAGAGTGTGTCTGAGTCTGAGAGAGTGTGTCTGAGTCTGAGAGAGTGTGTCTGAGTCTGAGAGAGTGTGTCTGAGTCTGAGAGAGTGTGTCTGAGTCTGAGAGAGTGTGTCTGAGTCTGAGAGAGTGTGTCTGTGAGTCTGAGAGAGTGTGTCTGTGAGTCTGAGAGAGTGTGTCTGTGAGTCTGAGAGAGTGTGTCTGTGAGTCTGAGAGAGTGTGTCTGTGAGTCAGAGAGAGTGTGTCTGTGAGTCAGAGAGAGTGTGTCTGTGAGTCAGAGAGAGTGTGTCTGTGAGTCAGAGAGAGTGTGTCTGTGAGTCAGAGAGAGTGTGTCTGTGAGTCAGAGAGAGTGTGTCTGTGAGTCAGAGAGAGTGTGTCTGTGAGTCAGAGAGAGTGTGTCTGTGAGTCAGAGAGAGTGTGTCTGTGAGTCAGAGAGAGTGTGTGAGAGAGTGTGTGAGAGAGTGTGTGAGAGAGTGTGTGAGAGAGTGTCTGTGAGAGAGTGTCTGTGAGAGAGGGTCTGTGAGAGAGGGTCTGTGAGAGAGGGTCTGTGAGAGAGGGTCTGTGAGAGAGGGTCTGTGAGAGAGGGTCTGTGAGTCCAGCTCTACCAGTAAAACAGAAGCGCGAGACGGTGTGCAGTCAGCTGAGTTTTCTCCATCTTATAGTCCACTATTGTTTTCGTATCCATCTGTTGAAAATGTCATAATTTGGTTTATAAGGCTGGCTAGTTTTTCAATATAGCCTAATATAAACGCTGAAAGGAAAAATAAACAGTTTCGACTAAGCGTCATTTGGCAAACACAGCATCATGTGTTTCTTAAAATAAAGCAGTCTAGCCGCTTTCAGTCACTAATTTACATTTAAACAATGTCCTTAAAAAGAACACATGATTATTGGAATGTTATGTATTTTACACCGCGCTTTGTATCTTGCATCTGTCACTGTGAGCTTCACAAAACTGCAGATTGTGGGTCACTGTCATCCAATATACTCCTTTTATAGTCCTTGAAATTATTTTGCATTTTAACTGGTGATAAAACGCCGATGTTTGCTGCAAGATCTTATACCGCTCGCCAGAAACAGCGCCTTAAAAGCAGGCACTGAGTCACGGCGCTGTGAATCTTTCTGCCAACAGTTTTACTATGTGTCATTTTGTTTCTAGAGAGAGTTTGTCGCTGTTCTCCAACTACATATAATGTAGTCAGCTCCTGTCTGTATTCTGACGAGACACTCTATGAAAATTAGGAGTTCCTTAGCCATGAGGCAACTGACAGAAAACATGTCTTAATGTGCTGAGTCTCATTGTAAATTGCAAGTGCAAAGATCACCACAGTTTCTTTTAACAATCTGCCTGCAGATTAACACAACTAACAGAAGCGGAAGCAAGCACATTTAGTGGATAACGTGTGTCAATTATATAAACAACCCGTGCGTTCAACAGTGTTAACAAATAAGTTAAAAGCGTCGTGGTCTCACATGATCTATTTATTTTTCAGTTCTACCGCACCCACGAACCTTTTTTCTTTTTATTAGAAGTTGACATTGGAGGTGACAGAAAAAGCAGCTCGTAAGATTTTCAAATGAAATAGGCGCCACAGACTGAAAGTGAGTGAAGTCAATGCCTCTCCATAAAATTATAAGGGCAGGAGCAGACGAAAGAAATAAGCAACAGCTCGGGAGGGGGGAAGAACAGAGGCAAGAAGCAACAGAGGGGAGGGTCGAGGGATAGATAAACAAGCACCAGAAAATGTCTACTGTCTGAGGCGGCATTGGCTTAGTCGGAAGTGAATTGCTCCTTGAAGAATTCACATCAGATGCTTCCGAAGTTAAGAATAACAAGCTAACGAGGAGGGAGGGGGAGAAGGGAGGGGGGTAGTGAGAGCAGACAGCAAGGTGGTGGAGGAGCATGATTCACGCGCCGGAAGGCTTAATGAGCCATGACAGAAGCGCGTGCTGTGCGCGTAACCGCACACTGTATGCCACGGAAAAAGCTGTGGTCGCACTTTTAAAACCCCACAACTAAATGTCTCGCCAGACCAGCGCAAGCGCTGGATCAGGGCGAGACCTAAAAATACCTCAGGAAGGGAGCGGTAAGAGAGAATGTAGTTATAAACGGAGAACGAGGAAAAGGTTGCAAGGAGTAGAGAGGAAATAATGCAGTGAGGAAGAGGTACAGAGGAGAGTGCAGTGGGCAGGTGACAGGGAAAAAGCCATTTGAGGAGGGTGACAAAGTATGCTGAGAGTGTGAACAACATCAACTTGTGAAAGGAAGTCAGGGGGAACAAACGAGATCCCTGAAGGAGAAAGTGTAGACGATGTGAGAGAGGAAAAGGAGCAGTAAAGGAAGAAACGCATTTTATTAAGTGAGAGAGTAAACTAACAGAAGAAATGAAGTTGGAGAGGAGTATACAGTGGGGATAGACAGAACACACATTATCTTCTAGGGCCATCAAATAAGAACCCTCAATGTAGTGGAAAACATGCAGGAGGGGGTTAGAATGCTACATTTGACTGAGACCTGTTTTAGAACTGTAAGTGATGCAATAGCAGAGAGAAGCAGTCGACAGAGATGGTACGAGTTTGCGCAGGCAGGGAATGGCCTAGCGCAGTAAGAGGAGGGCCACTGGAATTATGCAGAACTGGAGGCTGAAATTATGCGGCAGGGTGACTAGATTATGAGGCAACGGAATGCAAATTATGAAGGAATAATCTGGTTCCTTTCTCTTAAAAGCAGCTCAGCAAAGCAGTATATTACGTTTCACATTTATGATTTACGTGTCTCGCTAAAGTAATTAAGGATTTGAGAGAATAGAAAAAGATAATACATATAAAACATTATTTGTCTAAAGTCTGAGTGTCTATTTTAAAATAACTGCAGTTTTGAGATGAGTGTCTTTGATTTCAAGATAAAAGAACACATTTAAAAAATCGTGACAAGGGAATCATTCTATCCACCTTGCTTGGGTTACTTTTAAGTACTACTTGTTTTTGTTTCCTGCTGCAAACAAAAAAAGTCCTTTCTAGGTTCATCAAATGGGGATCCTTACATGTGCTGAGCCACACTAAGTTTTTAAATGGCAGTTTCAACAAGCAATGGCTTAAGGCGAGCAGTTTACATCCACAAAGTGTCTGGGGGTAGGCACCGCGTTTCGTGTGAGGACCCTTTAATAACATTTGATTAGTTTGTGGAAAATGCAGCAAATGTATATTTTTTTGCTTGAGGATGTCGAGCCCCACATTATTTGTTTCCCTTGGCCCTGAGTAATCGGAACAGAGACTATCGTGCAGGAATTTGTGAAAGGGAAAAGCAACAGTCAGGAGCCTGAACCGCTAGGACATACAGTGATGGACTCTGAGTGACCACCAGAACAAAAAGTGCCTAAAATATTAAGTGCTGGAGGAGGACTTTACAGAAACATTCCAGTTTAATCACGTATTTTAACTTTAATGACACTTTGCACTTGCACAAAACATGCCGCATTCTTTGCACAAGGGCACACCTGTCCCCTCACAAGGCAGCAGGATTCGCAGCAAGTCTCTGCCAGAATTCTCCACGGAGGATAAACCCACTCAGGAAGCAGGAGCGAACACGCGAGGCGAACAGGCAGAAAGGCAAGTGGAATGGAAAACAATGCGAATCATAAAAGGTGGTTGTAAAGTGAGTGGGGTTACAGATTTTGGGTCAGGCTAGAAACTGGACCAAAGTAGGGGAAAGCAAGAGAGGGCGTTGCAATGGGCAGCAAGAGAAGGGAATGAATACACAAATTTAGAGCAGGCACATGAAACCGGTGTAAATAAAGCTAATCTGACACACCTGCCTCGCTGGAGAGAATCAGCCTTTATGCAGTGGGAAGAGAAAACGAGTGGGAACAGACTTAAGGAAGAAGACTGTAGAAAGGTCCTGACCCAGAACCGGACAGGAAAACAAATCAAGGAAACCCAGGAGCCTCTCCTAAGCAGAGTCCCGGAGATGAAATAATATCCGAGCGCGCCTTTCACTTCAGACTGTGTAAGTCAAGCACGGTACTTTCCTTCAGGTTGACGGAAAAGTTAAAAAAAAAAAAAAAAAAAAAAAAAAGCATTGGCCGCGCGGCCGTGAAAGCGAAAGTGATGGCAGGGACGCGCTCTGTGGTGGGGGAGGGGCAGAGCGAGGCGCTTGGGAGAGCAAGGCTTAATGAGCCATGAAAGCCACATGGCGGCTGCGCGCGTGCACGCGCTCGTGACCGCAAGCTTGAGGCCAGAAAAGATTGTGGTAGTAGCACTTTGAAAAGCCACTAACTAAATGTCTCGCAGAGCAGCGCATGCGCTGGCTCAGCGAGACCTAAAAAGCACAAAAGGCATGAGCCACTGGTGTCTTTTTCCGTTAGCTTCTGTACTGTCCTATCTGGAGGAGGTCCATCCAAAAATGAACATATAGGGTCCTAAAAAGAGCAGGGGTGATAACATCCATATAAGGCTCAAAGGCAAGGATACACTTAAAGGAGAGAAAAGTAGCCGTAAGGCTGCCAGATCTACTATTTCTAGAATATTGCTCATCAATATAGTGCCAAAAGGCTGCCTTAACAGCTGCTCTAGTGCCCCAGTTTATAGATAGGGGTCACTCCAGACTGAATTCATGCTTACTGCCTGCAAGCCAGTCAAGCCAGTCTTGATATAAGAGAACCTGTTGATAGATAACGAATTGGCCATGCCTATTACCTCACTTAACGCACTTTTGTAGGGTTCTAGCTCAGGAATTATCCATATTCGAATCCAAAAACAGAAGTGGTTCTAAGGCTGCTTTATCATTGATTCGTTTAAGACCTATATCATAAAATAGGAGGACTGAAGAAGTACATTGTGGTAGGCTAAAAAGAGACCTAAGAAAAATATTTTCTTGGAATGCCGCCTGCTTCAGTCTCAAATGACCCCAGATCTCAGCCCCATACAAAGCTGCACTCTGGACTTTTGCTCGATATATATTGATGGCCAGGGATACATGTCTGGAGTGGTTTTTTTTGTATCTTTTTAGAAAAACAAATGCACCATGTAACAGATGTATTTATTTTGTGCAATCGCATGGACCAGGATGAAGATTTATTTAGTTGAATACCAAGATAGTCAAAGTTGTCTTCCTTCTGCAGAATGGCCCATTTCATACTAAAGCTACCTCTGAACGATTTAGGAGGAAGCCGTTTTCTTAATCGCCGCACTAGCTGATTCTGCCTGCCAGTCCAGGGAGGAGGGGCTGTGACAGCCCGTAGAGGCGCCCGAGCGCCATAAAAGCACGCAAGGCGTCCCGCAGTGCAGGACGCGCACGGGGCGTGCTTCGGTCAAGATGGGCCCGTCTTGGCTCGGAAGAGGCTGGGCCACCCCTCTTACTTCTGGACCAGCGGACCCTGGAGACCATATTGTTGTTGCTGCTGCCGCCTGATTTTGCTGGATTGTGCTGGGGTCGGACACCACCCTAGGAAGGAGGAACGAGCCTCCTTGAAAACCCCAAAGGCACATTCAGTCTCCTGTAGCCCCCGTCCATGAGGGAAGAAGTTGCGCTGGACCTCGTATTTCTATTCCAGGAAGTGGCACTCCAAAGGTACTGTGTATAACACCTCACTCCAGATGGACAGCTATTTCAATTTTAGCTGACTCTATATTGACTGCTTTAACAAAATTGTATATGGTTTTTAGCTTGTAAAGTGGGATATACCTAGTCTGATTTGTAGAAAATTGTGCACCTTAACTATTACTGTCTTTCTATGGTAGTGTAATATCTCATATTACATCCGATAATTTCTTTTCTGGGATAGCACGCCTGAGAAGTTAAACGGTTAAGCAAAAAGCAACAACCCCACCTTCAGCCGTTGATACCCCACGTACAACTATTGACTCGTTTCTAGTACGATCAGTTAACGTCATCATTGAAGAAATAGATAGGACAGAACGTCGCCTCTGGCAGGCGGGACAGATAGTGAAGGCAATGGGTCAGTAACACTAGGGAATGTGCAACTGGAGGGGGCTAATTACTCTGGGGGCACTGAAGGGCAGGTTCCTCAAAATACACCAGAACTAGAACCCAATACACGATCTGATTCCCCACTTACACCTGATGGACCCCCACACCGAAGAGGAAAAAAGGGTGTAAGAAGGCCCAAGTAACGATTGGTGGCTCAAAAGGCCAGAAAAGATCTAAAATAGAGGCCCATAGAAACAACAAGCGAGAGCACAACCGACTCAGACACCCCTCTGAACATGCACCTGGCCCAGATAATAGCCTCTATAGTAACTAAAATAGATGACCTGCTAAACCCGATCTGTGAAAAACTTGATAATTGATTTGTGAAATGGATAAGGTTACCTCCTTTTATAGGAACACTACTAGCGATATTGGGAGGGGGGGGTGAAACAACGAGGGGGAACCCACCCAAGATATCGCTACAGGTAATAGCACCCCCAGTTGTGGCAACAAAGAATGTAGCAAGTAGAGATCAGTGCAGGGGTGCCAATGATCCTACAACTGTAGGGCACAACTATAGAGGACCGGAGACCATATACGCCACCATGGGCACCACGGGAACTTTTATACAGCAGACTTCAAAAATCCATGACCACCCAGAACAAAGGGATATGACTGGCTTGGAGCAATACCCCTTAAGGTATACTTTGATGGGAGATAATGTTGTTCAAGGGGGAGGAGCTGGTGTTTCGATAAATTTGCCACCAGAATGCTGCCCTTATGTGTCAGTTTTAGTTAAAGTCCCCCCCCCCTGCGACCGGGTCAAAAGGAAACTCACGATGCCCTAAAGAATAGAGTGGTACACTGGCTTCATACGAACTGCCGCTATCCGGTGGCAGGAACTGACCAGATACTACTGACACGAAGAGTGAGCTGGATCAGCCCTCTATGGAAGAACCTCAAAGGAACCTCAAAGGAGATTGCATAACTATTAATTTTAGCTGGGCAAGAAATACCCTAGTGAAGGCAATTCCACCCATTCAGTTGGACCAGAATGTGTCATTACAGCCCGTGGTTTCTTCTATAGGCATTTAAGGCCAACTCAGTATGCTGAAGGTGGGGCCGGTAGTTTACATAAGATCCAAGACACAGAAATTCAATCCTGCTATGCATTGCCAGTTTCAAAAAGGTACCAAGCTCTGAGCACCTTGCAGGAAAATGATTGACATGAACTTGATCACTCCTCTAGGGTTAAGAGCATAACACCCAAGAATGAGAAGGGGAATTAGGATGGGGCAAATATAGATGTTACTGCCTTATCCCATAAAGATACGGGTATTGATCCACCACATGCTGAGAGTATTATTTTGGCTAATATAGTCAATGTGAGGATCATGAGAGGGAGTCTTCTACTGGTAACCTAGGGCATGAAATGGATAATGGCTATAAAATTGCAACATGGAATATTGCTGGTCTAATAAGTAAACCAGATTCTATAGGATGGTATGACTTTATCAAGGAACTCTATTTGATTTGTTTACAAGAAACCTGGTGCACCAACCCTGTTTATTTCAAGCGATTCTCTACATTGGTTACAGGCAGTACCATCCCCTGCTGGAAGGGCGACAGGGGGGCTCTTGAGCCTCGTTTCAAACAAGTTACCGGTAAATGTAAAGAGGGTTCTCACGATTGGGGTGCACACTCAAATAACGTGGCTGACCCCTAAAGGGGGAAGGGATTTGTTGTGGTCAATTTTTACAATAATGTGTTTGATTCTTCCTGAAGTAAAATAGTCTTAGAGCTGGGTAAGGAGTTAGATACTCTATTAAGTTCAATTAATAGGAGGATTTCGCTCGTTTGGGTTGAGGATTTTAATATCCAAACCTGCCCTCTGTCTGCTACTCAGGTATGCGGGGCTAAAAATGAAGAGGGGGATGACTATATACATTTCCCACACAATGATTATGGTGGAGCCCTGAACTTAATGATTGCTAAGTATGACCTAGAATTGTTACAGTGTGCCTGTGATATCAATGGTGACAAGATCCCAACCTTCATAGGTAGGAATGCTACATCTATCATCCATCTTGTGCTGATTTCTACTAGTGCTAGCAATCTGTGTTCTACTCCGAGGATAGCTCAGCTAGCGCTGAGCGATCATAACTGTATCATAACGACAGTTTTCTTTTAGGGTAGAAAGGCTAAAGCCCACCCAAGTACTATAATAATTATGGCCCCATAAAACCTAACAGGGTTCGTATTAAATGGGATGGAGTGGACCCCACAAATATTTTACATGAAATCGTCATAAAATGTGGTGAAGAGATCTCTTATTGTCTTAATGATGTTGTCAGTCCCATCCAGCTGATAATTTTATTAATATATATGATACTATTAATGGGATATTGACCCTCCCCCACCAGGTAAAAAACAGGCAACGCAGAGGTTGGTTTGACCATACATGTACACTAGCCTCAAATCAACTGAAACAGGCTTTACATTGACAACCCAGAGACAAGGTTTTGATCAAAATCCTACGGTTTAATTATAAAACTGCCCTTTTGACCAGGAAAAAGGAATTACAGGAGTCAGCATGGGATAAGCTATCTCTGGCCGCAGAAACTGCTAATAAATTATTCTGGGAAATAATGAACTCGCCTTTTTTAAAGTGTGACTCGTTCACTGAGTGGTTATCTCATTTTACATGTGAAGCTTGGGTACAGGGCCGGACTGGGAACAGAAACCGGCCCTGGCAAACTGCTCAGCCAGCCCCCCCTGGGGTGAGGGGGAGTGCAGCCGAGCAGGTTGCGAGGGCCGGTTTCGGCCGATTTTGTTACAGGGGGCCGATATTGCCGACCCCCGGTAACAAAAACAGCCCCCCAGGGGCCCAAAACCGGCCCCCACCCTAGCGGCCTACCGGGGAAACGCCTGGTGCCCGCTATGGCCAGTCCGGCCCTGCTTCGGTAGCTCACTTTTCAAGTATTTTTAATCCACCAGATCATGAAGCGGGGAGGACATGGAGTATAACACAGAGTAACTGGCCCATCTTACCATTGGACATCACAATTGAAGAGGTACAGATGGGTCTGAAGGGAAGTAATGGGGGAAAGCCCCGGGTCCAGAAGGGGTCCCAGTAGATGTTTACAAAGCTGCAACCGATTTATGGGGGCCCATTCTTACCAGGGTATTCAACACAGCTGTAACAGAGCATATCCCTGCTTCATGGGGCAAGTCTGTTATTATCCCCATTTTCAAGAAGGGTAATAAGTCAGAAGCAAAAAACTACTGCCCCATATAGCTCCTTGACTCTTCAGTTAAGATGATGAGCTAAGTCCTTCCATTGCGACTAGAAGAGTGGGCAAACGAAAAGGTGATACTTTCCCCAGCACAGTATGGCTTTAGGAAAGGGGTGGGAACTATAGAGCAGTGTATAAATCTGGACTTATTAATTGGCAAATATACTTGTGCTAAAGAAGGGAGATTGTACCTATGCTTCGCAGACCTTAGCAGCGCATTTGATCTTGTTGACCATTCAATTCTTTGGTCAACTCTGCTTAGCCTTGGTGCACCTAAACCAATTATTTGTTTTCTTGCGGGGCTCTATGCGATGCTATCGAGTAGAGTACAATACTGGCAGGGGGGTGAATGCACCCCAAACGATGTGAATCAAGGCATTCGTCAGGGCGGTGTCCTCACCCCACTCCTCTACTCATTGTTTATCAACAAGGTGGACAAGGTCCTGCAGTTGGTCCAAGCTGATGCCCTGCAAATCTCTGGGAGCCCTATCCCAGTGCTGCTATATGCAGACGGTGCTGTATTACTATCTAGGACCCCGGTAGGCTTACAGCGATTAATCAACAGTTTAAGGGACTTTATCAACGCAAGGAAACTGGTAATAAACAAAACAAGGACCTACACTATGGTGTGCGGGCCTAAATTAAAGAAATGCAAAACCTTTTACATTGATAATACGCCTGTAGATACGGTCAACACATTTTGCTACCTGTGAGCAACTTTCTCAGGTAGTGGAAATTGGCCACATGAAATAACCAATGTTCTATCTAAGATGAACAGGAGTGTACACGGGGTCTTTAGATTCGCAGCAAAATTAGGTAACCGCCCAATTAAGGATATGTTAGCAATTTATAAGGCTAGATCTGTTGCCACTGCCTTGTGTGGTGCAGGGGTGTGGGGCTACCATTGTAGTCGGGTATTGCAGAGTGAAGATTATTTTTTTTTTTAAAGCATCTTTTACGTTTAGCTTCCTCAGCATCTACTGGGATAATACACCGGGAAGTAGGATTACAGAACCTAGCAGATCTGATCTCACTGCGACCGTTGCTGCTATGGAGGTCCATTTGGGCCAAAGATTAAACTAATTTTACCAAGTCAATTATCATGGACTGTCTACATCTGAATAAAACAATGTGTATCCCTTGGTTAAGATATAGGAGTAATACATACAGCTAACTGTTTAATCTATCAATTCAGTTGAACCCTGTACAGGTGACTACCCTAACTAAACAGGTAATCAAGGATTATTATTTTTTTACTATAAAAATGGAAACTCACATGAGATTGGCAGGGAAAAAAAAATAGACTATTATATTTTACCAATCGATCGAGCCTAAGATGGGCTTCCAAAACTATTTAACCCAGGTGACAAAGCCAACACATATCTTTGCACTGACTAGACTCAGAGTAGGAATTGTACACGATCTAGTCGCTTTCCCTGCAATGAAATCCTGCCCCCATATTCTACCCCTTGCCCATGGGACAGTCTAAGCATAGCAAAGTCCACTTTATGCCGTCTTGTGATTTTTACTTGAATTTTAGGCGTCATTATTTAAAATAGTTTATTATTTGCTGATCTTAATGATCCTGGGGTCTGTTTTAACCGCTTCGCTGCGGCCGGAATTCCGCCCAGGTGCTGGACATTCTGATCACGGGCGTGGCTCGGACGGCCCCCACGCGTCGTGAGCACACGCCCACCGTGACTCATGACGGCCAGGGGCCGTCATGAGCACATAAGAGGTTAATGTTGCCTCATTTATTTTAAAAGCTATAAATGTAAGGAAAAGCATTGTTCTCTAAAAACTAGTATGTATTTGATAAGGACTCGTTCTATATAATTTGCTGCTAAAACTTTTTAAATGACTATTTTTACAAATGTATTTTAATTTTACAACTGCTTTTATGGTTGTCTGTAAAACGGAATAAAGCTTATATTGATTGACTGATTTAGGAGGATTAAAAGTCAAGTACTTTGTTTTCGATATGTTTACTTCTAAACCCCTCTCATCACAGAAATCTGTAAATGTATTTAAGATAGTTTGTAACCCCACTGGGGTGCAAGAAATTAATAAAGGATCATCCACAAACAAAAGGGCCAGTATAGGAATTCAATTAAGTCTGGGGAAATCATGAATACAATCACTCAGGGAGCTTAGTGCATCATTGATCTAGAAAGAAAATGGGGCAGTCCAAGACATATCCTTGGCGTACTCCTCTCTTGATTTTTATGCCCAGTGTTCCCCCACTTCACTTGGGCATAATTTACTTCATGTAGTCTTACTATGATGTTTAACAAATCAGGGATCATACCCATTTGCCTTAAAACATACCACAGTTTGTCCTTTGGGACTAGGTCAAAAGCCATTTTAAGATTTACAAAAGCCACATACAAATGGTCTTTTGTGAGCGCGAGGTATTTTCAGCCTATTAAAGTAAACCAAAATATCTGATCTACTGTGCTAATCCTTTACTTGAAACCAGCATGCAGGGTGGATAGCATATTAGCTTCAGCTACCCAGTTTTGCAATTTATCAAAGACTTGGTGACAAAACACCTGAAAGTTATCGATCAAGCTTATTGGGCGATAGTTCCCTGGAATGCTTCTGTCTCCTTTTTTTGTAAACAGGAATGACTTCAGCTTCCCGCCAAGAGTCAGGGATACAGTTGCCTTCCGCTATTTTATTTGATGAAAGTTTATTGGTACAAGTGACCCAGACAGGTTGCTCTGACCTATAAAGATCACCCGGTATTTTGTCTGTGCCTGTGGCCTTCCCAGGTTGGAGACAGTTAATAGCTTTATGTGCGTCTCCTAGTGTGAAATAAAGGGAGTGGTTCTTTTGGACCATCAATAGAAGTTTCCCCGCGATTTATCAAGAAAGCCGAAATAGCCTTGGGCATATCTGGTGTCTCAGTGGTGGATATGTGAGCACTATACAATGGAGCAAAACATTTTACCCAGATGTAGGCTGGAATGTGGGGTTCTAAAAGACTTGGGACGGCTATACTTCCATGTGCAACTATATGCCAGAAAGCATTGGTATCATTAGCTCTAGATGCTTTAAGTAAGTCAGACCAACTAGCATCTATCCATTCCCGTTTAGTTTTGAACATCTTTATGTCTTCCTCTCATGACTCTAATCTTCTGTACGGCTCCCTGTTACAGAGCCAGGATTAATTCAGATTTGGCCTTGCTATGTGTAGCATTATACCAAGTGGAGGTACTCGAGGTGGATGAATTACTGGGTCGATTTTCAACAGTGCATAATGTTCTTCAGGTGCTTAACAGGCACTGATGCAACCCCATAAAAGAGTCCTCGCTCGATGGATTATCAGCTAAAGTACCAACAAATGTATGAAAAGTATTGTAAATGAGTCATGATATCAGTTTTGGTTGAGAGCTTGGCAGAGTTTATTGTTCTTCAATTATTTCTAAGTGATAGTGTATATTTAGATTGGAGTTTTGCTAGGAAAGTGTTGGTTTGATAGATAGGTTTAGGGAATAATGATCGCTGTCAGTTCTTGATAGAACTCTGAAATCAGACATTATGTACCATATTTCTAGATCAAATAATATATAGTCAATCCTACTTTTACTCCTTCCCCTAAAGAAAGTGAACTCTCTGTGGCAGTCCGATTCGGATCGGCCATTGCAGGCACGTATAACAAATTTCCGATGGAGGGACTTAAGTCCTAGGCCAGCTGAGGGCCATTTTTTGAGCGGCTCTGCGCCCAATCTGAGTGCTTCTGGAGCCATCCTCAGAATCCATAATAGAGTATGTGTGGGATATAGGTTCAAACGTTGCATTAAAATCCACTGCGATAATTATTGGAAATTGAAAGGGCCTGTTGGAAAAGGGGGCATCAAGTTTTGCTAATGTGATGGACTCCTTATTTGGGCTCACACAGCGATTATAGATGTTATATATGTTTATAGTTGTGCCATTAGAACCTCTTTATGGCAACCCAATCAATGGATATTGGTTTCATATTCAAATTTAGCGCAATCCAAATCCATATTAGAACACCCCCTGTTTGAAGGACAGGTCTGGAGGGTAATGCTTCAACACTGTTGCCAATGTATCCATTTATTTTTACAGGAGTTAAAAGACCAGGTCTCTTGAAGTAGTATGATGCCAAATTGATTGAGAAATTCAACCCAGTCAGGACCGGACAGCCTAGCACACAAACCTGCAACATTCTAAGATATCAGCTGTAGATCAAGTGTACCCCTCTATAGCGAAATCAGATAAATAGGGGGGTGGAATCCAAATCTGGAACATCTGTAAGTGATAAATTGCCAGCTATAAGGACAGAGCTCTCATACTTAATCATCGATGAATCAGGTTTGAGTCAATCTTTTTCAGATCTTGTAGGAGCGGTGGTACCCCTTGTTTGGAATAAGTTTATCAAAAATCCAAATGTTCAGCTTCAGCATGATGCGAAACCGGGTCATTAACATCATTAGATCTCAAATTTATTTTGATTGGATATTAGAACCTGTCGGTGGTAAGTCCTTGCTTCTATTGCGATTAGTCCATCAACTAAATCATGAACATTTCGTGTAAGCTTAATAGAATCATATTCATTTGATTGCTCAGCGAGATGGAGCTAAAATTATATCTTTATGAATTATGGCGGAACACTAACGTATAAATCCAATCCAGTGAATGGTCTTATTAAATAGTGCCTCCATGTCTTTCCTTTGGCCTGATCTCAACTTGGGCACATTCATCATGAAAAATCACAGCCCTCTTATTAGAATTTGCCTGGGTGAATCAAAGCTGGCCGATTATGGAGGGACTTCACCACCACACGCAAGGGTCCTCTCGGTGGTGGTTGCACTATAGAATTATGGCAAACAGTGTTGCCCCATCCCACCTTTGTTTAATGGAGTAATCAAGTGTGTGACCTGGGGATTCAAAGGATTCATTATTACATTATCGTTATTGCATGGGGGGGGGATTTGTTAGATTACGGTTATGAAGGTTCGAAAAACTCCTTATATCGGGAATCCTTCCTTGAGTTGGGTAGAAAAGCCTGTTAACAGCTCCCTTACCAGGAGGTAATGGTTTAGTGTGCAAACATGGGTGATCTGAATCATCTGGCTTGGTAATCAGCTGACCACATCAATAGATGATTCTATGTATCATATTGCCCATCCAAGCCCAAGTACATTCATGCAGGGCTGCGTCTATTTGTTCACACACTGCAACACCCATGCTTACATGCACACTTAGCTTGTTGTATATCCACAATGCCTTCAAACATTCCCAATATGTCCTGTATAGGCCAAACTAAAAACACCACAATTTAAACCAAACGCTGCCCAGAAACATGATGCAAGTCAGAGCGTTTCCCAACCTCACTGTAGGAAAGTCCCCTTATTTGACATGGTCACCCCCACGTTTTGCTTGGTAACTGATGTGATTTCGACTGGAAGTGCACTGGGCTCCTGCTAACCAGTTCCCCAATGCTAGAACTCTTTCCCAAACTGTACAGTTTGTTCCCCCAATAGGCAGAACCTTTATTACCCTCTGTAAGTCCCTCGTAAATGGTACCCCTGGTACCTAGGGCCTGAGGTACTAAGGAGGGTTCCTAAGGGCAGCAGCACAAATTGTGCCACTCTTAGGGACCCCTCACCAAACACATGCAAGGCTGCCATTGCAGGCTGCGTGTCTTTGTGCGGACTATGTGAAAACACAGGTCACTCATCCCTGTGTAATAGTGTGTACAAACCCTGTCACACACTTCAAGGTGCACAACGCATGCCCCTAAGGTTCAATCAATAAAAGAAAACGTTTTGTATTCTATATTCTTAAAACTTTTTGTTATGATTTATTTCCATGCTTTATCTTTTAGTTTGTGATCATTATTTTCCGATATTACAACTTTTAATCATACAATGCTCATGATACAATCTTCTCATTACATTGTAATATAGACAATTGATCTTCGCCGTGTATCAATTGCCGTGTTACCAAAGCATTTAGGGAAGTTCCTTCATCAGGGGTACTCTACGGATGACAGATAATACATGTATTCAAGCATACATCCCAACCAAGAAGTTTTCAAAAACATAACAGGCTTTCCCATCCACCGTGGGTTAAACCGGAATCCTTAATGCAGTGTTCCAAGATTATTTGTGTATTTACAGTGCAAATCCAAAGTGCCCATGATGTTCCCATGTCATGTCTACTCAAAAGAAAATCCAGCCAAACCTCATTAAAAATAACGTGTATTCATAACTCCAACTCTGCCAACCTTATAACCCGGGTGAGAGGTGTCTCCCGATGTGTCAAATGCTGTGTACAAATGGAATTAATTACAGACAAGATACTGATCCTACCTAGGCATTGCGTAATTCAACTGATTCAAAGATGTAGCAGACTCTGTAAAACAGCATGAGTACCCATCAGAGTTCTATAACGCTTAACGTGTTATGTGAATTCCATGCAACATAAACTTACTAAGTCAGCAGCTGTGAGCAAACACGTCAACTGTCACTATTGCTTCCACCGGATTGCCAATTCCTAAGTGACAAACACGGAACTCAGAACAATAACGTGACTCGATTATCCATTCCGTGAGGTTTTGGTACACGGTTCTCATACTTACTGCAAATCGCAGCGCCACTGTGTGTCTCGTGTAAACGCTGAGGTGACTTGAAACAAGTGCCCGGTCTCGCTGGGTTAATTACGTGTTACGTGAATGCGTGCCTCCCGTCGTTAAGCGGTGCACAATGAATAGTGAAAACAGACTTTTCTGAGTTCCGTAATCTTGTGATGTTATGCGATAGTAATAATGGGGAATCGCCCAAAATATCAAATGAAAGAAAAAACTAAATTAAAAGTGAAAACTACAAGAAATAAATGAAAGAATGTGTGGTGAACGAGTATATTACCCGACTCGTGACCCATCGCCCTTACCACTAGCTGTGTTCTACGCAAATAATTTTGGTCATCCACATTTGCAGCAGGTGAGAACAGGGTGTGCCATTACACAAGGGAGAAAACAGAATACATTTAAAGATTCAAATCAATTGAGGTTAATAAACACAAACTACTACAAAGTTTAATGACTCCATATTAATAGTAGCTCACCCAATGTCCTCAAAGTAACCACCCACATACACAAACATTTTCATGGCCAAATTTGAATACACCTATATCTTTCAAGAGGAGGCATGGCAAGAAAATGTACTCATCTATATGAGGTACATAGATGACATCCTGTTGGTATCGAAAGGCACACAGCAGAATCTCGAACATCTGATTGGGACCCTTAACCAACAGAACCCTTGCATAAAAGTCAACACTCCATCAATTTCCTAGACATACAGTTGGAATTAAAAGACGGTAGTCTACAAACATATGTTTATAAAAAGCCCACAGATAAAAACAAAGCTTTGCATTTTGGGAGCTTTCACCCACCGTCCTTAAAGAATCATCTACCTTTATCTCAATTCGCACCACCACGAAGGAACTGGAGCAAGGTTACCGACGAGCAACTGAACTCCACCCTCACCCGAGACAACCCCACCTGGACATCCGACGCAAACATCGCAGCCAGAGCACTCCACACCTGGATCTCTAACTGCTCAGACGAGCTCGCGCCGCTACGCAACCCGGGCAAACAGCGCCACAGGAAAGCCGCCTGGTACACCACCGACCTTCAAAAAGCCAGGCGCATCTGTAGACGCATGGAGAAGAACTGGAGAAACACCAAGACAACAAACAGCCACTCCACCTACAGGGAAGCTTTGACTGACTAACACAACCAAATCAGAACCACCAAAAGGAATTTCATCCACAACAAAATCCTCGCCAACTCCAAGGAACTTTTCAGTGTCATCCAGGAATTCACCAACCCACGCAGCGAAGCCACAGACATCACCCTGTCCCAAGACCTCTGCGACAAGCTTGGAACCTACTTCCACCTCAAGATCAGAACACTCTACGACAACTTCGTCGACCGCCCACAAGACGCAACAGCCGGCCCCCCGCCCCCGAGAGACACCAGCCAGCTCACCATCTCCAACTGGACACCGATCACGACCAAGGACACAGCCACAACCATGAAAGGCATCCACTCGGGGCCCCCACCGATCCCTTCCCCCCGCACGTCTATCACAGGGCCACGGACACAATTGCACCTGAACTGCAACGAACCATCAACACCACCTTCTCAACAGGCACCTTCCCAGATGACTGGAAGCGCGCAGAAGTCAGACCCCTGCTCAAGAAGCCCACGGCCGACCCCACCGACCTCAAAAACTACCGGCCCATCTCGCTCCTCCCCTTCGCAGCCAAAGTGGCAGAGAAAGCAGTAAACAGGGAACTGACACGGTTCATCGAAGAGAACGCCGTCCTCGACCCATCCCAATCCGGATTTCGGAGCAACCACAGCTCCGAGACCGCCCTACTCACCGCCACAGACGACATCCGCACCCTCTTGGACTAGGGCCACTCCGCAGCCCTCATCCTTCTCAACCTGTCTGCAGCCTTCGACTCAGTCTCTCACCGCACACTAGTCGACAGACTACACGACGCCGGAATACAAGGAACTGCCCTGGACTGGATTCGATCGTTCCTCACCGGAAGAAGCCAGAGGATCAGACAACCGCCCTTCCTCTCCGCCCCCACGGAAATCACCTGCGGAGTCCCGCAGGGGTCATCACTGAGCCCAACCCTCTTCAACATCTACATGACCCCCCCGCAGCCATCGTCCGACATCACGGCCTCAACATCGTATCCTACGCCGACGACACCCAGCTCATCCTCTCCCTCACCCGAGACCCCACCACCGCAAAACTCAACTTCCAGAGAGGGATGCAGGACGTCGCAGTCTGGATGATCAACAGCTGCCTAAAACTCAACACCGAAAAGACAGAAGTCCTCGTCCTTGGAACCACCCCCTCAGCTTTTGACAACACCTGGTGGCCCACCACCCTCGGAAACCCGCCTACCCCCTCAGACCACGCCAAAAACCTCGGCATCGTACTCTATTCATCACTCACCATGAACCGACAGGTCAAGGCCGTCACTTCCAGCTGCTTCAACACCCTCTGCATCCTTTGAAAACCTTCAAATGGATCCCCCCGGAGTGCAAGAAGACAGTTCCCACGCACTCATCACCAGGAGACTGGACTATGGTAACGCTCTCTACGCCGGCATCAACAAATCCCTACTCCGCAAACTCCAGACAATACATAACACCGCGGCCAGACTAGTACTCGGCATCCCCGGCACGAACACATCAGCCAGCACCTGCGGAGACTCCACTGGCTCCCTGTGGCGAAGATAGTCACTTTCAAGATCCTCACTCACACCTACAAATGCCTACATAACAACGGACCCAAATACCTCAACGACAGAATAAACTTCCACACACCCAATCGAAACCTCCGATCCGCCAACCTCGCACTAGCTGAAACCCCACGCATCCACAGAGCCAGAGCAGGCGGAAGATCATTCTCCCACATTGCAGCCAACACCTGGAACGAACTACCGACGGACATCAGACGCGCTCCCTCCCTGGACACCTTCAGGAAGGCTCTCAAGACCTGGCTCTTCGGCTGAACGGATCTGCACCCCCCCCCCCCCCCCTCAGCGCCTTGAGACCCTCACGGGTGAGTAGCGCGCTTACAATTCCCTGATTGATTGAATTCATTTGAATTAAGAGAATTACCTCAGACCCGGTTAAATGTTTTGAAACAATTGAAGATAGGTCTCATCAATACCACAAACGGGGATATCCAGAAGAAATATTAGCAACTGCAAGACTGAAGGTTCAACATATGGATCGTAAGGATCTACTAGCACGGTCCGTTAAACACCCCACTAAGAGAGAGGTGTGCATCCTGAAATTTTCCACAGAAGCACCAGCCATTAAACGAAGCATTTGACGAAGATGGGAAATTATTGAACAGGAACCAGATTTTAAGCGCGTGTTTCCTTTCAAATCTTTATTTGCGCATTCAAGGGCAAAAAACCTGCGGGAGTTGTTGAAAAGAAGCACAACGACCAAACAAACAGTCCAAACAACAGGGATGAGAAAAAACTTCAACTGCAGCCATTGCGGCAATGTCATTGGAGGGATACATTCACTCACCCTCATATAGGGAAGAAGTTTAAATTGGCACATACATCGGACTGTAATACAGATACGGTAATCTATGCCATTAAATGCCCATGTGGATTGGTCTACGTGGGTAGAACCGCACGAAAAATCAAAACACGCATTACAGAACATAAAAGTATGATTAGAACAGCAAACACAAACTCCTGTTTAGCCACACACTGGTAGGGAAAAAAAAACACACCATACCACAACTCTGATTTCCCATTCTTGATAAAATACTTTCCACACCACACAGAAACAGTAATCAACTGCTAGCGCAGAGAGAAACAATTTGGATTAAACGCCTCCAACCTTAATGCCACATGGGCTAAATGACAAAATCAAAATGGCTTGTTTTCTGTGAACCTACTTGAAATCAGACAGGAGTAGTCTAGAGGTTACTTTGTGGACATTGGGTGCGCTACTATTAATATGGAGTCATTAAACTTTGTAGTAGTTTGTTTTTATTAACCTCAATTGATTTGAGTTTTTAAATGTATTATGTTTTCTCCCTTGTGTAATGGCACACCCTGTTCTCACCTGCTGCAAATGTGGATGACCAAAATTATTTGCGTAGAACATAGCTAGTGGTAAGCGCGATGGATCACGCATCAGGTTACATACTCGTTCATCACACATTCTTTCATTTATTGCTTGTAGTTTTCACTTTTATTTTAGTTTTTTCTTTCACTTGATATTTTGGGTGACTGCCCATTATTACTATCGCATAACATCACATGATTACGGAACTCAGAAAAGTCTGGTTCCACTATTCATTGTGCACCGCTTAACAACAGGACGCACGCATTCACGTAACACGCAATTAACCCAGCGAGACCGGGCACTTGTTTCAAGTCACCTCGGCGTTTACACAAGAGACATAGTGGCGCTGCGATTTGCAGTAAGTACGAGAACCCTGTACCAAAATCTCAAGGAATGGATAATCGAGTCATGGTATTGTTCTGAGTTACGTGTTTGTCACTTAGGAATTGGCAATCCGGCGGAAGCAATAGTGACCGCTGACGTGTTTGCTCACAGCTGCTGACTTAGTAAGTTTATGTTGCATGGAATTCACATAACACGTTAAGCGTTATAGAACTCTGATGGGTACTCGTGCTGTTTTACAGAGTTTGCTACATCTTTGAATCAGTTGAATTACGCAACTCCTAGGTATGATCAGTATCTTGTCTGTAATTAATTCGATTTGTACATGGCATTTGACACATCGGGAGACACCTCTCACCCGTGTTACAAGGTTGGCAGAGTTGGAGTTATGAATACATGTTATGTTTAATGAGGTTTGGCTGGATTTTCTTTTGAGTAGGCATGACATAGGAACATCATGGGCACTTTGGATTTGCACTGTAAATACACAAATAATCTTGGACAACTGCATTAACGATTCCGGTTTAACCCACAGTGGATGGGAAAGCCTGTTATGTTTTTGAAAACTTCTTGGTTGGGATGTATGCTTGAATACATGTATTATTTGTCATCCGTAGAGTTCCCCTTACGAAGGGACTTCCCGAAATGCATTGGGAACACGGCAATGGATACACGGCGAAGATCAATTGTCTGTAATACAATGTAATGAGAAGATTGTATCATGAGCATTGTATGATTTAAAGTTGTAATATCTGAAAATAATGATCATGAACTAAAATAAAGCATGAAAATAAATCATAACAAAATTGTTTAAGAATATAGAATACAAAACGTTTTACTTTATTTATTGAACCTTAGGGGCATGCGTTGTGCATCTTGATGTGTGTGACAGGGTTTGTACACACTATTGTTAAAATGTTATCCTGACAGAAGCAGGTCAGGTTTCTAGGTAGCACACAATTCATTGAATTTTGTTTACTACACAGATTACATGATTAAACGGAACACAGTAGGTGTGCAGGCTATATAACCATTAGAACCCATCCTTGTGTGCCATGTCACATTACACTGCATGTAGTATTTGTAAGCCACTCCTGCATTAGACCTCACAGCCCTAAGGCAGGATGTGGAGCATTACATGCGAGGGCATACCTGCATGAGCAGATATGCCCCTGTGTTGATCAGTCCTATTACTGCCAGTACAAGTGACAAGGGAAGCCACTTTAGGGCATGTGCTGGACACTAGTGAAAACGAGTTTCCCAGGTACATGATGTCTTCACTGAAGATAGGGATGTTGGGTAACAAACATCTCGTATTGATAAACCCCCACTGATTCCAGTGTAGGATTTATCAATGCATGCACCCAGAGGGCACCTTAGAGGTGCCCCCTGAAAACATACCAGCTTCTGGTGTGGCTGCTGAATGGTCTCTGCCAGCTTGCCGTCTGAGACACTGTTCTGATCTTCTAGGGTTACAGCCTCTGCTTTCAGGAGGCCCAGAACAAAAGCCTGCCTGGGAAGAGGGTGTAACACCCCTTCCCACAGAAGGGCCGGCTGATTAGCTTCCCAGGCCGGCAACCTTCAAAGAGCTGCCGCCTTTGAAGTGAAAGCCTTCGTCGAAGTGGGCCAATGGTGCCAACAAGGTCCCCCAGCCCTCTAGAGTCCGAGTCCATCATGGTTTCAGCCATCGTGGACCCTCAGACGTCCCCTGCAGCCGCTGCACGTAGGTCCACTCTACCGCAACTGCTCCGGTAAGGAAAAACCTGACACCCAAGGACCCTCTGCACCAGCCATCTCTGGGCCGTGGAGAAGAAGACCAAAGGTGTCCCCCGAGCACCGTGAGGCCTGAACACCCCGCTGGTTCAGCCCAACTGGCTTCCCAGTCAGAGTCTGCAGCCACTTTTCGTAGAGACAGATCTCCATAGATTAACATTGAGCTCCTGATGCGGTTTTGCACCCTGCACCCGACCGCCCTCGTACCGCTGGTGGTGTAGTGTTGGTGCTGCCTTGAACCTTGCCCACCACTCACCTCAACTCAAAGATTGGTTCCATAAGTTGCTGTACTGTACCTGTTGCAGAACATGTTCTTCCTTTCATGAGATAACAGCATAGAAGTCAAAAATTGCACTGCGTCCACTTTTTTAAACTGAAAAGAATTTATATTTAAAAACGTTCTTACCTGAACGATTTCTCTCTGTTGCCTAAACATATATAAAGATATTTGCTATTTTTATAAATCGTGTGGATCTCCTTCTTGAGTTGTGTGTCATTTATTGATCATTATGTGTATTTGTAGATGTCTTGCACTCTCTTGTGTTAAGCCCAAGGTTGCTCGACCACACTACACCCTAATAGAGCACTTTGGGATTGCATAGAAAGCCCCTGTCCACTTATAACTGAACACCTGCACTATTTATGCTATATCAGATTATTGATATATCACATAAACAGCCAGCTTCCTACACTCACCAGGGTTATAAAGCACTATACAAACAACTGGGCATTAGGACCACTCAGACCAGCACTTTAGACCTTGCAAGGGGTACGGAAGCCACTATATAAATACCAATGCGATATGGTAGCAAGCATTGGCACAGACATTATGTCTGGCATGGCTGCCTTTCTTTTGGCTATACTGGGATCCTAACCAATAAAAAAACAACAACATTGGCTAAAAGCTGATTTTTTTGCTGTAAAAAAGTGACCATTGCCAAAATAGTCCCTGCACTGAGGGGAACTACTTTGTGTGAGGATGTGCTACTTGTGAAAGGGCAGAATGCCATCACTCTCTTTAAACTTAGCCAGTGGATGAAGCGGGCTGATCCACTGTCCAACACTGTAGTGGGTGGAAGAAAAAATGAGAACACAGACACAACAGACCAATGGATTAAGAGGGCTGGCTGAAAGCCACTTTGAGTAGGTATATATTATAACTAGTTTTATTAATTTCAAAAAGTATTGGCTAACGCCGCCCCTAAACAGGTGTTCCCACATTCTTAATTTACAGCAGTTTTTGAACGCCCTAACTGGGTGAGGGAGGCACTAGAGTTTTCCTTCACAAATTAGAAAAAACTAAGAGGATATACACAGTGGGAAAGATTTGTTATTATTCTGTAATAAAAATGTGTTCGGGGGCGCTAGGTGGCGCACTAGCAGTATGGCCGCACTGTAGTGTAGCTCCTGCAGCCCGGAGCAAATATCCGTTCAAAATCCTGCCCAGACGATCCCCGAAGTGCAAGAATCAAGGCGGAGGGAAGATAAGACATTAAGGTATGCCCTGCGCGAACTTGAGGCCGGTAGGACTCCCCTGAGTGCAGGAATCGCGGAGGTTAACTGGCGCCGCTACTGAGGTGAAGGCTCCTGGAGCGCCCTCTCGGCTGCATACGCTACGTGAGACCGTGTGCCCACGTGAAGACCAGGCCCTGCGGACGGAGCCGATCGCGATTGCGATATAGGACGGAACGGCGAGAGCGATCCTAACACACTCACCCTCCCACACTGCACTGAGAACTACTGGAGGTGAGCAGCACTTGGCGAGGACCCGCCGGAGTGCGCTGGAACACCGGAGCTGATGCCGCCATATCAGGTACAGAGGGGGGCCGCGCAGACTCTGCCGCTACCGCTGGACTGAGGCTGCACAGAGCGACGAGCAAGGAGGCACCTAGAAAGATCCCCGCGCCTGGCTGCGGTGTATGGGATTCCCCCCGACAGCTATCATTATTTACAGGGAGGTGCTGCTGGAAGGCGCGAAATACTAGGGACTCGAGTCAGAGTGACCACAACAGGCCCACAGATGACAGCGGGCTGGAAGGCCCCGACTCCCTCGGACGCACGGAGGGTAGATCCCGGCCCCGACTGCAACCACACTAAAGGGCCCCACCAAATACTGCCTGCAGGAGTGCTCCGATAGAGAGACGCTGCCACTGGTCCAGTTGGCACATGAGACGCTGCATTGCCATTGCTAGCAAGAGGGGAGAAGCCAACTGCGAGCTATACCACTACTCTCTGACCGCCCTGTAGAACCCACTAGGAGTAGTGGAAAGGGGAACAGATAAGACAGCGCAGTACACAGGAAACGGGTTCAAGAAGACCTGGCTGCTGCAAATTGCCCCAACCTCCCAAGCCTGCAACACCTACACATCGCTGGAGGGACCACTTCCCACACTTACTTGAGCTACAGGTGCCCAAACTACGCTGACAGCTAAGATACTAGCGGGGCCGGAAGACAAAGGGAACACTCGGAAGAAAGATACACGAGGTGCCAGCCGCCCCAGCAGATTCCACTGATTTGATCCGGACTAAACCCTCAGGGAGCTATAGTCTAAGACCATGGGCAAGGCGGACCCAAAGCAACCAAAGATCGTGTTCGAGGCCAGAAAGGGAGGGCGCGTGCAGCAGGAAGAAACTGCGGCGGATGCTGAGGCCCCGGGATCGACTCCGGCGCCTGATGTGGACATGAAAGCACTACTGGTAGAGGTGCGACAAGGCCTAGCCGCCATTGCTGATAAAATGGACTCCATGTCCAACCGCATGGACGCTATAGTGCACAAACTGGACGGCCACGAAGACCGTATAAAAGAAACAGAACGTCACATCTCAGAAAATGAAGACACGACATCCCACCTCCAGACCAAAATGACTGCCATGGACAAACTGCTGAAAGTTATCGCTGCTAAAAACGAGGATTTGGAGGCACGCAGTCGCAAAAACAACATACGCGTGATTGGGATACCGGAAAGCGCCAATACGGGGAAAATGGAGGAGTATGTTGAACGTCTGCTAAGAGACACGGTTGGATCGGAGTCCTTCTCGACACAATTCCTAGTCGAACGGGCACACCGGTCGCTGGGGCCCAGACCCCCCCCCAGGTAGTGCGCCGCGTCCAATTATTGCCCGGATGTTAAATTATCGTGACCGGGACATTGCCCTCAAGACAGCCCGGGAAAAGCGGCAACTGAACTTTGAAGGCAACCAATTTACCATATATCCGGACTTTACGGCAAATGTGCAAGAGGAACGACGTAAATTTGTACCAGTCAAAAAGAAACTGCGAGAAGCTCAAATAGACTACGCACTTCTCTATCCAGCGCGCCTGCGAGTTACACATCAAGGGAAACAATCATTTTTCATCAAACCACAGCAAGCAGAAGACTTTTTACAACACCTCCGACGCCACAACACCACAGCTTTGCCTAATTCATCCACAGGAACCGACTCCCCAGAACTGGAGTAAGGGAACTTGCACTTTGATAGAATCGCCCCCGGGAGCGAAGAAGACCACGTTGACTGTGAAAAATCCTATCATGACAGGAAAGGCGCACTAGGCAGTGCTACAATTGACTGATGGCCCCAAATGACTGAACACGCTTGCATGCCTGGAGGCCGCCACCAGATAAGTGACAATTGGGATCGTGGGACACAATTTACTCTGGGCACCCCTGCCCTCTCGGGGCTAGGCCACTCCAACGCTGATGCTCTCTGAGGGCGGGGAGAGTAAGTGCTATCCCCTGGGAGGTCCCCCCCCCCCCCCCCGAGGGTGCTCCCCACATATTTCATGCTGGAACCATGCCAGGAACAGTTTCGGGGCTAGTTGCGGGAAAAGGGAGGGGGGCGGGATATGTAACTCTGGCATAATTGGGATGCTTCAGTGGGAGGGGGAGGGTATAAGGTTGTTCACTCAGTTTCACTGTAATTCGCTCGGCACATGCGATGTTCAAATGTACTGTTTTTGTCAGATTCCAACTCACATATGTAAAAGACCTATCCTGAAACTCAATCTACCACGCCAGCCCCCATGACTAACTTAGCGGGAGCCTCAGCAGTGAGGACCCTTACCTGGAACGTTAGAGGTCTGGGAGACCCCAGAAAACGCCGCCAAGTACTGCCGTATTTAGACAGACACCAGACGCATATCGCTATGCTTCAGGAAACACACATTAATCCGAGACAACATAATTCCTTTGCCAGCAAATGGGCAGAACATAGAATTTTTTCCTCATACTCTTCCTATTCCAGGGGACAGCTATAATTATTAAAAGGGGTTTCCCTTTGTCCCAATAGGCTCGACACAAGATCAGCATGGTCGCTATTGTCTGGCCTGGGGTAGACTTGGCACGGACTCCATTACTCTGGCCTGCTGTTACGGCCCCAACGTAGACTCACCTGAATTTTTCGCAACACTGTGGGGGAAAATCTTAGAGATCGGCTCCACCCATCTTATTTGGGGGGGGGGGGGGGACTTCAATGTCGCGCTCAACCCCACAGTGGACAGGTCTAACCCCGGCCCACACCACTTTAATGCCTCTTGCAAGGTGTTGCGTAACATAATGGGAGCTAGTGGAGTAATAGACGCTTGGCGGCACCTCAACCCACACACGGCTGAAGGCACACACCACGCAACTCAGCACGCATCATGGGCCCGCTTGGACTACTTCCTTGTTACAAGAGGCCTATGTCCATTGATTGCCGAGACCAAACACTTGGCCAGAACTTATTCGGACCATGCACCAGTAAGCCTCTCATTCAAACCCCCGGGATATGATGCCCCACAAAGATCTGGCGGCTCCAGCCACTAGCACTGCTAGACCCGGTCTATCACGAAGAGTTGGGACAAGAAATACAGGATTTTTTACAGAGGAATAAGGGATCGGTGGACAGCGTAGAAACAGTATGGGAGGCCTTCAAGGTCACGATTAGGGGGTTCTGCATATCCAAAAGTTCGGGCGTACTACGAGACATACAGAGATCCCTGAAAAAACTAGAAAGAGAGATCAAACAATTAGAAATGCTGCTCGGAACCAGCAATGACAGACAAGTGCATCGAGAAATTAGAGACAAAAATCACTGACTACACAGCCACCGCTGATAGAGAGGCGAAATACAGGGGTAAACACTGGGTTGCACGGAAATATGGTGAGGGAGAACGTCCTGGGAAGATGTTAGCAGACACAATACGCAGGCCACGCTTCACCAACACGGTCTTGGAGATCACGGGTCCGGGGGAGGTCATATACAGGAATACTGAGGATATACTGCGCACCTTTACTGCACATTATATACATCACAAAGATGCGACGAACTCGATCTCAATGCTTATTTAGAAGACGTAGCATTGGGGTGGTTGGGCGACAATCAACAGGAGTTTCTCAGCTCCCCTTTTGAGCTGGATGAAATAAGAGAAGCCATAATGCATATGAAATCAGGAAAAACACCGGGATCGGACGGACTCCCTATAGAATTTTATAAAACATATATTGATTTGCTCGCCCCCATCCTCCAAGAGGTTTTTGAAGACGCACTGGATAATGGCAGGCTCCCCCAGTCCATGAGAGAGGCGCACATCATCTCTGCTGAAACCAGGGAAACCCATTCAACACTGTGACTCATACAGACCACTGTCACTTATCAATTGTGACACTAAAATTCTAGCAAAAGTCATAGCGAACAGATTAAATTTGATCATGGAGAAGCTGGCCCTCCCGGATCAGTCCGGCTTCATTCCTGGTAGAGCGACCACCCACAACCTAAGAACTTTCTTTGCAATCCTCCACAACGTGGACCCTGGCTTGCCATTCGCGGCAGTTTTTTTAGATGCCACTAAGGCGTTCGATTCAGTAGAGTGGGATTACCTACTGGGAGTCTTACAGCGCATGGGCTTTCCCCCAATATTTTTTGCCTGGATTAAGTTACTGTATAACCTCCCGACAGCCAGGGTATGCATCAATGGTCACACGTCGCCTGCCTTCCAAATAACCAGAGGCACGAGACAAGGGTGCCCACTGTCCCCTCTGCTGTTTGCTGTAGCAGTAGAACCCTTGGCAGCTAAACTCCGCCAACGTCACCAAGAAAAAGCGTTGCGGTGCTATATGCGCCAAATTTTGGTGTCATTATACGCAGATGACATTACCTTGTATGTTCGCGACCTGCAGAACAATCTTAATCCACTTCTCCGGGAATTCATAGTATTTGGAAAAATGTCGGGGATACATATTAATTGGGGAAAATCACAGATCTTACCCCTTACTTCTGCAACAGTCCAGTTCCCTTTAGACTACCCTCTGGAGTGGTGCCACTCAGACATGCGCTACCTAGGGATTCGCATCACTACAGATAGAGATGAGCTCATGCGGTTAAATTACGGTAGAACTCTAGACCGTATTACAGACAATGTCTCACGCTGGATCTCCTTGCCCCTCTCGATGGCGGGACGGGCCTCGCTGATCAAGATGGTGGTCCTTCCTCAGGTGCTGTACCTCTTCCTGAACATACCGTACTATCCTGGACGGACCTTTTTCACAAGGTTGCAAACAGAAATGATCAGACTAGTGTGGGGAGGCAAACAACCCCGATTACAATGGGGGTACTCACCAGGCCCTACAAACAGGGGGGATTTGACATCCCAGACTTCGAACTGTATTACACCTGTGCGCAGGCGCATTACGCGTATTATTGGTTCCACCCTCCTCGCTACATGCCGCACGTTGCGGTAGAACATTGGCTGGCAGATCCTGTACCACTGGAGGGTGTGATACTCCATCCCACTGCCCAACGAGATACGACACCTACCTCACTAACTTGCACGCTTAAGGCATGGCACCGAATACTGACGCTATTAAAATGCCCATGCTCTACTCCCCACTGCTCCCCCTGACATACCATCCCCAAATGCAACTCCTCCAGGAAAAAGGGTTCCAAAGACTCCTGGGTCGGACCAGCATTTCCACATGGGGCGACCTATATCATGAGGGTGAGTTCCGCACACTAGCCCACATATTCAAGGAGACCCAACCAACTCCGTTAGATAACTTCCTTTACATAAGGCTATGGCAGGGCCTACGTGCCCTATCACCAGACTTCCCGTATGAGCCCCCTACATTGCCTCCTCTGCAGCGGGTGTTACAAGATACGTCCCCGAGACACATGGTGTCTACATTATACCACATGGTACACACAACACAAGTTAGGACTGTCTGCCCTGCAAGAACGAAGTGGGATGGGGAACTGGGATATATACTCACGGATGAACAATGGGCTTACTGCTGCGAGCACACGCAGCAAATTGCTGCTAGCCATAGACTACGTATCACGCACTATAAATTTCTACATCGCTTATACTATACACCGGCGAAATTACACAAATATAACCTGGCAGACTCCGATCAGTGCAGAAGATGTAGAGCCCCTGCTGCGGATTTTCTACACTTGGCCTGGGAGTGTCCCGCAGTGCATAGGTTCTGGGGAGAGGTATTTGACGCCCTGGATCAGATGACATTGCTGACCATAGAGCGCAGTCCCCTGTTTGCCCTACTCGGATACATAAAATACGTGGCCAAACCGCACCGTAAATATTTAGCCATAGCCTTACTCATGGCAAAACGCCAAATTGCGTGTCGATGGGGTAGAGGGGGCGCACCGAAATTCAAAGAATGGATTACTGCTTTAATATATTGTCAGGAACAGTTCACTAACTATGCAGACCTACTACCAAGAGCCTCCCGCCCTAGGGACATCTGGGATCCTTTGAAAATGTATCTTCTCACACATACCACACCAACTGACGTTGATAGTGCATCGGTGCAGGTAACAAACACACTGTCTTGGTGATGGTAGACTTCTGTGAATTCTACCTCCTGTACGCACATTCCGTGTCTACTACTCCTTCTGTCATCACAATGGGCTGTTGTAGGGGGAACCAGAGGGGTCCATGGTACAGAAACTCAGTGTCTATGAACTGGAATAGAGGTCCGACACAACACACGTAAACATAGTAAGAAATTGTTAGTCCAACAGGACGGGAGGAATTGATCCAAAATGCTGCTATATGGGCCGAATTGGTGTCAATGATGTGGAGTGGAAAATTATATGTACTTGGGATATAATTACCCTGTGAAAATGGAACGACAAGTATGCATCAAACTCATCGCATGTATGTATTTACACATGTTGAACAATGATATATGTTTTATGTCTTTCAAATGATAAAACCAAATAAAAACAGTTTAAAAAAAAAAAAATGTGTTCTTTGTACACCACTTTTAATCAAAGCGCCTATAATAGACATATTTATAGAAATGCATCAGTCAATTTAACAAGGTACTCACGTCACTTATCCTAGTACTCAATTTACCATAGAAAGCTGAAAGTTCAAGTTGACTTATGAAAATAAGAATGTGTAACAGGTCAGCAGTTGATACACTACACATTGAGCTTTGCTAAGATGCATGTTGGGTTTCAATGGTAAACTGCAACAAGTGAGAGACAAAGGTATTGGTTAGAAGTGCCTTAGTAGTTAACCCCTCTATAAAAACCTGTCTGTGCAGGGAGCCACGGTTACAAGTTGGCCCGAGATTACTGCACTTGGTTATTAATGGATGCTATAAAGGCTATACGGCCGATGAATTATGGCAGGTCAATTTTGTCTCGGGAGTAGGGTTTTGGACGTGCCAGGAAGTATGGCGCCTTGCTATGTGTGCGTATGGTATGTGAGCCTAAAGTGTGACACGGTGCAGCCAAGTAGGGGAATTACCCTATAACCCCTATATGTGTATGGGTAGAGACCCACACAATTCACAAAAAACAAGTTCCTGGGCACACGTTACAGGGTGAAGATAATGGTTGATGAAGTCTCTGGAGAGTGATCATAAAGAGTCCATTCAAGTGCTCCACTTCCGGAACAGATGCGAACCAGTGCCTGTTTTTCTCGCAGCGCACACGCTAGAGATCTGTTGAAACGGCGGACCCGCCGATCAACTTGCAGACAGGCACTCACTGTCTGGAATCTCCTTCACCTAGGAGCTTCCCGATTGCCTTTTAATTAATTACTCCCACGGACTACTCTGTTTTTCATTTACACTCCACCAGACCGGCCGGGTCGGAATTATCACCGGCATAGTGATTTCCCTAAAGACATTGACGCTCTCTCTCACAGCCCTGAAGAAGTCACGGGATACTTCCCATTGTGACGAAACACGCGTTGGCTGGTTGTGTCATTCTAACGATATAAGATTAAATAACTCAAGAAATTCTGAACCACTTGAATGGACTCTTTATGATCACTCTCCAGAGACTTCATCAACCATTATCTTCACCCTGTAATGTGTGCCCAGGAACTTGTTTTTCTGTGAATTATGGCAGGTCAAACCTTGCAAAATTTCCTTGCGGGAAAAGGCAATTGAATACCAGGGCGTACACGTTACGGCCAATTTGTAGGCACAATAGGTATGAGTTCAGATCACTGATAATTGAGGTCAAAGAACAAAAACAATATATGCAGTATAAACACTTGAGCAAATTAGCCAAATCGCTTTTTTATGCTATGTATCTGGATAATAAAACAGCTGCCATTGTCATCTTACCTGAGTTTGCTTAATGAGCTGGTGCAACTCGCCTAGCAACTCCGAGATACGCGAATCAGCCGACACTAGCGCCATGGCAGCATCACTCACAGCTGACACCCTGAAAAGAGGGGATATAGAAAATACTTCAATACAGCCATACACAAATGTAAAGGGAACAGGAAATACAAAGTGTCCCTTTTTATTAGGGCGTGGAGTCTCTTCAGACAGAGTTAGGTACAAGATATGCACCTGGCCAAATGGCCGTAGGCTACGAATAAAAATAAATAATAACGAGGACACCGTAGAACGGAATTAGGAAACTAATGATGAGGGGAAAATATGAAAGGAGCCGGCTACAGAGTTGAGTGAACCCTACTAAAAGGCCAGGAACATTGTAACCCTAAATACAGAACCACTCGCCACACTCACTGATAAAGGGCGCCCACCTACCAATAATCCAAACGTATGCAAACGAAAGGAGAAATCGGAGGCAAACGGTTTAGTAAAGTGGCGATCAATATACGTAAATAGTGCTGAAAAAAACAGAGTTGCGCTATTCTTCATTAAATGAACTACCTCCAAATGAGAAGAGGTCACACAATGTTTGTCAAAGGAAGTCAGTGGGATACCCCTTAACTATCCCTCACATTTTTCAACTGGCGCCCCAAACATATGCAAATAAGAGGGGCAGAGTTGAAATTTTTGTTCACGAAATCTAATAAGTACATGCCAATGAAGTGAGAGGTTAATAGGTCACTTTCATATACATATGCACATGAAGGGAGGGAGGGAAACGACAAATTAATCCCTACTTAAAAAAAATATAACATCAAGTATATGTTAAAATAATAGATCAAAGGCGAGTGAGCCTTTATTTCGTCTAAAAGACAACCCAAAGTGTGCAAATGAGAAAAGGGGATCAATGTGAACCTTTCATTCGTAACTAAAGGGAACATCCCAAATATATTTAAATGAGGAGCGGGGTCATTGGCCGAACTCCCTTAAAAGCCCAGCACCCAGGTTGTGGGAGTTGGTATATTCGCCTTTTCCTCGTGTTGGCGTTCATTGCTGCCGCTCCTTTCGATTCCTTCTCTCCCTCCTCCTCATCGGCGCCACATCAGACGCAGACACCGTCGACCAGGCGCTGGCGCGTACCAATGACGATTTGGTAGTGATAGTGTCTCAGCATTATGTAGCCCGCATGCGCCAAACAGTGTACATTTAGAAAACACTCTAGCAGCCACTCTAGCAGCCCTCGCACATGCGCAGTAGGTAGAAGAAGCGCCACAGCAAGCATACACTGGGAGCGTTCTTATTACTTTTCTCCCTGTAGGTGTTGAGGTCAGGGTTTCATTTAAGCGGGACGAAGAAAGTGGAGAGTCCCGAAAAGGGGCGTGGCCTATATAAGTAAGGGCGAGGCTTAAGCATGTAAACTAAACTTCACATTGCGCATAAATGCCAACATTTTAAAAGAGAAAAGAAGGCGATTCTAAAAAAAATAATCAGGAGAATCGAATGTATTTCCCACACTGATTCTATGGCAGGACCAGAGGCTCAGATTATGCTTTCTCTTTCTTTTACTTACTCCAAACAGCAGCCAATGAAAGTATAGCAAAGTATAAAAAACATTGAAACACACTACATATCCCATGAGGCTTTGAACCACGCCTCTTATCACAACCAATGAACACAGTCCAAAGTCTACAAATTATCAAGGCACCAACTCGACTGCCTCTTTCTTTGCTGCTCCGCAGCCGAGATATGTGCCTTGCTAATTTATATACTTTTTAAATTGCAGTCTTACAGTGGTGATTTTCTGTGTACTGATTGTGATTTTTATGCTTATCAGGATTGTTCAGGAAGTGTGTTAACGTTTAGCGCGTTTTTTCCTCGGTAGCGCAGCGTTTAATCCATTGCTCCCGTTTTCGCCGTCCCCGGTCGCGCGCAGTGCGTGTAGCGCTGCACGCGCCATAGGCTCGTAGGGATTAATTATTGGTTAGTTACTTTTGGGGTTTATTTGGCCTGTTTGTTCTGCCGTATGTGCTACCAGCCTCCTGTTCAACTTGCGGAGGACTAGAGGCCAAGGAATCGGACCGAGCTACTCGCGAGTCTCGATTCTCTGTCACCGCGACGAGCGCATTGCCCGGGGGCTGCCCCTTCCCCTTTATTCTGGGAGCGAGGCGTACGCGTCGTGCCCGGCCGGGCGTTCGCCTACGTCTCGGGAGCCTGCACGCGATACTAGTGCGCGCTCAGGCTCCCAGAGACACGCTGGCATCGACGCCTCAGCCGGGCTAGAAAATAGGGTTGGCAGCTGCAGGAGCTTTGCCGGTACCGAGGAAAAGGAAATTCTTCACCTTTTGCACCATTTCTCTGGCAGACCTTCCCTTAGAAGCCTGAACCCTGTCTAATTAGGGCTTTTTTCTGGACATACAATTTTTGGAAGCCCTGCGCCTTGGCAGGCAGGGTTATCACCCTCCATTAGTCCTAGGGCAAGAGCTTGGTGGTACCTTAAGGCATTCTCACTGCGCCAGCTTGCTCCCGACTGACACCCTTTCTTAGAGAAAGTTAGGGTTGGATAATTACACTGAGTTTCTCATTGAGATTTATTGACGGAATATTTGCATATATTCATTTGAGATGTCGGACTATGAGGTCCCTATAGATGAGCTAGCTGCCTATGGTCCAGATGAGGATGAGGACTACTACTATGACGAGTCCTTGGAGACTTTAATTGACAAATCTCTGGACAAAAAACTAAAGTGTTATCCTCGGCCTTACTGCCCATCTCCCAACGCTTGGATAAGCTTATGGGCCCTCCACTCGGCCCCCCGTCTGGATCCCCGGCCCCTTTTCCCCTTCCCCAGGGTGAACCTCCCGGCCTTCCTTGGCCACATGCCCAGATATATTCGAAGCTCAAAAAAGTCCGGGTTGACCCCACTGAGACCGACCCAACCCAAACCACGCCCGACCGAGGCCCTTCTGTGCCAATCTCCCTCACGGATACAGACACAGATACAGACACCTCACAGGAGTCCCGCCCCCGCAAGCGAGCTAAAAAGCGCAAGCATTCTCTGTCCCCCGTCCAACCCTCCCCCTTCACCTTTGACCCCTCGGCCATCGTCCACCCCGCTCTTCAGATTGGGCACCTGCTCCTGCTGTCACGGAGTACATGCAAAACAATCTTCGTAAAAGTTTCGACAAGGAGGTTCGGACCCGCCTCCGATCTGAATGCCCTCGCCCCGATCTCGCCAACAAAACGGCCCTCACCCCAGAGATTGACTCATCTATGCAGACCTTCCTTAAGAAATACAAGAAGGATCCGAAAAAGGGCATCGACAGGGCCCTTAAGGCATGCCAAGACAAACTGCTGGATATCTCAGGCCCACTGGCAAAAATTTTAGAACTAGCCCTGCAGGCGCAAGAGACTGGCGCAGTTATCCACCCGGAGGTCCTAGCAGGGTGGACTCAGTGAGCTATATGCATGCTGGGCAATGCTAATTGCGCGCTGTCGTCTGAAAGACGCAAATCTGTCCTTTTACGTATTAACCCGCAGCTGGCGGAGCTCGCACCAGCGGAGCCAGGCCCTTTGGCTGAAGGGCAAAAGATATAGCTAAATTTGTGAACACTTTTACTTCATTAGAGAAATCTCAGTCTTCACTTAAAAAGGCTCTCCAACCCCTTTCTGGCAGGGCCGGTCGTGGCAGAGGACGCTCGACCGGCCGCTTCATCACACAAGGTCCTCGTCGAGGATATGCCCCTAGATTCAGGTGTTACACGCAGGAACCGGAGCAGGCCGGTTTCTACCCTGCCAGATCCCGTGGCTTTAGAGGCAGGTACAACAGGGGAGTCAACAGAGGTTTCCGCAACAACGACTCTCAAGCCTCAGGTAGGTCCACAACCTTTACCTTCGATTCCTCTGGGAGGCAGGTTGACTTATTTCCATCAAAATTGGCTAAGACTCACATCGGATGCATGGGTGCTAAACACTGTTCTGGGGTACCAGATCGAATTGGTCGACATGCCAGTTCAGACTACGCCTCCTCCCCCTCTCCGTTTTTCCCAACAAGAACAAACTTTTATCGAGCTAGAGCTGCAGGATCTTTTAGCCAAGCACGCCATTGCTGCGGGACCCCTCTTAACAGAAGGTTTTTGCAGCAACGTGTTCTTGGTGGAAAAGAAAGGTGGAGGGCAACGGTTGGTACTAAACCTCAAGGAATTCAACCCTTACGTTGTTTACAGACACTTCAAAATGGAAGGGATCCATTTACTCAGGGATTTGCTTCTTGCAAACGACTGGATGGTCCGACTGGACCTGAAAGACGCTTATCTCACGGTGCCCATTTGCCCCTCTCATCAGAAATTTCTCCAATTTCAATGGAAGGCGCAATGGTTCCGAAACAAGTCCCTTCCTTTCGGTCTGTCCTCAGCCCCTTGGGTCTTCACAAAACTATTGAAGCCAGTAACCACACGGCTAAGGGAAATGGGAGTTCGCATGATCATCTATCTAGACGACATGCTTCTCATGGCCCAAGATCCGTCGGTGCTTCTAGTACATCTTCAGTGGGCAATGTCGCTATTGCAAAGTTTGGGCTTCATCATAAATCTAAAGAGGTCAATGATTTCCCCAGCCCAAAAAGTGGACTTCTTGGGTTTTCAGATCGACTCGGTGGCAACGCAATTACTTCTGCCCCCGGCCAAGATGAAAACTATCAAGAGAGAGATCCGTGCCACTCTAACCAAACAAAGGATATCGCTAAGGTCACTGGCGAGGATAGTAGGTCTTTTGGCGGCTTCAACTCAGGCCATTTTTCCGGGCCCTCTGCATTACAGAGCATTGCAGCGCCTGAAGAGGTACTATCTACAGAAAAGGTTTTCTTACGATCACATGATCGCACTCTCGGTAGACGCTCAGGGAGAGCTTCAATGGTGGCTAGAGCACATGGAAGCTTGGAATGGCAGAGCCATTTTCGGGGCGTCCCCAGATATTATCATAGAAGCCGACGCCAGTCAGTGGGGCTGGGGGGCAAGGTGTGGAGAGTTCGCCACCGGAGGAAGGTGGTCTGCAGAAGAATTACAGCTGCATATAAATTGTCTAGAGTTACTTGCAGGATCGTTTGCGATACGGTCGATCTCACCTCAGAAGAGCAATTGTTGTATCCTTCTACGGATGGACAATGTATCGGCGGTCCGGTACATAAACCATCTGGGGGGGACGAAGTCTCGAATGCTAGCCAACATTGCCAGAGAGTTTTGGCATTTCTGCCTGTCACAAAAAATCAGTGTAGTTGCGCAGTACATTCCGGGCAAGAACAACCTGGTGGCAGATTGGAACTCCAGGTTCCTCACGGACTTCAGCGATTGGAAGTTACACCGTTCAGTGTTTTTACAGATCATGACTATGCGAGGCCCGTGTCAGATGGACCTCTTTGCATCTCGCCTCAACTCTCAGCTCCCAATGTTCTACAGCTGGAGACCGGATCCACTGGCGAAGGGCACAGACGCCTTCCTTCACCAGTGGGGTCCCCTGAGGGATTACGCGTTTCCCCCGTTTGCGTTAATTCCCAGGGTAGCGGCTCAGGTAAGGAGACAGAGAACTTCTTTGGTCTTGGTGACCCCGGTGTTGAAAACACAGTCGTGGTTTCCAACACTGTTGGAGCAGTCAGTAGATCTTCCAATAATGTTGCCATCTTTCCCGTTACTTCTGCAGGACCCAGTGGGCTCCCCGCACCCATTGGTTCTGCAGACCAACTTCCTCTCATGGTATGGACGATATCAGGAGACATGATCGCATTGAGGGACTTTCAACGGCGGCTGCCGATTTTATTCAACAGGCTTGGGCTCCATCCACCCGTAAGCGATATTCTGCATCATGGAAACGATGGGTGGGTTGGTGCCTTCAACGGCAGGTGGATCCCGTGGGATCAGAATTAAAGGATGTGCTTAATTTCTTGTCTGAATGTGCAAGTCAAGGTTTATCTTACCGGACAGTAAATAATTTCAGATCTGCGTTGTCTGCTGGACATAACCATATAGATGGGAAACCTGTGGGTGCTCACCCGTTGGTCTGTAAGTTATTGAAAGGTATTAGAGTGTGTCGACCTCCCAAACCTAGATATTCTGTGTTGTGGGACGTCTCCAGGGTGTTGCATCTTTTAGAGGCATGGCCAGGTAATAAAGATCTTTTATTGAAGCAATTATCAGCGAAATTGACAATGTTATTATGTCTCATTTCATGCCGTAGAGTGTCTGATGTACATGCTTTGGATTTAGCCGGTAGGATTTTTTCTCCTCAGGGTGTTTCGTCTGTTATTTCCAGAAGAACCAAGACGATGTCACGTACAGTGGAGTATCCTGCTTTTCCGCTTAATGAAAAATTGTGTGTTCTTAAATGTCTAAAGGTATATGAGGAACGTACTTTGGGTCACAGGAGTGACCCTCTAGGACCTTTATTATTAGCAATTCAGAAGCCTTTTAAGCCTGTTTCAGCGGCCACTTTGGCTAGGTGGGTGCGTTGGGTCATGTCTGAAGCTGGCATTGACATCTCTGTGTTTGGGGCACATTCTGCGAGGGGTGCTATGGCATCTAAGGCATATGTAATGGGTTCTCGTCTTGAGGACATCCTTAAAGCCGCAGACTGGTCTTCCGATTCTGTTTTTAAAACGTTCTATTACAAGCCTATCTCTCATGTTTCTTCTGTGGTTGTTGGTCAGCTTTGAACCAGCATAATCTGAGCCTCCGGTCCTGCCATAGAATACAAAATTTTCCAGCATTCGCGACAAGAATTTTTGATTCTATTAAGGACACGAAGGCGAGGATTATCCCACCCTGTGGGACAGGTAAGGTTACAACTGGTGAAGTTGGTGTGATGACTTACCTGTATTTTCCCTCCCTAAGTTTCTAGGGTTTGAGTACTTTGTATTTACATTTGTTTCTGGTTGCAGGAACGGATTCGAAGCAGATATGAATTTGCAGGATGTCGGAATCCATGGATCTGCATTTGAGATAGAAGTTTTCCCGTTGGAAATGAGGATTCAGGCTCTCCGTTGAGAGACAAGATGGTTTTGCATATATTGAACTTTGGACTTTTTTCTGCTGCGTTTGGCAAAGAAAGAGGCAGTCGAGTTGGTGCCTTGATAATTTGTAGACTTTGGACTGTGTTCATTGGTTGTGATAAGAGGCGTGGTTCAAAGCCTCATGGGATATGTAGTGTGTTTCAATGTTTTTTATACTTTGCTATACTTTCATTGGCTGCTGTTTGGAGTAAGTAAAAGAAAGAGAAAGCATAATCCTCGCCTCCGTGTCCTTAATAGAATCAAAAATTCTTGTCGCGAATGCTGGAAAAGTTTGTACTCCCATTGAAGGAGAGGCAATTTCAGGCGGGACACAGCCAAAATAAAGCAATTTTTTTCCTTGAGAAATCGGTAGTCTACCGCCACACCAAGTTTTTATTAATGATTGGTTTAGACCTCATCTGTGGTCAACAATTAGACTAAATATGAAGAATATATTGTTGTAAAACTCATTAGCAATGACTACAATTTCTTTCTAAAACAATGATAAAAAAGATTTTAAAAAATGTATACAGATTATGACAAACACATTCATTTGGAGGTAAATTGATTAAGACAATCAAATCCTTAACGGTAAATACATTATATCTAAACATATGGGGTTTAAAAAAGCAAAGTTGAGCTTCTACTACAACTTTATTTGGGCAAATATATAGATGATGGGCTACATCTTGTTCTCCTGCACTAAAAAGCTTGCATAATCCTGTTTTGTCGCTTGTTTTATCCCAATATTTAGTATAGGCACCTAAAGGCAAAATCCCTAAACGAAGCATGATGATACAGCGTCGAATGCTGTGTTCGACTGTATATCTTAAATACTGTTGAGTACACTCAAGAGAAGCTGTATAGGATCTTTAGTGTTTTTTATTTATTTATTTTTTTAACAGTTTTATTACATGTATATTGTTCAAACATACACAGCCTCATGCCTACAACCCTGGGGCCGGCGGCTTGTTATCAGGAGAGATTTTTACACAGCTTAATGGCCAACAACCCAAGGGGCAGGCAGCACGATACAAACCTTAAATTCTATATACATCCTACCAATTCTAACAATGTTGCACTCAAGACTCGTTAGCGTAACATTCGGTGGTGTTTGCGGCAATCAGGAATTTTATCAACTCAGCTCTACACCCAGCATATATAATAAATAACAGTTGCAGATCGTACCTGCTACTCCCCCTGCGTCTACCCCCGAACCTTACGCGGTTCCGTCTAGACCAACTGCTTGTACCCCTGGGACAGAGCCTCACTCTGATGGCGCCTTTCGATTAGCATCGCTGCAAGCCTACTGGGAACTGTGGGTTGGTGGACTGTAATCTTGCGTCTCGCTTTCTGGTTCTGCCGGTACCTCGCCACTCAACTCCCCCGTTCTATTAAGCTTATATGCCGTATATAGTCCCCAGAAGTTCTTGGGCCTGCTGCGAGGTGGAAGCAGCTCGCTAAAGTTCTCGGATTGCGTGCAGCAGTAAAGCATATCGTGCGACCATTGTGTTACAGTAGGAACCGGGCCTCTCATCCAACACATTGCTACCCTACGCTTTGCAATGAGGAGCCCCATGTCCACTAACCTTCGTATATCTTTAGGGAGGGTTTTAGAGTATCCTAGAAGGGCAAGTGAGGGGTCAGGTGCGAGTTCCATGTCTACCACCTTGCTCAGTTCACGAAAAATGGCTTCCCAATAATTAAATACTCCCGGACACTGCCACGCTAGGTGCATAAAATCCGCAGGGTGTGCACGACATCTGTCACAGAGCGCGTCCTCCCTCAGCCCGTATCTGTGAAGCCTCTCTGGGGTATAATACACTCTGTTAATATATTTGAAATGTATTAGTCTATGTCTGCCGTGCAGCGAGATGCGTCTGGTGTTAGTGCAACAATAATTCCATATAGAGTCATCTATTGTGAGCTGCAAGTCCCTTTGCCAGGCTAGCCTGGCCTTCGTATATTGGTTGGCTCTATGAGACATGGCTAATCTATATATTATAGAGACCGCACGACGGGGAGTTGTAGCTTTTATAACATATGACAGTTCCAGTACCTCAGGGAGTTCTCCCATGTCCTCACCCAGCAAATCGCGCATAGCCCTGCGTACTCTATAAAACTGAAATTGTTGCAGCGGAGTGTTAGCGCCTGCCGCACTCGCAGCCTGTTCCCACGTCTTAACAACCCCATCCTGAAACAAGTCCCCCACCGTGTCGATGTTCAGTGTGTGCAGTGCTCGAGTAACCCCACCATCTCTGCAGGGGCCAATCCATAATGCCCATTCAGTCGGCATCACAGGTGAATACAGTAGAGCCCCTGCTTGTAATTGCAATAAGTTATGCCAGGCATGGCGTGTCGAGTTAATGAAATCCAGAATACCGGTTCTCCGTTCTACAGATTCAAATATTGTGGCTGGGAGGGGGAGTGGGTCAGCTATTAGCTTTTCCAGGCGGAGGAACGGCACATCGGGCGCGCCATGTATCCAATGATGCGCTTGCGCTCCCTGTGCTGCTCTATAATACACTTCGAAATCCGGCGCTCCCAGGCCCCCCATGTGGTATGGTAGCGTGAGTATTTGCCATTGCACGCGCTTGTTTACCCGCCCAAGCAAGTTTTATCATTGATGTATTAAGTCTATGAAAGAAGGATCGTGGTAAGACTATTGGAATATTCGTGAAAAGGAACAAAAATCTGGGCAATATCACCATTTTCATGATGGAGACACGGCCTGTGAGCGACAGCGGCAGCCGAATCCAGGATTCAACGTCGTCTTCCAATTTATCTATGGCAGTACCATAATTCACTCTCATCACAATCTCTGAATCCGTGTGCAGCCGAATCCCCAGGTACCTTATCGAATCTGTAGTCCATTGTAATGGGTAGTCCATCTCAAAATGTGTCGTGGCCGGGGTGAGTGGGAAGACAATGGACTTGGGCCAATTGACATGCAAGCCCGATAGCACACCAAAGCGTACTACCTCCCTGAGTACTGAGGAGAGGTTATGTTCCGGGTCTCGGACATATAATAAGGTGTCGTCTGCATACGTAGACACTACTATCCTATAGGTCGGGAATCTAACACCTTTATGTCCATGATACTCTCTGAGCGCACACGCTAAGGGCTCGGCAACTAGAGCATATAAGATAGGAGACAGTGGGCAGCCCTGTCTAGTCCCCCTAGTTATAGCAAATGAATCCGTGACTAGATTACGTAGTTGGATCCGCGCTGTGGGTGCGTTGTACAATACTCCTATCAACTGTAGGAAAACTGGTCCCAGGCCCATCCTAGTTAACACTTGCCGCATGAAAGGCCACTCCACAGAGTCAAAGGCCTTTTCCATGTCGAGAAAGACCGCTACAGCTTTAGTGTCTTGTCTGACATGTTGCATAGCTCCAAACACTGTGCGTAAGTTATAAGTCAGATTCCTATCAGGGATAAACCCGGCCTGCTCCGGTGCTACCAGTACTGAGGTTAGAGGAGCTAGTCGGTTGGCCAGTAGTTTAGCGAATATCTTGGTATCCACATTTAACAGTGAAAGGTGACGGTAAGAACTGCATTCCTCCGGAGGCTTACCCGGTTTGGGGATGGCGACAATGAGAGCCTCTCTCATGGAACGGGGCATTGTGCCTGAAACGCACATATCATCAAATAGCGTAGAGAGGTGGGGAAGCAGCAAATCGAGGAACGCTTTATAGAAGCCCACCGTGAGGCCATCCGCCCCTGGGGCGCTAGGTGACTTCATGCCCGCCAGTGCTTCCTGTATTTCGCCCTTTTCTATGGGGCGCATGAGGAACTCTCTGTGGGTGTTAGTAAGGAATGGTAATTTAATATGTTCTAGGTATTCAAGAATTTCCGCGTCCGTGCCAGGCGATCGGGAAGAATATAATTCCGAATAATATTGTTTGAACCTATCCGCGATGTCTGTGTCTTCAGTTAGCATTTCTCCCTCTGCCGACCTGATTTCAGAGATCAGCGTTTTGTCGCGTTTAGCTTTCAAAATCCGTGCCAATACCGAGCCCGGGCGGTCACCCTCACCATACGTACGGGCCGTGGCGTACTTGCCCAGGTGCTTCACTTCGCTATCCGCAGCGTCGTGGTATTCACCAAGCGTGCCCTTTATCACCTCTGCAAGCCCTTCGTCCTCACCCGCCACCTGGCGTAGCTCCAAGTCCCCCAACTTCTGCTCTAGGTCCGCTAGCCTCCGCCTTATAGATCGGAGAACGCCAGAATGTTTAGCCATGGCCTCGCCGCGAATATACACTTTGAAAGCCTCCCAAACGGTCTGGAAGCTATCTACGGATCCAATATTGGTAGCAAAGAATGTCTCTATGGCGTCAGCCAGCTCCTCCTTGAAGAGGGGGTCTAGCAAGGAATAAGGGAGAAAACGCCAGGTGAATGGAGGTATAGTTTTCTTAGGAGTGGCCAGGACCAGCAGCAGCGGCGAGTGATCCGAGAGCGTACGCGGGAGCACCTGACACTGGCGGATCTGCTCAACCAGCGACTCGGTGGCCAGCCAGTAATCTATTCGAGTATGCAAATTATAATAGGCAGAATAATGCGTGAATCCTCCCTTACTAGTATAGCGCTTTCGCCACACATCACAGAGGTCCCTACTAATCATGACACCCTCCAACGTCCGTGCCGCCGCCGCAGGCTTCCTCGCCGGACCTGCGGATCTATCTAGTTCAGGATTTCGCACCAAATTAAAGTCCCCGCCCCAGAGAAACTGTGCGCCCTGGAACCGGTACGCTGTATTAGCCACTGTTGTGAAGAACTCGGGGGAGTCATAGTTAGGGCCATATACGTTCACTATTATCAGTTCCATACCCCTGCCCCGGCATTTAGAGATCACGAAACGTCCTGCACTGTCTGAGTGTAGCTGTTCTATCGTATATTCAGATCTAGGATTAACCCAGGTTAGTACCCCCCGTGCGTGCGACGTGAAACCTGAGGTATTAACATTACCAAGCAGTCCCCTACTTCGCAGCAGCGCGCTAGACTGTGGGAGATGCGTCTCCTGTAGTAAGGCTAAATCTATGTTTTGCCTGCTCAAGTAGTTCAACACCTCACGCAGTTTACGATGGTCATTAAGCCCTCGTATGTTCCACGACAGTGCTCGTAGGGAGTCTATCTGCTTCGGAGCGTTAGCCACGCTAGGTGTTGTCATGTTGAGTATCAAAGCGCATATTGCTTCCGGATCTGCGCCGCTCGCGTACCATGTGTGCAACTTGTGTAGGACTTAATAACATCACAATCAACCAAAACAATCTGACTTCGTCCCTTCCCTCCCTCCCCCCACCCACAGCTGACCTCCCCCAACTTGGTCGCGCATCATCCCCAAATACTCCCACTGGACCCCCCCGCTGCCCTCCCCCCATCCCCAGATTTACAACTCTGGTGCGTGGCACTCGTGGGCGGAGGTAGTTCGATAAATAGGAGCGCTAAAGAAAACAGGAAAGGGGAAAAAAGGGGAAACAAAAACTCTTCCGCCCCGCCTCCCGTGTGCCGTCTACAAAATAATGCAGCCTCTTCAGCCACACCTCACCAGATAACATAGGTGAGCACCAAGTCGCCCACCCCAACATTCCATCCCAGTCTACACCCGGAGACCCAGGGCCCAGTGTCTGTGATAACCCCACCAAGCAGGCCATGATGCTCACGTTAGGCACTAGGTGCCGTCCTGCACATGCATTGCATGAGTTTCCACATCATTACCAGAAAAGTCATAACACAGTTCGACAGTGGTCAAATAAACTTGTAGTCAACAATTATCAATCATTCCACCCTCCGGGCCTCCCGACCCCACGTCATGCAGAGCCCCCCGCGATATTCATCAAATAGCTGGTGCCCTTCTGTTTCAGTCCTGCTCCTCCAGTGAACCACCAGCCGCTTCGTTGGGCAGGTGTTGGTCCGGGCTTCCGCGACGTTCCTTGGACCAATCCTTTAGGGCCTTCTGTAGGACCTTCGGGTCTGTAAATATGTGGGACCGACCCTGCCTGTTGACACGTAGTTTAGCGGGATACAGCATAGCATAGTCCAGTTCCAAGTCCCGCAGCTGTTTTTTCATAGGAGCGAATTGTTTGCGTGCCTCTTGCACACGGATAGTGAAGTCCGGATATAGCGATATTGTAGAGCCTTCATACAGCAGTGTTCGTTTTTCACATGCCAGTCTGAGCGCGGCATCTCTGTCCCAGTAGTTGAGCAGCTTTGCTATAATTGGACGGGGTGGCGCTCCCGGGGGCGGACGTGGGCCCAAGGAGCGATGTGCTCTCTCCACCACGAACATGTGAGAGAAAACGCCTTCCCCCAGCAACGTGATCAGCAATTTTTCAAAAAATTGTTCCATGTTACCTGTGGGGGTCGTCTCGGGCAGGCCAGTGATTCTCAGGTTGCAGCGTCGCGAGCGGGCTTCTAAGTCCTCTGTTTTTTCTTGCAGAATGCGCATTACCTTCCCCAGTTGTTTGTGTTCTGAATCAATCGTGGTGTGCGCTTCCTCTACCTCCATTAATCTCCTCTCCGACATATCTAATCTTTCCGCGTGTTTATCCAGCCGCTCCCCCATCCTATCCATCCTGTAGGAGAGAGCGTCCATTTTTGTGCCTAAGGAGGCGATGCCGCTTTGCAGGCTTTTTCCATGGAGAGGAGCATCTTACGAATATCCGGGCTGGGGTCATCATCATCAGGGGAGTGTGTCCTGGAAGCCTCAGCAGCAGTGGCGTCATGCGACTTCGAGCGTTTTTGCTCGAAGGAGAGTTTGGATTGTGCTCTGTCGACTTTGCCCATGTTGAATGGCCGTTGGGCACTCCAGTCGGGGGGTCAACAGCGCGCCGCAGTGGCTTCCCGACTCCCGCAGGGCCGAAGTGACTGCTGTTTTTTACCTAGCAGTCGCTGTCAGTGTCCTCCAGCCAAGCAGGCGGGTAACCCCCTATGTATGGCGCAGCAGGCCCAACCTCAGAGGGGCGCTCCTCCCACCAGTGCTAGCTTCCTGGGTCGCAGGGTAGATTGGTCGCGTGTGAAGGCCCATGGTGTCCACCCTTTGTGGGATACTGGCGCCTACCAGGTACTTCTCAGTCAATCAGGGGCACTCCTTCCGCGCTCCGTCCCGGCCTGCGCTGCACCGCTGGAGCCCACACATGTAGGAGTCCACGAGGGCCGGCCCGGCCCCTAGTTCCCGCTTCACCCGCACTGGCCCACTTACTGCCTCACTGTACCTTCACGGCGGGTACCGGCGTCCGCTGCTCTCCGACCCCAGGGTAGACCACCAGTAGTTTGTAGCCTGCACACCGTTGCTTTCAAGGGCCACAGCTGGGTCCAAGCTGTAGCGGATTGTTCGCCGCAAACTTCTTGCCACTGTTCATTATTTCAGTGCGGGGTCTGGGGGCGCTTCTCTATTATCCTCAGCGTCGTCGTCTGCACCCCAGTTCGCAGCGCTCCAGCCCTCACCGCACTGTAGCGACAGACCCGCTCCGAAATGGGACCCACTCAAAGCGCCACTCCCCAGGCTCGAGCTGTCTCCAAATGCCGGCATACGCACTCGGGCCCCGATGTGGACCACTGCTCCGAGCTGCCCTCGCGGTCACCCACCTCGCACCCCAGCTCCCACCTGTGCTCGCACGGTCAGGGGTGTGTTGATGGACGTCTCGATCGTCACGGCAGGCTCCTCGCCGTCTCAGTCCAGCCTGACCGGTGCTCCTCGTTGATGCGCTCTCCAGTGCCGCGCCGCGTTGCTGGGCCAGACCCAGTCAGCCGGCCTCTCCAGGCGGCCAGAGCTCCAGCGCCCGCCGGGACCCAGCGCGCCGCGCCGCACGCCGAGTGACGCAGCTCCGCCCCCGATCCAACTCCAGACCGGGGATTACGGGCCTAGCCGCCGGCCCGCCTCACTCGGCCACAACCCTGGAACGGCCGGTCCGCGGAGCTCCAGGGTACGCTTCCCGGCAAGCTTGCAAGTTCCGATGGCCAGAACTTCGTCGAGGTGAGGGTGGCTGATGTAGTGCTGCCGGATAATTATAGGATTGTTAGACGGCGACAGGGAGCTCAGGGCTCAAGCGGCCATCTTAGTCACGAGCAAGCTTCGCCCCCATCTTTAGTGGTTTAGCTGAGAACAGTGAGCGGAGTCTAGGTCAAAGCTAAGGTGCGGTGTCATTTAAAAAAAAAAAATAGCTTTAGATGTGCCTGCGACCAAGACTGTAAAAGTGATATAGTGCATTTGAATTGAAGTACTTAACTAAACTGTTTAACTGTTGCTCAATCGGCACCTACCTCGGATTTGCGTCTGGGAGGTGTGCTCTGCATGCCCCGGTCCACCGCGGCAATTAGCGCCGTTTGAGTGGAGGGCAGTGCGCCATCTTGGGGGTATTTCTGGATCCCGGTGGGGCTGGAGTCAGCGGTCTAGCTGGGGGAGGGATTACCCTATTTAACGCGCATGCTGAATCGGGCGCGCTGCGGTAAGGGCAGGGATTGGCAGTACCTGCTCGATCCGTTTTTGTGTACCGTGCCAGTGTGTGAGCGCTTTTAATGACTTTTACTTACTTGCTGAAGGTAAATGTTTTATGCGTGCCTGGCCTATATCGTGACCTGATTTTAAATTGAAGTACTTAACTAAACTGTTTAACTGTTGCTCAATCGGCACCTACCTCGGATTTGCGTCTGGGAGGTGTGCTCTGCATGCCCCGGTCCACCGCGGCAATTAGCGCCGTTTGAGTGGAGGGCAGTGCGCCATCTTGGGGGTATTTCTGGATCCCGGTGGGGCTGGAGTCAGCGGTCTAGCTGGGGGAGGGATTACCCTATTTAACGCGCATGCTGAAACGGACGCGCAGCAGACGCGCGCAGCGTGCGCGCCACCGGCGCGCCAAAGGCAAGCCCGTCTGCGTCCCAGGAGCGTCCAGCGCCAGCCACGCTGCCCGTCACCTGACCGAGGTGCAGGGCGGTCGGAGGTGTTTTAGTCGGGAGGAACTTTTGGCTCTTGATTATACTAAGGGCAATTGTGGCGACCATTGGGTGGCACTTCAAAATCTGACTAGGACGTGCCCTAAATGTAAATTTTGTTTCCAAACGGAGCTGTTAATCCCTGCTCCCGCAGCTGCCTTGGCTCCCAGGACTGAGAGTGGAGACTGTATTCGGGCCGCGCTCATCAATTCTCGCTCACTGGTCAAGCATGCCCCAGACATCTATGAGCTTCTCTCTGATGAGCAGCTAGATCTGCTATTTATAACTGAAACTTGGCTTAATGAGTTTTGTGCCCCAGTGGTCGAGTTAGCCATCCCTAGGGGATACAAAATAGCGAGGGCTGACCGTAAAACTGGCAGAGGAGGAGGGGTTGCTGTGGTGTTTAGGGACACTTGGATTTTTTCCAGTGAGGAAACTTTGGGCATAGTTGATGGGGAGGCTCTTGATTTCACCATCGTCTTGTCACCACATTTTACGCTTGGCGGCACTCTGGTGTATCGCCCCCCTGGCCCCCCCGGAGCATTGTTGAAAGCACTGGATAAAGTTATTGTTTCCCGAGCCTTACACTTTTCGAATTTCTTACTTCTGGGCGACTTTAATATCCATTTAGACTGCCCAGAGGCAAATGACTCTAGGGATTTAGTGGACTCGTTCAACTTAGCACAATTGTCCCAATGGATCAAGTCCTCTTCCCATAAGGGGGGTCATACGTTAGACCTGGTTTGCTCCAACTTCCCTCTGTCCATTAGGGACCCTCTCCAGGTCTCTTGGTCAGATCATTACCTGATCCAGTTTTCTTGGACTATTGCGAAGCCCCGTCCCCCTACAGCCACGGCCCAAGGCAGACCATCACGGAAGATAGATATCCCTGCTTTCTCTAGGGCTTTACTAGCTTCACGGCCGATTGTCGCCCCTAATCTGGAAGGAGCATTAGATGGTTTTGTCAATTGGATCTCGCAAGGGATTAATTCCATATCCATACCCCTCTCTAATAGGCGAGCGAGAAATGCTCCCTCAAAACCCTGGTACTCTGGTAAACTTAGAGATCTCAAGCAGGGATGTAAAAACTTGAACGTTGCTGGAGACTGGAGTATTGTCCCCTGGCTAAAATCGCCCTTCGAAAGGCTCAGAGAGACTATTATGCAGCTATTGGGGAGGCGAAAAGCAGCTTTTATGGGGAGCGCATTGCTAAATCTAACAACAATTGCAAGGAAATCTTTTCCATTGTCCAGAGCTTTCTATCACCATGCGCCGAACATACTGCTCTGCCGGCTTCGTCACAATGGTGTGAGGAGCTGTCATGTTTCTTTTTGAGAAAATACAAACCATCCAAGATAGCCTAGGGATGGGATCCCTTGGGCCGGTAGTTTCCCATTCCCCGTACATTACAGTTCCTATCCCGGCAGCTCCCCCTCTGACAAATTTTTCCCCCATTGCTATGTCAGATTCACTGGCTATCCTTAAATCACTTAAGTCGGGCTCTCCCACAGATCCGTGTCTGGCGAGGGTACTAGCAGGGGTTGCGGAGGTGGTCAACCCAGAAGTAAATATTATTATTAATCTATCTTTACAGACTGCCACTGTCCCATTGAATTGGAAACAGGCTAAATTGCTGCCACTTTTGAAAAAGCCCATTCTAGATCCCACCAAACTTGCAAGCTACCGCCCTATCTCTCTTCTACCGGCGTTGGCAAAGGTGTGTGAAAAAGCTGTCTTCAGACAGCTAGACGCCTATGTCGAGTCATCTGGCGTTCTCCACCCTGCCCAATCCGGATTCAGGGCTACATATAGCACAGAGACTGCGCTTGTCGAAATGGCAGAGGCAATAAGGGAGTGCCTGGATGCAGGTGGTAGAGCGCCCCTGATTTTGTTAGACCTCTCTGCCGCCTTCGATACGGTGCCCCATCAACAATTACTTGCCCGACTTTCGAACATTGGCGTTACAGGTCTTGCCTGGGACTGGCTTAAATCCTTTTTAGATGATCGCACCCAGCAGGTCTGGATGCCACCCTTTTCGTCGGCTCCCAGGAAAATGTCCACAGGAGTACCACAGGGCTCTACTTTGAGCCCTTTACTTTTAACATCTATATAACACCCTGATTTATCTTGCGGAGGAGCTGGGAGCCAAGATCATAGCGTATGCTGATGATACCCAGCTCCTCTTTACCTGGAAGGATAATGACCTGTCCTCGGAAGTTGCCCAGAAATGCCTCTCGACTGTCTTCAAATGGCTTGCACGTGCTCAACTGAAGTGCAACGAGGACAAGTCGGAGGTCCTCCTGTATGGATCTTTCCCTCCCTCTTTTAGAGAGACCCTGTGGCCTTCAGACTACCCTCGGCCCAACTCAGTGGGCAATCCAGTGAAGAACTTGGGGGTCTGGTTTGGTGAGGACCTCAGGTTCTCCGCACAAATTAAGAAACTTGCGGGGTATGCTTTGGCACTCTCAAATCACTTAGAAAGTTTTTTCTCCTGTTACCTAGATCAGCCAAAGAAATGGTGGCCCGCGCCCTTATTTTGTCTCGCATTGACTATGCCAATGCCCTGTACATTGGCATACCAGGCTACTTGCTAAAAAAACTACAAACAATACAGAATGCAGCCGCCAGACTTCTGTTGAACATCTCAGGAAGGTCAAGCGTTAGACAGCATCTGCGTGAGCTGCATTGGCTCCCTGTGGTCCATAGAGTGCAATTCAAAGCTCTCACTCTGGCTCACAGAGCCCTGCATGGACTAGGGCCGACGTACCTCAGGAAGCGTTTTGTCTTTTATGCCCCCAGCCGATCTCTGCGCTCAGCCACACATCGACGGGCGGTGGTCCCCCGCTTTCACAGGATGCGTCTGGGGGGTCACTCCCTCTCCGTTAAAGCAGCGGTAGCATGGAACTCCCTTCCCGTGGAACTGCGGAACACTCAGGACCCTCGGCTCTTCAAAAAACAATTAAAAACCCTTCTTTTTAATCTGTCCATTTAAATCCCTGCTTCACACTGCTACGGTCACTTCCCGCGCCGGGACACTCTTGAGTATCTGTGCGCGTTATAAGTGTATTATAACATAACATAACATTTGAAGTGTAATAAAGCCACTGCAAGATTTTCGTTAAATGTGTAATTAAACCACCCAGCCTCAAAGGTTTCTTGCTTTAGAAGAGTTCTCAAAGTATCTTTTTCTGCTTGTAACATATTATATGCCCATCTAATTTCGTTGGCCAAGGCATTAGTATAGGTACTGGTCAGCAACCATTCTAATCGAGTGCCTGAACCGGAGTAGCCTGACTTGTAGCAGTTATTTTCCATAGTAGTTTCCCTTTGCTCTTATTCAGAGTATGCCATTTGTTTATTGGTAAATATTCTAGTGTGTATGTCAAGGTAGTGGGGATGTTAGCACAGTATATTTCCAAGAGAGGATACAAATGTCTCTTTCCTGAGGAAGAATAAAAACTCTTTAATGCACTTACATGGGCTGTAGCCTTAAATTCCAAGTGCCGAAGATGAGAATTATTTTTGAGCATCTGTGCGAATACTCTCCCTAAGTATGTATATGCCTTTACTACTTCTACTGATTTCTTTCCCAGTTTCCAGTTAAAATGAATATAACATTTCCTGCCTCGTCTCCCGCCAGAATCGGGTCTATTGGCATGTATGTATTGCGTGCCACCCTACCCTCACAACTGCAACTGGCATACATGACCATTACTCTGTGTGCTCTTCAGAGAGGCCAATGATTGGATGAGCATGTATTCTGAAAACCTTTTTGACCCACTGACAGGCACTGAGAGAAACTCGCACTGCCTACAGCCACAAGTCAATTGTGGCTCGTTATAAATACCTGGCGGCGACTCAGTGTAAAGTATGCAACATTCTGGAAATAAACACTCTTAGGGAATGCAAGATTAAGTAGAACATGTGAAATATAAGTAAGCGGGTGTAGAGGATGTAGCCTAACGGTCAGCGCTGCCGACTTTGGAACTGGGGAACCAGGTGTGAGTCTCTGTGTCGGCTCAATATCCTGTGATTCTGAGCAAATCACTTAATCTCCCCATGCCTACCAAAAATGAATGCATCCTTGTGTATTGTAACTGGTGTTCATGTAAAGCACTCCAGCTCCAATATCTTTGGGTCGAGTTTGCGCTATATAAAACTTTTTAAAAAATAAATGGATTACCGTAACGCTTTTTACACTCATTGTTCAAAAATCGATCAGTGTTTTTGCCTGTAAAATATGGAAATGAAATACAGGGTCCAAAAGGGACCCATGTCAAAGTCTATTTTTAATTACTACTGGGTCTAAGACCGGTGGGACCTAGCCCATTTTTTTAAACATTTTTAAAGATAGGAAACAATTCCTAATAAAATTAGATGGGAGAAAAATTTGCATCAGCAGTGTGAATAAATTTCACTTCATCATTGGAAGGGCTGTTTCAACCTCATTGGTCCCTCCTTCACACTCATAGGTGAGGTATGAAACTTTGAATGTGTTTTATATATGCATATAAATATGCGATTCACAGTGCATATTTTCATATATAAACCACATGCAGATAATTGAGAGCTTTATGATCATGTTTCTTTTACTGGTGCCCTTATGAAGTCTTCTGACTGTTTGAGAACTATAACAACAAGCATTTGCAATACAATAGGTCTCGCATTTATGCGAGTTTAAGCTATTGGCATTGTAAATGGCAATGCCTTTTATTTATGTTTTAAAAACCCAAACATAAATAAAAGGCATTGTCATTTACAATGCATATAGCTCAAACTCACGTAAATGCGAGACCTATTGCATTGCAAATGCTTTTTATGTGTTTTGCAAATGCTTTGTTGTGTGTTTTGCAAACCAACACATATATAAAAGGCATTAAAACAAATGAAACGTATGTGAGAGAGGGGCTATGGAGACATGAGGGAGACCTTTAATTGGAAGTAGCGATTAGGGCTTCTGGTGTGATTGGTTGCTGGACTAGGTGTGGGACTAAGAGTAGGGTTAGGCTTTCTATTGGAAGTAGGGACTAGGGCTTCCTGTGCCATTGGTTGCTTGGACTAGGGTTGAGACTACTGGTAGGACTAGGGCCTCTATTGGACATAGAGATCAAGGGTTTTTGAAACTGATTGGGTGCTTGGACTAGGGCTAAGATTGGCTGTAAGGTCCTCGTCTCCAATTGGTTCTAGATTTTAGGGCTAGTGCTGTGATTGGATATTGTTAGGGCTAGGGTTCCCATTGGCTGAAGGGGTCACCTGACTACTAGGGCTATAAACGGCCAAGGCTGAGGGCGTCTCAGCTAAGGGTGGAGAGGACAAGGGTGAGTGCCTGTTTGAGCCTGTTAAGGGTGGAGAGGACAAGGGTGAGGGCCTGTTTGAGCCTGTTCGAAACTGGTCGGGACCAGGGCCAGGAATGCTGCCCATTTTCCCATTCATTAATACCCACCATATAGATATGTGCCTATCTTTGTGTATTGCTTTGTATAAACATGTACAATAATTATGCTATTATAAAAACAAAAACAAAAGAAAAAAAAAATCTTCTTTGGTCTACATGTACTTGCTTCCATTGGGCATCTATGTACCTCCATGTACTTGGATCTGTGTGTCTGTTACTTTTCGCCTGAAAAAGCATATCCAATGCACTACCCTATTTCTCATCCGCTACCACTATCAATATCTTTAATCTGCATATACTTACCTCCTTTATGCATCTATATACTTTCAATGTACTTATGGATCTATATATTTATCACTTTCTTCTAATTTAGCATTTCCAATGCACTACCCTATTTCTCAGCCTATACTTTCCTCAATATATCTTCTAGCCCAACTTTCTGACTCATCTCAAACTTCTTTCTACTACTCTTTCCAATTCACTACCCTATCTCACCCTATACATCTATCATTATATCCTCTACACCATGGGTACTCACAAACTTTCTCTCGGGAGCCAAATTTACAGTGTGGTTTGTGGCCGAGTTTGTGGCAGCTCCACTCGGACTATCGCTGGAATCGCCCGGCCCCCATAGAGCAGAGTCTGTGTTTGCTGACACTCTGTAAAAAAACAACACAGGTACGATGTCTGCCAGGTCCGCGGGCCGCCAAGGAAGGCTTGCCGGGCCGCTGGCGGCCCGCGGGCGGTGCTCTACACCCACTCTCTCATTTATCCCAAACGCCATACCACTACTATGTTCCCCAAAATAACCCTTTCTTGACTCTCTCCTACTCTACCCCTCCTTGCATCTTCTGACACCTCCTTTACTGTACCGATCCCCCAAAACAAACCTTTCTAAACTCTTCCCTCTGACTCTCCCCCCTCCAAAAACCCTTTTTACTTATCCAAAAGCCTCCTCCTACTGCTGCTATGACCTAAAAAAAAAAAAAAATCCTTCACTCTTCTATCCCTCCACTATCCTTTTCAATCAAAATAACAGATTAGCATGTTCACTTCTCTAATTCCATATTCCACTATACTAATTCACCACTAATCCTTTATGGGTTCCAGAGTAGCGTGCTACTCGCCAACAAAGCGTTTCAACACCTCATCAGGGTTACAAGCGCTATATAAATTCAAACCTTTTTTCCTTTTTTACCCCTCCCTAACCCTTCTCTATCCAAATAACTGACTAGCATATCCACCACTCAAATTACTTCATATTTCACAATACTAATTTTCAACACTAATCCTTTATGGGTTCCGGAGTAGCCTGCTACTTGCCAGAAAAACGCTTCAACACCCCATCAGGGGTAACAGGCGCTATATGAATGCAAACCTTTCTTTCCCTTCTATCACTCCGCTATCCTTCTCACTCCAAATAACTGACTAATATCCACCACTCAAATTACTTTCATATTTCACCATACTAATTCACCACTAATCCTTTATGGGTTTCCGGAGTAGCGTGCTACTCGCCCAAAAAAGCGATTCAACACCCCATCAGGGGTTAGAAGCGCTATATAAATACAAACCTTCTTTCCTCTTCTATCCTTCTGCTATCCTTCCGAATCCAAATAACTGACTAACATATCCACCACTTAAAATTTACTTGCATGTTTCACTATACTAATTCAACACTAATCCTCTATGGGTCCCGGAGTAGCGTGCTACTCGCCGAAAAAGCGCTTCGATGCCTCGTCAGGGGTAGTAAGCGCTATACAAATGCAATTACAATACAATACAATACAGAGGAGGAGGTCATGGTGAGGTGCGAGGCGTGAAAAAAGATTGACCCACTCGGTGCCACCAGGTAAAAAGCCCGACTTGCACAGACTTGTGATAGCTCTTAAGAGGTGCATGTGTGTTTGTATTGAGGGGAAGCTGCCGGATTAAGAGCTCTGTGTCTTTAAAGCACTTTGGTGTGTCTTACTTTAACTTTTTTATCTGCAGTCCGAAACGGTTTTTGCCCGTGTTATGAATGGAGATGGATGGGTTGGTGGAGATTTCCTGCGCAATAGCACACACTAACTTTACATACCCAAACAGTGACTTTTATAGTAGGGCAAACACAAGAGAAAACAGTAACACACCCCATTGTACAACAAGCATTTCTACTTACCGATAGAAGTGAAATCTGACTCCGAACGTGACTGCTCGCAGCTGCTGGTTGCCGCAGAGATGCCTTCTTCCGGTTCCGACTGCTATTTGGGGGAGGGGGTTGTTGAAAAAAGGCGTGGGGCCACCATTGGCTGCTTCTCCAGGGGAAAATAAGGTGCGCGGCTGCTGTAATAAAAGCGTGGCGTGCTTGAAAAATAAATAAGTAAATACTACATATAACAAGCATTGGCATAGCCAATAGGTCTCGCTTTTGGGACCTTATAAGTATTTAGTTATGCAGCACAATATCCTTACTGCAACAACATTAACTGTTGCATGGCTAAACACTTATAAGGTCCCAAAGGCGAGACACTGCGTAATAAGGCTCTCAAACCCAGAAGCGTATGTAAACGTAAAACAAAGCGGACTCTTTAATCTTTTTGGCCTTTCGTTCTTTCTGTTAGCAATGGGAATCTAATGCCGCTTTTGTAGCTCTTGCCTGCAGTAGTTTGCCTACAGTTGTGCCGTTGTGAAAGGTGAGCGAAGAAGGAGGAATAGGATAGCAAGAAGGAGGAGAGGGAAGTGATAACCTGACAGTAGGAGAAACGGGTACAGCGATGCAGTGAGCTGTTAGTAAAGGGAGAAGGTGAAGGTGGTGAGCGAACCAAACGGGACTGAAGGTGTAGAGTCTGGGGAAGGCACAACAGGGGACGAACCGAAGTACAGTGAGCAGGAAGTATAGTGAGAGAAAAAGGTCAGAATAGTGTGAGAGCGGTGAAGTGAGGGACAAAGAGAGGGATTGGAGGGGCAGTAAGAGCAGAAGACAATGTCAGGCTGTACAAGGGAGACCGAGAAGCGCGCGCGCCTCGCGCTAAAAGTAAAAAAAAAGACGCGCTCTCTGGTGAGGGAGGGGGAGGAGCGGGTGAGGGAGGGGGAGGAAAGCCAGATGGCGCCTCAGCGCACCCCACATGTAGTGTCTACAGTTATTACAGCAGAAAAAAACACATTGCTGAGATGAACGACAAAATCAGCCACACATTACAAGAGCACTAAGTAAGAAGGTGTAACCGAACCAATCCATGTTTATGTTTTATGTTCTCTCAGCTCAACACAAAAACCTAAAGAGTTTTGGAGCATTAACAACAAATGTTTTCCTCACACGCAGGTCTGACCTCGCACGCCAGGCTTTTATTGCATTTGCTGTGACTCGCTGCTTTCCTATTTTTTCGTCATAAAATGCCAAATCCACAAACCCAGAAATATAAATAGCCGCTGCCTTGGAGACGAGAGGGTATTCTAGTTTTTCGCGGTACTGACCCCAGCGTGGTATTTTGGTTAGTGCGACGTGAAGTCGTTGCATGGGAATGCTGTTCGATTGCTCGGAAATATTTCTGCGGTTTGTTTTGGTTCTGGCTGGCGGCGCCTCGGCCATAAATGAAAGATAAAGGGAGAGACTGCGGCATGGAGCGCGAGGCAGAGGCGGGCTGTAGAGGGGAGAGAGCGCGCGAGGGGGGGGGCAGACAGTCAAAGAGAGCGAGAGAGAGACCGGCAGCAGACTCAGAGGAGAGAGAGCGCACGGGAGGGGTAGAGGAGAGAGAGAGACAGTCAAAGAGAGAGAGAAGCTGAGACAGGCAGTCAAAGAGAGGGAGAGAGGCAGTCACAGAGAGAGGCAAGCCAGGCAGTGGTTAGTGAGAGAGGCAGAGACAGGCAGTGGAGTGAGATAGAAGCATAAAGAGAGAGAGAGAGGAGCGAGGCCAAGTAGAAAAGACAGGCAGACAGAAAGTCAACGGAAGAGAAAGAGAGACAGGCAGTCAAAGAAAGAAAGCGAGAGACATTCAGCGGAAGAAAAAAATGAAACAGGCAGAGAGAGCAAGTCAAAAAGAGAGAGCGGGGCAGAGATAGACTGTGGAAGAGTGAGACCGGAAAGGTAGAAAAGAGAGACAGCGGAACAGAAAGAGAGACAGGCAGTCAGAGAGAGAATCTGGGACAGACAGTGGAAGAGAGAGGCAGAGACAGGCAGGGGAAGAGAGAAAGAGGAGCAGAGACAGACACATTGAAAAAGAAAGGGAAGCAGCAGAGGCAGAGAGCGGATCAGAGAGGGAGGGAAATACAGGGGAAACGATAGAGTGGCGGTGACAGAAACAGTGCAATGCACAGAGACAGGGAGACTGATACACAGAGCGAGGCAGAGGCGGACTGTGGAAAGATAGACAAGGAGACAGACACAATGGAAAAGATAGAGACATTCAGGGGGGAAGACAGAAGCGGAGAATGACAGTGGGAAAGAGAGGGGCGCAGACTGAAGCACAGAGAGGCAGATAGTGACAGCTGAAAAAGAGAGAGGCAGAGACAGGCTCACTGGAAAAGATAGAGAAGCAGAGGCACAGAGAGAGACCGCGATAGACAGTGGAAAAGAGGGCACGAGAGAGAAAGATATATTAGAGGGGAAAGAGCGGCGAAAGAGAGAGGAGGAGAGACAGGAACAGTGGAAGATAGAGAGACTGAGAGACAGAGGGAGGACTAGAGAGACGGGCGGAGGGGCGGTGCAGGAGGATGAAAGCAGAGATAAGAAGCAGGCACTTTAAGAGAAACAGAAAAGGCGAGACAAAAAAAGGAGACAGAGCAGAAACACGCGAGAAAAAGAGCGGGGACAGGCGAAATCACATAAATGACACAAAAGATGGAGAGAAAAAAATGTCCAATAAAGAAAGAAAGTTAAAGAGCAGAGAATAAATGTGGAATATATGGGAGAAGGGGGAGAAGGCAAGTAAGAGCCAGCGCTCAGAAATCTGCAGTGCGCATTGTAGGGTCACTGCCTGGAGACGCTCACACCACAAGTTAAATGAAAAATTCCCTAACTAAACAAGCATTGGCCGCGCGCGGGCCTCGCGCTCAAAGTTAAAAACAAGGGAGACCAAGAAGCGCGCGCGCCTCGCGCTAAAAGTAAAAAAAAAAAGACGCGCGGCCGCGAGACGCGCTCTCTGGTGGGGGAGGAGCGGGTGAGTTAGGGGGAGGAAAGCCAGATGGCGCCTCAGCGATGCGAGGAATGGATGGCAGCTGTGCGCGTGCACGCCATCGTTAACGCAAGCTGGAGGCCAGCAAAAGCCACTGGGTTAGCACTTTCAAAATCCATTTACTAAATCTCTCGCCGAGAGCAGCGCAAGCGCTGGCTCAGGCGAGACCTAAAAAGGGGCAAGTTCAGAAGAAAATAAAGGTGCGTGGGCCCTTGAAAGCGGACAACTCCGTAAATGAAATAAATAACTATAGACACCGGACTACGCCGTAAATTAAATAAATAACTATTAAAGGCGCGTGCCTCCTTGAAAGCGGACTACGCCGTAAATTAAATAAATAACTATTGAAACCGGACTACGCCGTAAATTAAATAAATAACTATTAAAGGCTTGTGGCCGCTTGAGCGCGGACTACGCAGTAAATTATATAAATAACTATTGAAACCGGACCGCTTAAAAGCGGAGCGCTCCGTAAATTAAATAAATAAATAAGCGCGGCACCTATAGTTGAAGCGGACTGCGGTGTAAAGTATATAAATACATTAATAAAATAAATGCGGGCGGGTGCTGGAATGTCGTGGGTGGAATTGGGGAAGAGCATTAAAGAAGCGATGTAATGGGCAGAATAGGAGAGCAGCATTAAAGAAAATAGTGCTCACCAACAGGAAGATGCACCTTTAGAAGTAAGTGGCAACTGCAGAAGATGGAGGATACGTAAAGCTGCTTTAGGGCCCAACTGTGCTTAGGGCGAGCCTAGTTCCTGTCACTGGCCATACCCACCCCAAAGGGTGCCTGCTGAGCTTGTGAACAGCTCCACCAACGTCAGAACATGCGGACACATAGCTCACCCTTTTCGCACCCTGTGCAGTTCACATTCACAAAGAACCTGCCCATAAGTCCTGTTTTGTTCCTAACATCATAAGTTGGCAACTTCTAACTTCTTGTGCATAGAAGTAAGGAAGTAGAGTAATTATTTTAAGAAAAATCTCGGCTTTTACTCCTACTATCCACCCTAGAGCGTGGGAACTGTGGCCGCCAATCCGTCTGCTTCTAGGCACCCGGGAGCCAGATCTGCAGGGTGTTTTTGCAGGTTTATACATCGCGAACAGGACCCGAAAGTATTTGAACGCTTTACATGAGCACCAGTTACAAATAAGTACAAATTCATTTTGCAATGCAAAGGCACATACTGCTGGACTGCGGGGGTGGGGGGGGGGGGGGGTGAGGCAACAGGTTTTACGTGCAGGTTCTGTTAATCGGTGGTGTTTCCTTGGAGGGACTGGGTCAAGTGAGTAACTTCCTCAGATCACACAGTGCGCAGGGGGCTGAGTCAGCACCTGGTTCTGAGAAGAACCCCGGCAGGCCCTGTGCTGGCACTGAGCAGTGAGCATCAGCCGCTCCAGCATTGCTGTCATTCGGGATGGTCCCAAAGCCTAGAATCAGAGAGCCTCCCACCAAGGGCGTATAAAGGGACCCATGTCTAACAGGTAACACTTGGCAGCCCTCGCTTCTCCTGCTCGAAACCATATCTGCCGTCATTACTGGGGCATTAAATACCAGGAAGAAGGGATTTTTTTCCCCATAAGAACTTTTGGGATCGATGAGTCATTGCCAGAGGCGCGACTAGAGCCAAATTTCGGGGGGGGGGGGGGCTACCCAAAATTTGGGGGGCTGATTCTTCCAGCAATATGCAGAGTGGAGATGCAAGGCCTCTAAGAAGGGGTGAAAACACAACAAAGCCTCGTTAGCAAGTTAATGGTCTTTTAAAGACCAGTGAAGTACTCGGGTGAGGCTGTGTGTGTGCCTGGGAAGCTGTCTCACCCGGGCTGACACACACGACGGAGGGGGGGGCGGAAGCCCTTTGAGCCCAATGGGCGTTGCACGCCTGGTCATTGCTCACGTTTTCAGCCAGTATTGACCGCGGGTTCTACCATCCTTACAGGTCAGCAGAGAAATCTGTACTACTTTACGAGTCAATGGGGAAGCATTTTGTATGTGGTGTTTTATTCATCAAAGACGCATTTTTCTATTTGCCACAATCAGCGTGAAAGTTAATCTCTTCTGTACTGATTAGCACTGAAGCCCAGCTGAACCATATAACTAAATGTGCTGCACTTTTCCACCACTTAATTGCAAAGCATTTTCTCGCATAAAAGTAATGCTGAATTCTTTTTGTGATGTACAAGTCAACCGATGGCAGTCTCTATTTATCTCACAAATCTATTGTGACGCACTTCTCTGTCTGCACTTTATGTGAAGCACTTCTCTGTCAGAACTTTATAATCGCTTAGGTCAACGGAAGCGTAAGGTTCTATCATCCGAGTCAAACCGGATGCACTTGTTCACCACAGAAAAGAACATATTCTGCAACATAGGCAAATTATGTTCAATGTAAATGGATAAGCCCTTTTTCAACTCACAAGCCAATGAAGGTGCATGTCACTACTATAAAGGCAGTTGCAGACCCGCTTTTTACAGTAAAAGTCACAGTAGCATCAATTTTATACCTTAGAAGTAATCGAAGAAGCAATTTTCTATTAAAGCGCCCTTGCAGAGGCACTTTTCTACTGGGACAAACAAGGAAGCGACCCTTTTGCACTGTGAAAAGCTGTGAAGAGGCACTGCGAAAGAACAGGTCAAAACAGGAACATCCTGTGCTTGTTTGTTTGTAGTGAGGGGAAGCCGCCGGAGTAAGAGCTCTGTGGCTTTAAAGCACTTTGCTGCGTCTTTAACTTATTTATCTGTAGTCAGAAACGGCTTTTGCCCATGTTATGAATGGAGATGGATGGGTCGGTAAATTAAATAATTAACTATTAAAGGCGAGTGGACCGTGCCGTAAATTAAATAAATAAATAAGCCCGCCAGCTATAGTTGAATCGGACAGCGCAGTAAAGTATATAAATACATACATAATATAAATGCGGGCAGGTGCTGCGATGTCATGGGTGGAATAGGGGAAGAGCATTAAAGAAGCGATGTAATGGGTAGAATAGGGGAACAGCATTAAAGAAAATAGTGCTCACCAACTTATAAAGCAGACCGTGTAACACCACCAGTAAAAGGTCCAGTCGTTATGGGAGGTATCAAATGGAGACAAGGAGGTACTAAGGAGGGATTAACAACCCTCATAATGAATCGGAAGCCAGCATTTACGAAGGCAGGTTACCTCTGAAGTTTAGGGGCTTCCTACTCACCCTAGCACATGATATTCCCTTGGCAGGTCACTTAGGCCAAAGTAAGACTTGGGACAGGCTTGTCCCTCACTCTCACTGGCCTCACATGTCAGAGGACACTAAGGAGTTTTGTCGCTCCTGTACCACATGGCAAGCCAGTGGTAAGTCAGGTGGTACCACAAAGGCCCCCCTAATACCACTACCTTTGAGAGGGTTGACACAAGCCAATTAAAAATATGGGCGGAGAGTAGGGGGGGCTTCAAAGCCATACTCCACTACTACATGCCTCGCAGAGCGAGCAGCGCATGCGCACTGCCGCTAGGCTCGACCTAAAAAAAACTAAGAATTGCTGCAGCCTAATATGTGAACTGACAAAAATCCAGAGCTTAATAGGCAGACTATGACACCTTTACAAAATCCTTTAGAAATCCCTGTTCTCTGTGCTGTATGAAGACCTTTTGGTGTTTGTGAGAAGTTGGCCTGGTATATGCTGTCCACTAATTAAAGTGGGCACCTTGTGTAGGAAAGTAGGATCTGCTTCTTATAGTTACCCCCACTTTTTGCTTGATGTTACACTGTTTTTGACTAGTCTGACTGGGATCCTGCTAGTCAGGACCCCAGTCTATCTGCTTTCTCCTTTAAATGTTATGCCATGTACTTTAGTACACTACAGATTGGATACTGGGGTACCCTTATAAGTCCCTAGTATATGGTGCACATGTACCCAGGGCATAGGTACCCCAGAGGCCTCCCATGGGCTGAAGCATGTATTATGCCACCCATGAGAGGTCATGCAAAATGGAACTACAGGTCTGCCATTGCAGCCTGTGTAAGCTGGTGCTTGCACCACTTACTTTAGATATAGGTTCACTATATCTATAGGTCACTACACTTAAAACTTATAAGTCACCCCTATAGCAGGTCTTAACAATCCTGAAGGCGGGGTGCTGGGTTTTACGTGAGAGGGTGCCCCTGCATGAGCAGAGCCCCTCTTCAGCTTTTGGAGACCATTCTCCCGGGTTGTCTGTGACTCAGCCTCCTCGTGGTAAATGCTATCTCGAAAACGGCTGAAACAAAACATGTTGTGTTTGGTATCAAACACCTTGGAATCATACCTCCACACTGGTAACTGGTGTGGGAGCTATGATACCACCCTTCTGAGTGAGCTTCGTGGGGTCACTGGTCTTCCCGGTGCCAGCCTTCTCGACCCGGACAGCACAAAATGGATGCTGTCGACCAGAGACACATTTCTGCCCTCCTGCTGCTGAACCAAGCTCGAGCAGACGAAGGCAGCACAATCGGCATCCTGTCACAGGGAGGTGTGACCCCCTCCCAGACAGGATTTAGTGTATTGGGGCTGGGTGGGGGCACTGCCTCAGTGCCTGAAAGTCTGCACCTGGGGCACATTTGGTGTCCCTGTGCATAGTCCAGCTCAAACCAGTTCTGGGAGCCATTGGCTCCTGCGCTAAACTGGACAAAGGACATGGGTGTAATCACCCCTCTGTCCTGACCCTCCCCTAGGAGGGTCCCCTGAATCTGTCCAACCCTCTCCCGTGGGTACATAAGGGCTTACCTGGCTGTAAGACTTTAGATTTTACGTGGACAAGATTCTGCAACAAGAAACCACTGACCTTCGACCGTCTGGACACTCTGGACTTCGCTGGACTTCGACTGGGCCCAACTTCGTCTCCCTCTCCGTCCAAAGCATTTTCTGTGCCCTTGCACCATACAGGCTCCGTGCAGGACCTGTGGAGCACTAAGGACAACTGAAGAATCTCCCTTGGGGTGAAGGAGTCCATTCGCAGGCACCGTAATGCAACTGACCGGTCTGCTGATCCTGAGCTCCTGCAGAGTTCAAAGGCTCCAGCAACACAGGAGGTGGGTTCTGAAGTTCCTTGAGGTCGAGCTGCCATCTCACTGAGTTTGAGGCCAGTATCCCTCGTGGGGACCGCATAACCCGAACCCCTGTGCACTGCATACTTTTGCAAGTGCATATGCTTGTTGGCGATTCCCGAGCTTGTGCATTGGACTCCGTGTAGTCCTGACCCTGAGCAATATTTCCACCAAAGAACTCCGGCCTCCTTGCACCGAGTGCTCCGTGGGCTGGTACTTTGTGATCTTGCTCAAGGTCCCCTCGCGACTACTGGTCATTCGACCTGTGGGTCCTCTTGAGGGTCCTCTTGACATTAATTGGGCTTCCCTGGTTGCTCCAGACATGCCCTGACTCCCCAGTTCTTGGTGAGTCCCCTGGACCTTGCTGGTCCACACCGTAACCTGCTTGACCTTCCTGCGTGGGTTGCTGTTGCCAAGGCTTGTTGGTGCTCCCGCCGGACACTGACCCCTCAGCACTCAACATCCTTCATGGGACAGCTCGCATCCGGCTCCTGGCCGTCCTCGACATTTCCTGGACCTCGTGGTTGCAGAGTCAAGCATCCCTTCTTCGCACCTGAAGCACCCAACATCGGTGGGCATTCGTCTACCGAGCCCCTGGTCACCCTGAAGTGACCCAGACTCTGTCCCCTCTGCTTTCAGGTTCCTTCCTTCATGAATCCACCCTTGGATTCCTACGGACATTTTCTTCCTTCCCGGCAGCAGCTCTTTTTTGAAGCCCTCCATTGAGAACGACGGCGGTTTCCGACACCACTCCAGACCTATGCACCCGGCTCCTCTGGGATAGGTAACTCGGATACTCCGGTATCCACGGGTGGGGTGGCTCTCCAACCTCTTAAGTTCCAAAGAGCTTCCTCGAAGTCCACGAGAAGGGTCCTTAAACTGTAAAATTGTAACCGTGACTTCCCCATAGAATTGTATGGAGCCCCCCGTCGTGTTAGCACACTACACTTGTCCTCCGTGGGGTCCCTTTCTACTCACCTTGGGTGGTTCCTTGGGGTCCCAGTGATTCTAAGTGTTCTAGACACTGTCTCGACTCCAGTCGTGGTTCTTATACCACTATTTTAGTATATGGTTTGGTCTCCCCCTGGAGCCCACTGTGTATTGCGCTGCTTACAACTGTTTCTTTGCGAAAGTATTGTGTGCTTTCTGTTGTATCCTCGTGTAGAGGATACTAGAGATTGTTATATAACTAAATACATATTTTTTATAACTACTGTGTGGTTCTCCTTTCATTTAGTTAATACTAAAGGTAATATTCTGGTAAAACAAGCTGCTTTACATTCCTTCAAGATTAAGCCTGAAGGCTGCTCTCTACAGCTACCACTAGGATAGCTTTCTAAAGGTTATCTTTGACCTCATACATCATAAGGGTCGTTTGGACTGGTGCAAGGTGCCCACTTTAATTAGTGGACAGCATATACCAGGCCAACTTCTCACATTGGTGTGCAGGGGTGGGATTCAAGCTTGCAATTGTTTTACCAGATAAATCTTTGTATTGATTAACTGAAAACCACTAAAGTACTAGGTACATATAATACCAGCTTTGAATAAGTAAGTTCTACTGAACTTGGGGTTGGGTAGTCAAGGGTCTAGCACACCCTTTCTCCAACCTAAGAGAGTTTAGTTTCCCACTAGGTTAGGTAGGTGCATACACCACACCACACTTAGTATGTCTTCTAAAGGAGAAGCCAGCAGTGGCTCTCTGCCTTCTAGGTACAATGAGTTTACATTCCAGGAATTGAAAGCCATGTGTGTCTCTAGAAAGCTGAAGACAGGGAGAAATGTCAACATTCAACGCCTCATTAAGGTGTTACTGTTAGATTACCTTAGGAAGACCCCTGGGTCAGATGAACAGGATAGAGTGGGTGGGGCAGGGAATGAAGACAGGTCAGGAGGTGACACCTTCTATGACCTAGATTCAAACCCTGGCCAGGAGGATCAAGATGATTCCCACCTGGATAACTCAGATCTTCAGGGAGATGATGGAGAAGGCCAAAATGGCCCCCTCTTCACCCCTCCTGGAAGAGTGCAGAGTTTACCAAGGAGATCTAGATCTCCCTCTGCAGAGTCACATCACCCAGGACAGTCTGTAGGGACCTCTATATCTAGCAAGAGGGACCATTCCTTAGACAGGGTGTATCAACTGCTTGAACTTGAGAAAGCTAGGTTTAGGCTCGGGCAAGAGCACTTGACCCTAGACAAGGAATCCCTAGACGTCCAGAGGGCTAGAAAAAATTGGGACAAGAGTCCCATGGTGGCAGAAACAGTGTCCCTAGAGTTAAGGAACATTCTTTTGACAATAGGAACCCGAGCAAGATTGTCCCTCCCTACCATGTTGGGGATGACATCAATAAATGGATAACTGCTTTAGAGAGGTCCTGTAAAGTTCAGAGGGTCCCTTAAGAGCAGTGGGCAGCTATCTTGTGGCTCTCCTTTGCTGACAAACGTAGAGATAAGCTCCTCACTGTTAGAGAAGAGCATGCTGACAATTACTCAGTACTGAAGAGGGCTCTCATTGATGGGTTTCGCTTAACCACTAAACAGTATAGGATTAAGTTCAGAGACACCCAGAAGGCACAGACTCAAGACTGGGTAGACTTTGTAGATTGTGCTATTAAGGCTCTGGAAGGCTGGTTGCTTGGCAGCAAAGTGAATGATTTCAAGGGATTGTACAATTTGATTATGAGGGAACAGATCCTTAATAATTGCCAAAATCAGTTGTTGCATCAGTACTTGGTTGACTCTGATCTGACTTCTCCCCAAGAATTGGGAAAGAAGGCAGATAAGTGGGTCAGACCCAGGGTGAAGCAGAAAACCCAGAACTCTGGTGGTGACCAGAAGAAGCAAGACTCTAAAACTCAAGATAAGGGTGGGGACAAGAGTAAAGATCAAAAGTCTTCAACGGGGCCCCAAAAACCGGCATCTGGGGGGGGAGACACAATCCAACAAAGGAAAAGGCAAGAGAAAACCTTGGTGTTACTTTTGTAAGGTAAAGACACATTGGACAAAAGATGCTGAATGTACAAAAGCCAAGGAAAATCCTCCTATCACCACTGCCCCTAAAGCAACTGCGCCCCCTAGCACAAGTACGGGTGGTGGTACAGGGAACAAGGGATTAGTAGGGTTAACCTTGGGCTCTGAGATGGGTTCTGGCCTTGTCAGAACTCCAGCTCAGGCTGTGCTAGTCTGTGATGGTGGCATGGAGATTGCCACTTTATTTGTGAGTCCCAGTAACCTGGGCAAATACAGACAACAGCCTTTGATTAATGGTAAGGAGGCCATGGCATACAGGGACACAGGTGCCAGTGTCACTATGGTGACAAAAGAACTTGTGGACCCTGAACAGATCATACTTGGTGAGATGTACCAAGTGACCAATGCTAACAATGTCAGAACAGATCATTCCTTGGCAGTTGTTAGTTTCAGCTGGGGAGGGGTAACTGGCCCAAAGACGGTTGTGGTTAGCTCAGACCTCCCTGTGGAATGCTTGTTGGGCAATGATTTGGAGACTTCAGCCTGGGCTGAAGTGGAACTCAGGACACATGCAGCAGTGTTGGGCATATCTGCAGATGTGTTTGCTGTGACTAGGTCACAGTCCAAACAGCTGTCTACTGAACAGGCCCTGGATCCTGAAAAGATGGACCAGGTGCCTTCCAAGAGAAGAAGCAGGAGGGGTAAGGCTGTGTCTTCCCCCTAGGCTCAGACAGAGGATCAGTCTCCTGAGGAAGATGACCCCAGTCCCTGTAAAGGAACTGACCCAGATGAACTAGAACCTGATCAGGTTGAGTTCTTGGGGTCATGGGGCCCTACCAGGGCAGAGCTGAGTCAGGAGCAGCAAACCTGCCCCTCTCTTGAACCCCTCAGACAGCATGCTGCTGCTGAGGCTGCTGGGAATATCAGTGGGTCCCACAGGATCTACTGGGATGAGGGACTCCTATATTCAGATGGTAGAGACCCCAAGCCTGGTGCCACCAGGAGGTTGGTTATACCTCTGAAGTTTAGGGGCTTCCTACTCACCCTAGCACATGATATTCCCTTGGCAGGTCACTTAGGCCAAAGTAAGACTTGGGACAGGCTTGTCCCTCACTTTCACTGGCCTCACATGTCAGAGGACACTAAGGTGTTTTGTCGCTCCTGTACCACATGGCAAGCCAGTGGTAAGTCAGGTGGTACCACAAAGGCCCCCCTAATACCACTACCTGTGGTGGGGGTTCCCTTCGAGAGGGTTGGGTTTGACATAATTGGTCCCATGAACCCTCCAACAGCATCTGGGCACAGTTACATTCTAGTGGTGTTGGACCATGCCACTAGGTATCCAGAAGCTATACCCTTTAGAACCCCCACTGCTCCTGGGAATTTTCTCCAGAGTGGGTTTCTCTAAGGAGGTCTTAACTGACAGAGGTGCAAACTTCGTGTCTAGTTACATTACTGCAATGTGGAAGGAGTGTGGAGTGAATTACAAATTCACCACACCCTATCACACACAATGCAATGGGTTAGTTGAAAGGTTCAACAAAACCGTAAATGGCATGATCATTGTCCTCTCAGAAAAGCTTAGGCGAAAACGGGATGTCCTGTTGCCCTGTCTTCTCTTTGCCTACAGAGAGGTCCCACAAAAGGGGGTTGGCTACAGCCCTTTTGAACTTTTGTTTGGGCATCCAGTTAGGGGTCCCTTGTGTTTGGTGAAGGAGGGATGGGAGTTACCTCTCAAACCTCCCAAACAAGACCTAGTGGACTATGTACTGGGTCTCCGCTCCAGGATGGCTGAGTACATGAAGAAGGCCAGCAAAAACCTTGAGGCAAGTCAAGAATTGCAAAAAGCTTGGCATGACCAAAAGGCTGTACTCACTGTTTATCAGCCAGGACAGAAAGTATGGGTGTTGGAGCCTGTGGCCCCAGGAGCTCTACAGGACAAGTGGAGTGGCCCCATATTATGATTGAGCAAAAAGGAGAGGTCACCTAGTTGGTGGACCTTGAAACTCCTAGGAGCCCCCACAGGGTGCTCCATGTAAACAGGTTCAAACCCTATGTGGACAGGGCAGACATGGGCTTCCTCATGGCTACTGATGAGGGATAGGAGGAAGAGGGTGACCCACTCCCTGACCTCCTCTCACAGAACCCTGATGATGGCTCAGTTGATGGTGTGGCCTTGGCAGGCAGCCTCACTGAGCAACAGCAGATTGATTGCAGGAAGGTCCTCAATCAATACAGGCACATGTTCTCTTTGACTCCTAGTCAGACCACCTGGTGTACCCATGAAGTGGACACAGGTGAGAGCTTACCTGTTAAAAATAAGATTTACAGGCAGCCTGACCATGTCAGAGATTGCATCAGGACTGAGGTCCAAAAGATGCTGGAATTGGGAGTAATTGAACCCTCAGATAGCCCTTGGGCTAGTCTAGTGGTCCTGGTACCCAAACCTCATACCCAGGGTGGTAAGAGAGAAATGAGGTTTTGTGTGGACTACAGGGGGCTCAATGCAGTCACTAGGACTGATGCTCACCCTATTCCTAGGGCAGATGAACTCATAGACACCTTGGCATCAGCCAAGTTCTTGAGCACATTTGACCTCACTGCTGGATATTGGCAAATCAGACTAGCTAAGAGTGCCAAACCAAAAACAGCATTTACAACCCCTAGTGGGCATTGTCAATTTATTGTAATGCCCTTTGGGTTGAATAATGCACCTACCACATTCCAAAGGTTGGTGAACAAAGTCCTTACAGGTCTGGAAGCCTAGAGTGCAGCATATCTTGATGATAGAGCTGTCTTTAGTTCCACCTGGGAGGATCACCAGGTCCACCTGAAGAATGTTTTGGAGGCTCTGCAAAAAGCAGGCCTCACTATCAAGGCCAAGTGCCAGATAGGGCAGAGTAAGGTTGTATACCTGGGCCACCTTGTGGGTGGAGGCCAGGTTCAACCATTGCAGAGCAAAATCCAGACCATCATGGACTGGGTTGCTCCCACTACCCAGACTCAGGTCAGAGCTTTCTTGGGCCTGACTGGGTACTACAGAAGATTTGTTAAGGGTTATGGGTCCATAGTGACTCAGTTAAATGATCTCACATCTAAAAGAATGCCCAAGAAAGTTCAGTGGACAGTTAGCTGTCAAAAGGCATTTGATGATCTCAAGCAGGCCATGTGCACTGCTCCCTTTCTGCAAAGTCCTGACTATTTCAAACAATTCATTGTCCAAACAGATGCATCTGAGTTGGGGGTAGGGGCTGTGTTGTCACAACTTAATGCAGAGGGTCAGGATCAACCAGTAGCTTTTATCAGCAGAAGGTTGACCCCCAGAGAGAAACGTTGGTCAGCCATTGAGAGGGAAGCCTTTGCTGTGGTTTGGGCTCTGAAGAAGCTGAGGCCATACTTGTTTGGTACTCACTTCATTGTTCAGACAGACCATAAGCCCCTCTTATGGCTAAAACAGATGAAGGGTGAAAATCCCAAACTTTTGAGGTGGTCCATTTCCCTTCAGGGGATGGACTATACAGTGGAACATAGACCTGGGAGTAACCATGCCAATGCAGATGGACTCTCCAGATATTTCCACTTAGAAAATGAAGACTCAACTGGGCAAAATTAGTCTCATCTCCTTACGTTTGGGGGGAGGGGTTGTGTAGGAAAGTAGGATCTGCTTCTTATGGTTACCCCCACTTTTTGCTTGATGTTACACTGTTTTTGACTAGTCTGACTGGGATCCTGCTAATCAGGACCTCAGTCTATCTGATTTCTCCTTTAAATGTTATGCCATGTACTTTGGTACACTCCAGATTGGATACTGGGGTACCCTTATAAGTCCCTAGTATATGGTACACATGTACCCAGGGCATAGGTACCCCAGAGGCCTCCCTTAGGCTGAAGCATGTATTATGCCACCCATGAGAGGCCTTGCAAAATGGAACTACAGGTCTGCCATTGCAACCTGTGTAAGCTGGTGCTTGCACCACTTACTTTAGGTATAGGTTCACTATATCTATAGGTCACTACACGTAAAACGTATAAGTCACCCCTATAGCAGGCTTTAACAATCCTGAAGGCAGGGTGCTGGGTTTTACGTGAGAGGGTGCCCCTGCATGAGCAGAGCCCCTCTGCAGCCTTCGAAGACCATTCTCCCGGGTTGTCTGTGACTCAGCCAGACATATAGGTAGAGGTGCATTATAACCTCTCGGTAAATGCTATCTCGAAAATGGCTGAAACAAAACATGTCGTGTTTGGTATCAAACACCTGGGAATCATACCCCCACACCGGTAACCGGTGTGGGAGGTATGATTCCACCATTCTGAAGTGAGCTTCGTGGGGTCACTGGTCTTTCCAGTGCCAGCCTTCTCGATCCGGACAGCACAAAATGGATGCTGCCGACCAGAGACACATTTCTGCCCTCCTGCTGCTGAACCAAGCTCGAGCAGAGGAAGGCAGCACAATAGGCATCCTGTCACAGGGAGGTGTGACCACCTCCCAGACAGGATTTAGTGTATTGTGGCTGGGTTGGGGCACTGCCTCAGTGCCTGAAAGTCTGCAGCTGGGGTACATTTGGTTTGAAGGTATGATTACAAGGTGCTTGCTTGCTTATTTACGTCTTACCGCCATGTACTCTATGATCCCATAGTGTTTTGCGTATGACAAGATGAACTACGCTAGATATCTTCCTATATACTATGCCAAAATGACATTACTTGCAGTGAATAATCCAGAGATACACCACAACTTCATCAAAGGATGCTTTTTTAGTTTAACTTTCAGATGTTAATCCATTTGGACGAATTCTGGGCTATCGACCGATAGAGGTAACAGTCAACAAAGACCCACAGACTCCGGGTGGTACAACTATGTTCAACCTCAAGGTGGGTGCGGTGAAAAGATATTATATGACAGCTGTACACAGAAGCGCCTTTTTGGGTCAGATAAGGGAAATGGTTCATAACAACACATCAGATCTTACTCACACAGACCAACGTAAGTCACAAATTGAAAAAGTCGAAGATACTGTTACGAGAGCTATTCATCTGGTTCAAAGGTGGATAAACCCATTAGTTGGGCCACATGATCTCATTAGTCCCTCCATGGCAAAAAAGGCATCCTAAGACATAGTATCCAACATAATGAAGGTGCTTGAAATAGGTGAACAGTGCTATACATACTTTAAACTTGAGTTACTTGAAAATAATCCACCTATTAAGAAGTTTCATGACCCAATGAAAATGATCAAACTAAAAACCTTCATTAACATGTCCAAGAAAAAGGCAGTGACCAGCAATGGCAGCACAATCATCATGAAAGCAGACAAAGCACTATTTGGTCGAATCATTGTGACAGCACAGAATCGGAACCTTCAAATTGCGGATGTACTCTCTCATCCCTTAGGATCTTTACCATGGGCTTTAGCAACTCCAGAAGGTCTGTTGCGAAAGACAAACAAAGCTGTTTTAGCAACATACATGTAGAAAATGTTACCCCTGCTGAGTAAATACCTGGAAATTCAGCCACATTGATTGATAATATGGTTCTTGCTCAGAGAGTAAAAGGAGAGGAATCAAACTTTGGTGAGGTGAGGTGGCTATGTCTGTCTTGTCCATGGCTTTACGGGAAGGAAATAGAAGTCAAAGAATCGATGTTGTGTTTGATACGTACAATGAGACGTCTATTAAGAACAGCAAAATGACAATCAGAGGGGAAGAACTCGGGCTCCAGTTACAAGCATCTCTCCATCCCAGATTGTCAGACAGTAGAGAAAATTCCTAAGCCATGTAAAGAATAAAACACCTCTCATCACATTTCTTGTTAACAAATGGAGAAAACCAGAGTATTTTGTGAAACTTGAGAATAAAACACTGTTCGCAAACTATGTAAAGAAATGCTACAAAATCACATCTTAAGGGAGCCACAAAGTGCCTTAAGTAGGGCTGATCTGGCTCAGGTGTTCAGCACGCAGGGGGTTGTGGAAGTTGAAGTGTCCCAGCGGCTGCGCCTCACAGCGGCACACGCCCCACAGGAACCGGCACAGAGGAAACCAGGAGAGTACTCCAGTAGCACAGCAATCCCTTGTAGGGGTCACAAATCCAGGTAAGAGTCCCCCCAAGCTAACAGTAATAAATGGAGTCTGGTAAAAACGCTCGTACCAGATTCAAATTGTTGCAATTGAGATAGGCTATATATGCCTCTGCAGATACACGGGTGCCCTTCCAAACGATGAACAAGTCATCTATGTATATATATCGGGCCCATAACTGCAAACATTTGAATCTGTTTTTTTCCGAAAATATTAGTAACACTAATGTATTCTATTTAGACCTGGAAGTATACGTTGAGGACAACAAACTATCCACTAGGTTATACAGAAAACCAACGGCGGGTAATTCTATATTACACGCAGAAAGTCACCACCCCAGAAGTCTGATTAAGAACATTTCCTATGGCGAACTCCTACGGGTAAAACGAAACTGTACTAATGATACCGCATATCAGAAAGCGAAGAAAAGTGCTTTAGAATGATTTAGGATAAGGGGATACACTACTGGTATCCTGAATGAGGAAGTCAAGAGGGCAGAAACGATGAGGAGATCGGAGCTTCTAGTAACCAAAACCACTATCGGATCCAAGAATTGTAATGAAGGTGGACCAGTTAGGATGATCACTCACTACAGTGAGAGCTTGCATCAAGAGGTTCAGATCTTCAAGAAAAATTGGCACATCCTTCAAACAGATATTCTTGGGTGGAGCCATTACCCCTCAGCCTCAGATAACATACAGACGTAGTCTGTCGATCAGAGATCATTTAGTACACAGTCACTACCGACCTATCCCCACTAGAACATACAGTGTCACTGGTTTCTTTCTAGGCCTGGGCAAAGCACTACACTACGCTCGTGAAGTTTGCGTAGTTTGCGCAACTTCGCACTACGCGATTTGCACGTAGCACAGTGGGAACACGCGTAGCGCAGCGAAGCGTAGTGCAGCGGTCATTTTTTGCTTGCTCGCGGTCCTCAACGTCAAGTTGGCGACCGCGAGCAAGCAAACTGACATCCCGACGAGATTTTTCGCTGCTCGCGATCAGCAACATCAAGTTGCCGATCGCGAGCGAGGAAAATAAACCTCCCGGCGAGGATATCAACGCGGGAGGTCAGGTTTCTCATTGCGAGTGGTCGCGTATGCTCGCGACCGCCGCGATGAGAAACTACCAGTCCGCGTTGAGAAAACTGCTGCTTGAGTAAAAATCTACTCGAGCAGCAGAAAACGACTGCTCGCACTGTGCGAGATGCCGTTCTCTCGCATTGCACAGTGCGAACAGCAAACTACGCAGTTCGCGTAGTGCTACGCGTAGCTCGCGTAGTGCGAACTGCACTTTGCGTAGCTACGCGTAGCGCGACTACGCGAACTACGCCCAGGGTTATTTCTTTCCCTGTATGAAATGCAAAGCTTGTAAATACAGCAGCAAAGTGAGTAGATATAAAATCACAGAACAGGGCCCTAACAAATTTAAGAAGATCAATAAGTTACTCAATTGTAACTCGTTACTGTATATTGTTTAGACTATCCCTGTCCCAAACGTTATATAGGAAGTACCATCCATCCCACCAAAAAAAGAATTTTGGAGCATATGTGGGCCATCACTAAGGAGGATCATAGCTATCCGGTGGCCCACAATTTTGAAACTACTCACAGCAGTAATTGTGATCTTTTGAGATTTTTCTGCATTGACCAGGTCCTGAAAGATGAAAGAGGGGGGGATAGGGTTAGGAGACTACGCATTTTGGAATCTAAGTATATAATAGATCTACAAACTAGGGCCCTGAATGGTTTGAATAATGAGGAAAAACTGTTGATTCACTTGGATTAATGTCATGCAGTTCCTAAGGGAGTGACAAGCATCAGTGTCTGTCATTTTTGTTCAGTACACAGACTCTTGGGTACTTTACTCATTCATTGATCCTGTGGCTCCACTCTATAAGTGTGCCCATTCTGGGCTATATGGATTGGCAGTGTGGGGTTATGATGAATTGATGACAGTTTCCTTGTTACTCATAGGATCTAATTGTGCCCATTTTGGGCTTGACTTTACCTACTTATTGTGTAGGCCCTTGATCCCGTGGCTCCGCAGACCAATGTACCCATTCAGGGCTATATGGATTGGCAGTCCTTTGGATTACGATAAACTGATTAATTTTCTCTTCGTTATCCATAGGATTTAAGTATGCCCCTTTAGGGCTTGATTGTTTGACAGTGTGGGACATTCTCGAATTGATGAATTTGACTCATTGATAGAATTTTGTGTGACATAATGATGTGATGGAGGGGGGCGTGGCTTGGCGCACGGCAATATGGCTGCACCGTAGTGCAGCTCCGCCAGCCGCCGACAGTATCCTTCGTCTATCCTGACTCCTGCAGGCCATCCGCACCGTCAAGTGTGTGGAGAAGCATCTGCTACAGCGGCGTATCTATCCAGCGGTGTTTGGAGAGCAGAGGCGACTTCTGGCAGTTGTGGGCGACGAACATCGCTGCACCGCCTGTGAGGCAAAATGGCGACCTCGTAGACTCTTGTGTACGGAGCTGAGACTTTGGGCACAACATCGGTGAATATCACGGCCCCTGGGACTCAGCATTCAGGTCCGTAGCCGCTGTAGCTGGACGCAGGGCGGATTGCGCTGGGAGCCCCTGGTCTGCGGTGACCCGCTGCGGGGGACTGCTGCTTGACGGAGCCGCGTGTGCGGGTGCACGAACGGGGCTGAGCCCGGCCTGCTGGGCCTGCCTGCAGCCCCGCTGATTGGGCTCTGTGTGTGGTGGACTCTTCGGGGGACCTGCGGCGCTGGCGGCTCTTCTGATCTGGCCGGTGCTGTGAGGAAGATTGACCCAGCGTGGGACGTAAAGAAGAAAGAGCGACGCGCCCCGCTGCTGCGGCCTGACCGCGGGCGCCATTACGCTGAGACTGCCTAGTGCTGCGTGAGCTCCAGTGGTGAGACTACATCGTTGTGTGAGGCTGCTGGTGTATGTGCCGATACCTGCGGTGAGCCTCCGGGGTGCGCTGCTGGGGGAGTAGGGCTTGAACCGGACCTATATTGTCAGACTCTGACGGGACCTGACGGGCTGGACATTGTGATAATTGGGCCTCGCCTCGTCCGTGCTGACTGTTGCGCGGCCCTCGGGCCTGGTTGTGCGTGGGGCCCAGCTTCAATGACACTGCGGCGCCTCTTGCTGCCTACCTTATAGGGGCCTTAACGCTGGCAGCCGTGCTTGGCTACTGGTTACTGATGCTGCATGGTGCCTCGTTGGAAGTGACATAGCTCAGCGGCAGGAGGGTGCATCACGGATTTGGGCCTAGTCCTACCGCTTCACCTGCACCTAGGGTGAGGCATCTTGTCGCTCTCTGTTCTGGATCGTGGTTGGCCGCTCTGTCCCGCGTGCTGCCTTGTGTGCTGGCTGCTTGTTGGCTACTCTTCAGGGTCCCCTGGCCTGGGCACTGGAGGGCTGCTGCGACTAGGGGCAGACTGTGCGCGGTGTTTCAAATCTGGGGGCAGCTATCCCTTGGTGTGTTCAGGCCCTACCCTATACTTTTGTAACGCACTGGTAATACTTACAACGGCTAAGGAGGCTTCAAACTGCTAGCAGGGCCCAGCACTTACCTACCTCCGTCATCATGGGCAAACCTGATAAAAATCAACCCCGTCTTAATTTTGAGCTACGCAAATCAGGAAAATCCCACCAAACGGCCCCGTCTAATTCGGAACTGGATAACGCAGCCGAGGCTCCGTCTGCACTTGAAAAATCGCTTGCGGCTATTCAAGCTAGTCTGCAGTCGATCGATGGCAAAATTGAGGCCATTAATACTCGTATGGATCACATGTCGGCTAATATGGATCGGCATGCAGGTCGGATTGGCGAGGCGGAGCAACGTATTTCCACTACGGAGGACGGGTTGCAACAGGTTGCTACCAAAACAACGGACATGGAGAAGATCCTGGCAGTCATCCAGGCGAAAAATGAAGATCTCGAGGCACGCTCCCGGCGCAATAATATTCGCATCTTGGGTCTGCCAGAGTCCACAAATGTGGGGAGACTAGAAACGTATGTAGAAACTATGCTCCGCGATATCTGTGGCGCAGAAACTCTGTCTGATGTCTTCATTGTGGAACGCGCTCATCGATCGCTCGCGGTTCGCCCACCGCCGGGCGCTCCCCCCAGGCCGATCATCGCCCGTCTACTAAATTTTAGAGATCGTGATGCGGTGCTCCGCATCTCCAGACAGAAGGGCGTCATCACCTACCAAGGTAACACCCTATCGTTCTATCCGGATGTTACAGCCACAGCACAGGTGGCCAGGAAGGAGTTTCAACAAGTAAAAAAGATCCTGATTGCCGAAAATGTACAGTATGCAATGCTCTATCCAGCCCGCCTTCGAATAGGAACTGATGACAAGGCCAAGATCTTCACTAGCCCCAAACAGGCCCTGGACTTTGCTAAGACTCTTCGGCGCAAAAAACAGGTCCCCCTGGATGCATCTGATAACGAGGACTGACAGACAAGACCCACCTAACTGACTCTGGATTTTTTAGGCCCTCTCCTGGTTTGTATGAGGGCCGGTAGTGGGTGGGCACCAGTGTCATCGACCAAGATGGCATGGGGTCTCTTATGGACTGGCCGTTTGTTGTTTACCTAGCTATGTTGGATGGCCATCGCTGGCTTTATCTGTACACTCATATCCTTTTATTCTATACTATTTTTTTTCTTTTTTGATCCCACTGAGACTGAAGTAAAATATTCTATTTTGTCGCCGGCTGTTTGAAAACCGCAGTTTATTCACGGTGCGGCTTCTACCACTGTAAGTTTCCTTCCCTTTTTCAGGTTGCTGTTTGCTTGCAGGAATACGAGACTGCACTAGGCGGCCACCTCCCTGTTCACCTGGGAGTTGGATGTGCCACGATGCCCCCCAATAGGTGTACCCCATACTGTACTCTGTAGTTATGTTCAATTGTTGGGATATGTTGGGACTTGGGGATATGGCTTTGGCAAAATTGGGTATGCTAAAGTGGGTGGGGGTGTTTTTTTTTTTTACAGTTTCTACCAGGAATTGTTTGTTGTGATTGTACTGCTATGCTCTGCACGTTGTCAACATATTACTGCACCTGTCTACGCCCTGCTTTGCTATGTGTGCTCGCTTGGTTGTTCCAAACCTGGTACTGGGTGACAGATACACATGTCTAACCTGGAATGTTCGTGGCCTAAATTCTCCCAAAAAGGTCCGACAAGTATTTGCCTATTTAGATAGGCATGGGGTTCAAGTAGCTCTCCTACAGGAGATGGACCTCTCTAAATTGACGGAGGCCAAGATCGCTTTAAAGTGGGCAGGTTACAAACTGGCCTCGTCGTATTCCACCTATGCCAGGGGGATGCTTATTCTTTTCAAAAGGGGTCTGCCATTTACACCACTCAAAACCTGTACTGATAATGAAGGACTTTGGGCTATGGTACATGGTAAACTGGGGATGTCAATGATCACAATTGTTAACATGTATGGCCCTGTTGTAGATGAGCCTCAGACATTCATACAAATGCTCAACGTACTGCACACGTGGCCGGAAGCGGCCATCTTATGGGGTGGAGATTTAAACACGCATCTGGACCTTTGCAGGGACAGATCCAGCCCACTGGGGGTGCGCACTGTTAGAGTTGCCCAATGCGTAAGGGACGCCATGCTCTAATTGGGATTGGTTGATGCATGGCGCTTGCGTAATGCTGAAACATGCGAGGGTACACATGCCACACCAGCGCACAATAGTTGGTCCCGCTTGGACTATTGGTTACTAAACGAGGGAGCGAATGGGTGGGTCACGGATGTCGCTCCTCTTCCACGCACCCTTTCTGATCACAACCCAGTGCGGCTGGACCTCCATATCCCTACAAACATTCATAGTCCCTTCACATGGCGCTTTCGTGCTGAAGCCCTGCTCGACCCTACCTATGAGGCTGCAATTAGAATGGCAATAACACACTACTTCGAGTTGAACGTTGGCACAGTGGATAGTGCGGCCACCTTATGGGAGGCATTTAAGGTCACTGTGAGGGGAGTCTGCATTAGCACATCAGCAGGTATACTACGCGACATCAGGGGCCAACTGTCCAAGATAGAGACGGCACTGGGGGACTTGGAAAAACAATACACGGCAACACCTAGTGCTTCCACACTTGCCCGAATACACGAGCTGCTTGTGGACTACAACACAATGGCGGAAACTGAAACGCGCTATTTATCACGGCGACATGTCGCCAGGGCATATGGTGAAGGGGGTCGACCAGGACAGCAGCTGGCTGCTAGGTTAAAGTTTCGGGCCGAACATCACCACATTACTAAGCTCGTTGATGTTCACGGGGGGGGGGAACATTTCACACGCACAGGATATAGTGGATCAATTCAAGGATTATTATACAAAGATGTACACGTCACATGGGAGTGTGGAGGATGATGCCTTAGACACTTATCTATCTGATATTGCCTGTGCCTGGCTGTCAAATGGGCACCGCGATTATCTTAGCCAGCCAATTGACAAATCTGATATTAAAGCGGCAATACTCTCTCTCTCCCAAATAACAAAGCCCCGGGTCCGGACGGTCTTACAGCCGAATTCTATAAAGCATATGCTGACCTGCTGACGCCCTACATTTTGGAGATGTATGCGGAGGCTCATGAGTCGGGCATACTGCCTCCTTCCCTCCGACAGGCCCTGGTCATTACACTTCTCGAAAAGGATAAACCACCTTCGTTCTGCGAATCATACCGGCCTCTATCGCTGATCAATCTGGACGCGAAAATTTTGTCGAAAATCCTGGCTACCAGGCTTCAGCCTCTGATGTCCAGTTTAGTATTACCGGACCAATCCGGGTTTATACCGGAGCGCTCCACTTCTCATAATCTGAGAACCATATTTGCTATGCTCCATGTTTTAGATCCTGAATTACCCGCTGCGGCTGTCATGTTGGATGCAGCCAAGGCATTCGACTTTGTTAAATGGAGCTATATGGTTAATATTTTAAAGCGGATGGGGTTCCCGGCCGTCTTTCTCGGTTGGGTGCGACTCCTGTACACCGCTCCATCGGCGCGGGTGCGAGTGGGGGGGCTCACCTCTCAGCCATTCCGAATTGAGAGGGGCACCCGACAGGGCTGCCCTCTATCACCACTCTTATTCGCTCTCATGCTAGAACCACTGGCGTGTGTGATTAGGCAACGTCATAGGGAATCAGCACTAAACTTCCTACACCGTCCTGTGGGCATATCTCTATATGCGGACGATATGGTGCTGTTTATCCGTGAGCCGCACAGATATTCTGCGGGAATATATTCGTTTTGGCCTGTTTTCTGGTCTCACGATCAACTGGTGATAATTCCCTTGACTGCGAATACTGCCCCGTCACCTATGGAGTATCCGCTAATATGGTCAACTGACCCAGTGAAATATCTGGGGGTGTGGGTGCATCGTGACCCGGAGATTGTTATAAGAGAAAATTATGGAAAGGCCTGCACCGTACTTGAGCACCAGGTGGATAGATGGTGCCCTCTCCCGTTGTCCCTGGCAGGTCGCATTGCTGTCATTAAAATGGTTATCTTGCCAAGATTTTTATATCTTTTTTGCAATATCCCTATAAAACTCTCCAAACACTTTTTTGCAATGGTGAAAACTTAGTTGCTTAGGCTTATATGGGGGGGAAAGCAGGCAAGAGTAAGCTGGAACACGCTAACACTGGACTATCCGAGGGGAGGCTTTTGTGCGCCGGATTTCTATATTTATTATCTCTGTGCACAGGCGCAATATGCCTATTATTGGTTTCGTCCCCACGCTTTCACGCCTCACGTTGCGGTGGAAGACGGTGACGCTCTCCCTGTCCCCCTAGCTAGTATGATTACACACACAAACAGAGGCACGCCAAAATCGGAAATTAATACCCTGGACGTCACGGTTGCTGCCTGGCAGACCATTGGCAAACTTGCGAATAAACTTCCTATATATGCTCCGGCTATGCCGTTGGAGTGCCACGCGGCACTGTCAGTGACGCAGGAAGCTGGCCCAATGCGCTCGCTTAGGGAAGCTGGTCTCGACTGCATGCAGGACTTATACCCAGATGGGAACTTCCTCACAACTGAGGGACTCGCATATATCACTAACCAGTCTCCGCTCTTTCAATTCACTCTACACCGTATGAAGCTTGCAGTTAAGACGCACTATACGTCTTTTCCTGCGGAACCGCCCCCTCTACAATCCCTACAGCTATTATTGGTTGCCCCTACTCGGCGCAAGCTGGTCACCAAATTATACAAAGCAATACGTAGTGAAACAGTGAGGGAGGTAGATAGAAGTCTATCTCGATGGAATGATAAACTGACTCCTCCACTGACACTGTTGGAATGTGAACACATCTGCGGTCTGACCGGCCAACTCACTCCTAATGGTAATTTACGTATTATTCATTTCAAATACATTCAAGTCTATCACACGCCTCTCAAACTACACAAACTTGGCCTTCGAGATACAAGTAACTGTAAGAGGTGTGGTCAGCCAGACGCCGATTTCTGGCATGTGGCATGGGGCTTCAGGCTTGTTTTCCAGTACTGGGAAGATGTATTGACACGTATACATGCTATGTCAAATATTTCTCTGCAATGTACACCTCTGATTTGTTTGCTTAGCTACGTGCCCCAGATAAAAGGTACGTTGGGGAAATTTGTGAAAATCGCTCTGCTATTGGCAAAAAGGCGCATAGCGTTAACATGGGAGAGTGTCTTGGCCCCTCGCGCTGACAGGTGGACACAAGATATGGTGTACTGCAGAGAAAACCTTGAACTGTACGCTGAAGAACTTCCATCCGCCTCGAAGCCCAGGGATATCTGGGAACCACTACGACAATTTTTATTATCGCAGGCATTAGACGAATCCACGCAGGACTGTTGACAAATGCTGATTGGGTATCAGGTATTTCGTCCTCAATACAGGTACCGATATGGGACATTAAGGGTCAGGTGCAGCTGAGATGCGCGAAGTTTAATCACAACTGTTTTTTTGTTTGTTTTTTGTTCCTTATGTTACTGTTTATTTTATTTTCTTGCTGTATCGCCTTGCATGGCGACAATGATGATGATCTATTTTGAAACTCAATAAAAAGAAGTTTAAAAACAAAATGATGTGATGGAGTATCAGGATTTTCACTATGAATCCTTTTGTTTGTCCGGCAACTGCGATGCGATAATTCACATTTGTGTTGTTTCCATTATATGCACTGTAATTACATGTTCCTGATTTTTGAATGTTTCAAGATGGCCGTCATTGTAACTGATGATTTCGAACAACCTCAGGGCCATCTTCCCTTTCGATGAATTGACAAGGTGAAAGTGCGTCATGTATTTTGGTTTTAAAATGGCTTTGAAACGAGAAGGAAACTGACATTGAAAAAGGTGTTGTGCCGAAACGCATCTGTCAGTGCTTTTGAGGCTTGCACATTAAATATATATATATATTATATTATATTTATTTTTATGCAATAATGACAAATTATGTTATTTACATCTATTTATATATGTATATGAAGGGCAGCTACACGGGTATCAGTCTTTTATGTCTATTTGTCATGTGCACTGCTGCAGAGTGTATTAAGTGAACTTGTAATGGCACCCGTTGTGTGAAAAAGGGCAGTTTTCGCGGCTGAAACGCGTTACCTGCAACCCATCTGCAGTGGGAATCCGTGCTGTGTCGGTCCTGTTTCCTTGAAAGGGGCAGGTTTTGAAGTTATATATATATATATATATATATATATATGAGAGAGAGAGAGAGAGAGCGAGAGAGAGAGAGAGAGATAGATATATAGATATATACATTTTTTCACTAAAAAAACAAAGTTTACAGGGATGTTATAGTTAGGCTCAGATTTCACTCGTACAAAACCAGTGAAATTCAGCAGTTATAGTTAGCTGAGATAATTATAACTTATGCCGCCGCACGGTACTGTTTATGACCTCACATATTAAATCCCTCATGACATGGTCAATGACAAAACTGATGACATCTCAAATACATCACTGATGACATCTCAAATGACATCACTGATGATGTCATCCACAGAACAACTCACACACCCACTCACACCTCCATACAGCTTCTCATATGCCCACTCACACACCCACACAACCACTCATGAGTGGGTCTTTGAGTGGGTGTATGAGTGTCTCAGTGGGTCTGACAGTGGGTGCGTGAGTCTCTGAGTGGGTCTGTGAGAATCTGAGTGCTCTCTGTTTTGCCCTCTTCTGCTCTGTTTTGCCCTTTCTGCTAATTTTTCTGCCCTCTGTTTTTGCTTTTTCTGCTCATTTTTCTGCCCTCTGTTTTGCCTTTTTCTGCTCGCTTTTCTGACCTCTTTTTTGCACTCTTCCACTATGCTATGCCTTTTCTCCTTGTTTTTCTGCCCTGTTTTTTTTTTTAGGGCAATTTGGGAAAGGGGCTGTGAAGCCCCCCTCCCTGGTCCAATTTCTGCCCAAGGACACCATCCCCCGGCCAAAATTCAAAGCAAGAGAGGGCCCCCTCCCCGGGCCTATTTCGCCCCAAGGACCCCATCACCCAGGGCCCGGCCACGTTTACCTGGGTGCCCTTGCCCTTGCCCCACCCAGAGCACCCAATGTGTATAGTCCGGGACCACAGGGGAAGCCTCAAGGACCCCACGTTCCCACACAAAGGGAGCTGATAAATTTGCAGCTCCCTGTGTGCAGGAGCAATTGTGTCATCTGTATCCCTGCCCGCATGACAGTGGGCAGGGCAACAAATGAGAACTCCGCTGCCAGCAAGTGGGAGCAGTTTGACAGCTCCTGCTTGCTGGGAGCAGAGTTAGTGTTTCCTCTTGCTTGGCGGGAGCTGTCACAGCTCCCGCCAAGCAAAAGCAAACAGCTATGTCCCGGGGGTGGGCACCCAGGACATAGGGAGCTGGCCCTGGGGGGGTGGCTGTTCCTAGGGCCATTAATGGCTCCAGGAAGGGGATGGTGCAGCCACCCCTCTTTTAATTAACACGTGCCGGCCCGGGGAGGTGGTGGTCTCCAGGGCCGTATATGGCCCGGCAGGGGGGTCTGCGCGGCCTTCCTCCCACTTTTATTTTTTACGTAGGCCCGGGGAGGTGGTGGTCCCGGGGGCCTGGTGGGTAAGCGCGGCTCCCCTTTATTTGTTTTTATTTTGCTCCAGGCCAGTGGTGGTTCCCGGGGCTTTAAGCAGTCCCAGGAGGGGGCTCCACGCCCCACCTCCATTTTAAAAATAAACCTCGGGGAGGTGGTGGTCCCTGGGTCTCACTTGAGTCTTTGGAGGAGGGTCCACGCAGCCCCCCTCCATTATAATAATAAAGCCCCCCTGGGAGGTAGTGGTCACCGGGGATCAATAGTGCCTTAGGAGTGCGCCCCCCCTTCTTTTTTACCACATGCACCTCGGACCTGGCCCACTTGGGGGCTATATTAAGAACAATCACAGGAGGTCCCACTTTTATATTAATTTTTGCCACTGATTCGCAGCTTCGTTGCAATTTTGCAGAATTTCTTTTAAAAAATGTTTTTTTTGCCCTGGCGGAGTCCATAAGGGACCCCAGGACCAGGGCTAGCGAGTCAGGTTATTCGTACCCTGACCCCTTTTCTTTATTTTTACATTTTCCTGGTTGAAGTGTTGGCAGCCAATCAGATATTAGCACGTGAACGGTCGGATCCTCGAAGGATCCGCATTCCTACATATAAAAATTTAGATTTCTTTTAATATTCCAAAACTCCTGAACTGAATTACACCAAATAATAAAAAGAGCACTTTCTGAACCAAGACCTACCTTGCTGCCTGCCAAATTTGGTGTAGTTCCGTTCAGCGGTTCGGGCTGTAGCCGTGTCTACAATCAGTATGGGAATTAACATGATGCAGTTTTTTGACTGCCCCCTTTTTCTCGGCCCCCGCTTAACGGATCACCCCAAAACTTTCCATGCACAATAAGGTGCACTGGGGTTGATCTTCGTACTGTCGCAGAACGGTCACTGGCCACGGAGCAAACAGTTAATGAGCTGCAGGAGGAGGTCTCGGCTCTGAAGGTGACACTCACTGAGCTCTCACAAAAAACGATGTCTCTGGAGCGCCGAGCGGAGGATGCGGAAGGAAGGACCCGCAGATGTAACCTGCATTTTGTTGGTTTCCTGGAGAGGGCCGAGGGGAGGGAACCGGAGGTCTTCCTCGAAAAATGGATTAGGGAGGTGTGGGACTGGTTGGAAGTCCATGGTGAAGGAAGGGTGCTGAGAGGGGGTCGAGTGGTGGCAAGATCCTCGGTGCACCCTCAGGGTGGAACTGGCAGAGACCACACTGGAAGACTCAGAAAAAGCTTCAGATCAACGCAGAGAATGGTGGTGCAGCGGGATGGGGCCTTGGAGCTGGAGGGGGCTGACTCAGGAGGCGAGGGCAGGAGATCCATCAAGGATAGACCTGGAGACCCAACGGGCTGAACAGGACGCTGCCAGAGCTCTGGTCGAGGTGGTGACGGCCACGGGTTCGGACACGAGCATGGGCGAGGTCGTTGAAGACACTCCACAGCAAACAGATCCTGCATGAACACTTCAACAGGGGACATGGTGGTGAACAGAGTAACCCAGATACGAGTACTATTGGGACACAAATTGTGCCTTCACCCTCTTGAGGGTGCGTGGGTTTGAATTCTGGAGGGGTCACTTTCTTTTCCCTCCCCCCTTCCACTTTCTACTCTCCTTATGCTAGTGTGGGGTATCTGGATGGTCCATGCATGTGGTGCGGGTGGGCGTCGTCTATTGTCCCCCCTTCTGTACCCTCTCTTCTTTCTATTCCCCTCTCTCCCTACTCCCGTATCTCTACTACTCTCTAAATCTCTTACCTCTCATTCTAACTCCTTTCTCTCTGGGGGGAGATATTGTCTGACTGGGGACGTGAGCATCGAGGTGCTTGTCTATGAGTGACTGAGGTATGCATGGGAGTGATTGTCGATTGGGCTAGGGTGGGCTCGGCTGACGGACGCCCCGGTGGTCCGGGCGGGGCACAACCCTTTTGTCCCGATAGTGGAGACAGCAGGAATGTTCATGGGTATTGGATGTGATGGTGCGAGTGGCTTGATGTCCGAGTGGAGTGTGCGTGTGTTTTTGTTATTGTTGACATTCGCTTTTGTACAGGTGGGAACTGTGCTATGGTTACAAAGATGTATAACTGGGGTGGGGGGTGTTATGTTTGGGGATCATATGGGGATGCACATTAGTTTAAAACAGTGTCTACCCGGGGGCAGGGGTTTCCGATGTTCTGGATAGGGGGGTGTTTGGCAGCAACAGCGGCGGAAGGCAGGTCGGTAACATACAGGCTGAGGCTGGAGGTTGCTATTGGTCATGGGGCATTATAGAACTATAACATGGAATGTGAGGGGGTTAAACTCGTTTGTAAAGCATTATCGAGTGCAGACATATTTACGGCGGCAGGGTACACAGGTGGATATGTGTGACGAGGAGCCGGGTTGTGGACCCGCCTCATCGGACTTGCTGCAGGACCGATTGCCTCCTTACCTTTCTCCCTGTCCACTCCTCTATTTACAGACCCCGTCTTTTGAACCAGATCGGTACTATCCCTTTAAGACTCTACCGCCTTCAGCTCCCTCTGCCGAACATGTGAGGTGGTCAGCTGACCTTATCCCCTACAAAGCGGAAGAGACGGAACATCCGGTGTGTTCTCTTGGAGGATCGTCGACAAGGACGCCGGAGCTGTCTGGAGAAAAACGGGACGTCGAGACTTTCTTTATTGGCCCTGGACTCGGGAAGCAGACGATCTCCGTCGACACGGAAGAGGATATCCCGGAAGCCGGACGAAGAGAGATGCCGACCGAAGAAGATGAAAAGAGGGAGCCGGACCTTCTCCGGCAACGCGCAGAAAGCGGCCACGGCCCAGGAGGGTCGTGGCTCCAGAAGGTACGGGGCCAGCTAGGGGCTGTGTGGGGAAGGGGAAGCGGGGAAGTGAAGGGAGGACCAAGCGGCACACAAGTGCAGACTAAACCCGCTGATACATAGCTGTAGTCACGGAGCGCGTAAATTCCTACTGCAAGTAAGAGCGCGAACCACTGGTGGCGGTTGAGTGTACCCTCCTTCACTCCTTTTTCCCTGATCACTACTTAAGCCAGCGGAACAACCCCCTTACCGAGACTTTCTTTTCCCTTTATTTTCCTTATGATTGGTGTGGCGGTACGGCGAGATCAAGTCCTCCTGTCGGACGCCTTAGAGGTTCCTTGCTCCCTGAAGTAAGAGAGTGAAGAAGAGGCACCAACCTGGGACTTTGCATGTTGTACTTGGGAAACCCTCACAAGTGTGCACCGAAAATAAAGCAGTGTTTGAAAACTCTATTCCTGTCTCCCTGTCTCCTTCTCCACCGCACCACACGTGGTGTCAGAAGTGGGATCGTAACGCCTACTGAGTCTACCACGATGGAGAATCTAATCCAGCAGCTTATACGTGGACAGGAGAAGCTGGAATGGGCTGTGGAAAAACAGATGTCATCAGCCCATGCAGACCGGGAGCTATTTAAGGACACAATGACCGACCAAGCAGAGCGGTTACAAAGAGTTGCTGATGACCGCGTACAATTGACGGCCCAGCTGCAGAACCGCGCTGCGACCGGCCCCAATGTATCCCTTCAAAAATACATATCAGCCGAAGATCCTGACGCTTTTTTATTGAACTTTGAAAGAGCGGCCAGGGCGTCAGGCTGGCCGGAGGCCAAATGGCCGTTCTTTTTGGCCCCTCTTCTTACGGGGGAGACGCAGGCCGCTTATCAGGTGGGAAATGCAAACGGTCACACCCCCTATCAAGAGATAAAAGGGATCATCCTAGACCACCTCGGAATGGACGCCGAAGCGTACAGAGTCCGATTCAGAAAAGAACGAGGAACACCTACGGATAACCCAAAAACTTTATACTACAAACTAAAAACAGCAGCGGATAAGTGGTTAAAACCCCAAACTAATACGAAGGAAGAAATCATGTCCCTTATCTACTTAGAGCAGTATATAGAAACCCTACCCTATCCTATTCAACGCTGGCTTAAGGAGCATACACGCTTGACAGCAGAACAGGCAGTTGAAATGGCTACCTCATTCTATAGGGCTCAAGCACGTACCTTGTCATGGGACACTGAGAAACCCGTACGTCCCTTTCCTCCCGTTGGAAAACAGGACAGAAAGCCAGTTAAACCCAACCCCGAACCCATGAAGTCTCGTCAATACCGGCCTGAACCAGTTGCTGTCAGGGGTCCCCAATGCTTCGAATGCTTCGAATGGGGACATATAGTTAGAAATTGTCCCCGGAAAACCCCCCCAGAAGAACCAATGGCCATAAGCTGCATTCCCCGTGCCATAATGTATACTGAGGAAATGGGACCCAGTTTTTACGTGAGTGTTCTTGGGGGGGGGTAAGGGCACGAGCCCTATTAGATTCCGGCTGTCGACAATCGGTTATCCTTCAGTCGTTGGTAGACCCCTCCTCCCCTGCAAGTGGGGAGATAGTGCCTATAAGGTGTGTGCATGGGGACGTTCAAAGCTATCCCTTGGTTTACCTACCTATCTCCCTCCCAAACGGAGTGACCCTAGAAGCTAAACTTGGGATTCTACCCTCTCTTCCCGAACAGTTGATCCTAGATCAAGACAACCCATCCTTCCTGGCGCTCTTAAGGGACAACCTCTAGTTCAGACAGGCCCACCCATCACCACGTTCTTCTCTCCTCACTCAGGCCCCATGGCTTTCAGATAAGAGCTTTAGTTATAGCCAGCTGAATGATCCAACTCTTCAAACCGCTTGGGATCATGCACGACAACCCATTCTGTCTCAGAATCCAGTTTATCCTCTTTTCCGGCTACAAAATGAGCTCCTTTATAGGGTAGCGAAAGCAGGAGATACCCCCCAACTCGTGGTACCCCAAGCCTTTCGGGAGCAGGTTCTTTTTTTCGCACATTCACACCTACTAGCAGGTCATAGGGGGGCACAGAAAACCATAGAGATGGTTTTTTGACAGCAAGATACGAGGAGCGCGCCTTATTGAATAAGGACGGTAGGCCGCTACACTGGCCCACCGACTATCAATTACCACTTTGGGGTGACTACTTCCCTATGAGCGAACCTCCAGATTAATACGGAGGACGACTTGCCGCTACACTGGCCCTGTTATTTCCAATTATCACTTTGGGGTGACCGGTCCCCTTCGAGCGAACCTCCAGATTAATACGGAGGAGTGTGGGCCGGTACCTTAAGCCACTTGATACTATCTGTCTATGCGGGGATTCTCTGCATAATTCTACTTACTTGTCATTACAGAGCCCTGACGAAGTTCCAATGGAACGAAACGCGTTGGCTGTGGTTGAATTTTTAAAAAATTTAAAGAATAAAGGACATATTTGGATAAATTTGAAGCTTCATTTGACTCCGTTTCTGGTGCACCGTCCCTATCTTCATGAATTTGTCTGATCCTCAGTGGAGTGAAAGTGCGGCAAGCTCCGGACGGGTGTGCACAGACAAAGGACTTACCTTTTTACTTTGAAATTGAGGTGCTGAACCATGGTCAGCCGCATTGATCCTTTGTAACAACCATAGAGATGCTTTTGCGACACTTTTACTGGCCAGGTATTTTTTCCCATGTCACAAAATTCTGTCAGGAGTGTGAAATCTGCCAAAAGAAAAACCCGTACAAACCACCCGCTGTTCCACTGCAACCTCTTCCCATCATTGGTACTCCCTTCGAAAGAATAGGCATGGACCTCATCGGTCCGTTGCCACGAACCAAGAAGGGCAATCTCTATGCCTTGGTTGTCGTGGATTATGCCACACGGTATCCCGAGGCTTTTCCTTTACGTACACCCACCAGTCAGAACATTAGTGACAGGCTCCTGGAATTGTTTTCCCGGGTTGGCTTTCCCCGTTAGATCCTCACGGATCAAGGGACCCCTTTTGTGTCCAAAGTAATGGCCCAGGTATGCAAGTCCCTTGATATCTCACATATAAAGACATGAGTGTACCATCCCCAGACTGATGGTTTATGTGAGCGCTATAACGCCACCCTGAAACTAACTTTAAAGAAACTCTTGAGTGTGGAAGGGAAGGAATGGAACATGCTACTCCCTTTAGCGTTATATGTGATCAGAAGCCAGACCCAGACTAGTTTAGGTTGCTCCCCGTTCCAACTGCTCTATGGCCGAGAACCTCGCAGCCTATTGGAAATCACTAAAGAGGTGTGGGAGCAGGAAAAAGAAGAAGAAACCAAGTCGTCACTTGATTATACACAAGGTTTACGTACCCGCTTACAAAAGTTGAGGGAATTTGCTGATGCTAATCTGGAAAAGTCACAAACCAAGCAACAGATACTATACAATAAGGGAAAGAAATGGAGACATCTAAAGGTGGGCGACTGGGTGTTGGCCCTTATGCCGTCCGACCATCACGAAAGCAAGGTCGGGGTGGCAGGGCCCTTATAAGGTTGTGCAGAAGGTTGGGTTAACATCCTACCAAATCCAGGTCGCTCCCAGACGAACCCAACTATATCACATCAACCTCCTAAAGAAGTGGCTAGGACCACTCCCCAAGGATCTGCATGTGGTTGACCCTGTAACAGAACTTGACACCACTCTAAACCAGCTGGTGGTTAATCAGGAGCTATCAGTGGAACAGAAAGAGTCACTACAGGAGATATTATGTCCGTTTGCCCCCTTGTTTTCTGACCTTCCCGGCCACACTTCTCTAGCGGAACACTCCATCCACACTCAGCCCGGAAGGGTCATCAAACAAAAGCCTTATCGTATCCCTGCTGCCCAGAGAGAAGCAATAGAACAGGAAGTCAAAAGCATGCTCGCGCTGGGAGTGATACGGCCTTCCCAAAGTGAATGGTCTTCGCCAATTGTGTTAGTGCCCAAACCGGACGGGTCCGTCTGGTTTTGCATAGATTTTAGAGCCATTAACGCAATTTCCAAATGTGATTCGTACCCCCTTCCAAGGGTAGACGAATTGATAGAAAAACTTGGTGAGGCACAGTACATCACAACCCTTGACCTCACAAAGGGGTACTGGCAGGTGCCTCTGAACCCGCAAGACCAAGAAAAAACGGCCTTCTCAACACCTTCTGGCTTGTACGAATTCACTGTGTTACCTTTCGGTTTACATGGGGCACCTGCCACGTTTCAGCGACTTATAAATAGGGTACTGTCTGAGCACCAAGCATACTCCTCAGCCTATCTAGATGATATTGTCATCTATAGCCCTACATGGGATTCACACCTCCAACATTGTCGTCTAGTCCTTCAGGCCCTCCAGTTGGCTGGCTTACATATTAATGCAAAGAAATCAAGAGCAGGCTTCCAGAAGGTCAAGTACTTAGGATTCCTTCTGGGAAACGGACACATAGAACCACAGCAGGAGAAAGATAAAGCGATAACCCAGGCCCCTTTCCCTACCACGAAAAAGGAAGTGAGGGCTCTCCTGGGCCTCCTCGGGTATTATCGCCATTTTATACCACAATATTCTGAATTAGCCACCCCTCTTACCAACCTCTTAAAAAAGGATATAAAACCAAAGGACCTCCTTCATCCACCTCCCGAAGCCAACCAAGCCTTCCTTGAGCTCAAAAGGGCCATCACATCCGGTCCGATTCTGCGGTCCCCAGATTTCTCCAAACCTTTCCTTCTACAGACCGACGCTTCTGAGAATGGGCTGGGGGCTGTACTATCACAGGTGTCTTCGTAGGGGGTCGACCACCCTATCCTCTTTCTAAGCCGCAAACTTTTCCCCCGGGAACTTAGATATCCCATCATAGAAAAGGAGTGCCTTGCAATCAAGTGGGCGGTGGACAAGTTGAGGTATTATCTTGAGGGTTCCCATTTCCTCCTGTATACTGATCATGCCCCGCTTCTGTGGATGAGCCGGAACAAAGGGAACAACCCGCGTGTATTGCGTTGGTTCCCTGCCCTCCAACCCTTCTCCTTTGAGGTCCGCCATCGGAAGGGTTCTGAAAATGGGAACGCAGACTTCCTTTCACGCGTCTCCCTGTTCCCCGATCGTGAACAGGCTAGGGTGGGGGTGTGTGACGAGGAGCCGGGTTGTGGACCCGCCTCATCGGATTTGCTGCAGGACCGATTGCCTCCTTACCTTTCTCCCTGTCCACTCCTCTATTTACAGACCCTGTCTTTTGAACCAGATTGGTACTATCCCTTTAAGACTCTACCGCCTTCAGCTCCCTCTGCCGATCATGTGAGGTGGTCAGCTGACCTTATCCCCTACAAAGCGGAAGAGACGGAACATCCGGTGTGTTCTCTTGGAGGATCGTCGACAAGGACGCCGGTGCTGTCTGGAGAAAAACGGGACGTCGAGACTTTCTTTATTGGCCCTGGACTCAGGAAGCTGACGATCTCCGTCGACACGGAAGACGATATCCCGGAAGCCGGACGTAGAGAGGCGCCGACCGAAGAAGACGAAAAGAGGGAGCCGGACCTTCTCCGGCAACGCGCAGAAAGCGGCCACGGCCCAGGAGGGACGTGGCTCCACAAGGTACGGGGCCAGCTAGGGGCTGTGTGGGGAAGGGGAAGCGGGGAAGTGAAGGGAGGACCAAGCGGCACACAAGTGCAGACTAAACCCGCTGATACATAGCTGTAGTCACGGAACGCGTAAATCCCTACTGCAAGTAAGAGCGCGAACCACTGGTGGCGGTTGGGTGTACCCTCCTTCACTCCTTTTTCCCTGATCACTACTTAAGCCAGCAGAACAACCCCCTTACCAAGACTTTCTTTTCCCTTTATTTTCCTTATGATTGGTGTGGCGGTATGGCGAGATCAAGTCCTCCTGTCCTGGAAAAGCCGGACGCCTTAGAGGTTCCTTGCTGCCTGAAGTAAGAGAGTGAAGAAGAGGCACCAACCTGGGACTTTGCGTGTTGTTCTTGGGAAACCCTCACAAGTGTGCACCGAAAATAAAGCAGTGTTTGAAAACTCTATCCCTGTCTCCCTGTCTCCTTCTCCACCGCGCCACAATATGTTACAGCAAACTCACCTGCTGGACACTGAAATACAGAAACTCCACAAAAAATGGAGGGGACAACTGTTCGCATCTACGTTTTCTTCCTTTGCTGGGGGGCATATGGATAGCTCCACAGGTCCCGTTTAAGCTCCGCAGCTATGAAGCTGATGTAGTGGCTAGAAACGTAATAGTGCATGGTGAGATGGATGGCATGGAGGTTTCTGCTCTCTCATGAGTTGTGTGGTAACGTGGGTGAGGCCACGGTACTGGGCCGCTTTCTATCGGATCATGCCCCTGTGCTGTTAGAATGGGGACCTGAGAGAGTTAGGCCGAGAGTCCCAATATGGCGATTGCAATCACAAGTGTTAAAAGACCAAGTATTCAGAGATCAACTCGGGAAAACAGTATCAGGATACTTCAGTGAGAACTGGTATACTACCAGAACTAGAAGTAATGAGTGGGATACTTTCAAAGTGGTCACTAGGGGGGACTGCCTGTCCAGGGTGGGGGGCACCAGGAAACGATTGGAGGCGGAACTGAGTGGGGCGAAAGACACGTTGGCTAGGCTACAACACGAGGGGTGCGTGATGGATCAACCATCTGATGCCCTCTTACAGGCGCAGCGCGTAGTGGAGGAGACCTGAGATAGACTGGATTGCTTGACCCACAGGGAATACCAGCAGATACTGCATAGGGAAGGGGATAGATTGGGTAGATTGCTTGCGTGGTTGTTGAAACCTAAACGCCCACCCCGATGATTCTTACACTGCATCACCCCGAGGGAGGCACAGCGAATACGCAGGTCGGTGTTAATGCAGTTTTATTCGCTCACCTGGCGGCTACATACCACGGGAGCACGTGTGACGATAGCTCAGATGGGAGTGACTTCCTCTGAGGGGTTCCACTGCTGCGGCTTTCGGACGATCAGAGGGAGGAACTGGAGGTGGCACTACAACTGGAGAACCTTCAGGAAGCCCTGCGGGGGATGGCCAGGTGCAAGGCGCCCGGCCAGACGGTCTCCCAGTTGAATTTTATCAGGCGTATGCGAATGTAATTCTTCTGCGTCTGTTGGATACGCTGCGGGAGGCTAAGCAGGCTGGGATCCTTCCCCACTCCATGAGTGAGGCGCAGATTGTCATGCTCCCCAAACCTTACAGAGACCCCGAGGACCCTGCCGCATACAGGCCCTTGTCCATGCTGGGAGTGGATGCTAAATTACTGGCCAAAGTTCTGGCTCTAAGACTACGGAGAGTAGTGAACTCGTTGGTGCATGAGGACAAATGCGGGTTCATGCCTGGGAGAGGAACACACATGAACTTACGTAGACTATCACATGTCCTCCACTCGGTAGCAGACACGAACCTCAGGGCGGCAGTAGTCACCCTGGATATTGAAAAAGCCTTTGATACTCTCCGGTTGGACTACTTCTGGGAAGTACTGCGGAGAATGGGGTTTGGAAGCGAGTACATAGCCTGGGGCAAACTGCTGTATCGCAAACTGATGGCCAGAGTGCGGACTGGGAGGCAGGTGTCGGACACTATAGAGGTTGGGAGGGGCACACGGCAGGGGTGCCCATTATCCCCGTTGCTGTTCACTCTGGCCATGGAGCCTTTGGCGGTATGCTTGCGCAGGGATATGGCACCATGGGGTATAGAGGTAGACCACGGGTACTCATAGTACGGCCCGTGGGCCGCCAGCGGCCCGGCAAGCCTTCCTTGGCGGCCCGCGGACCTTGCAGCTATCCTACCTGTGTTTTTTCTTTCTTTTTTTTTAAGTGTCCGCAAACACCGCCGGTTGCAGCAGCGCTCTATAGGGGCCGGGCGATTCTTTAAAAAACCATTCACTTGTTTATGAGGCTTTGTTGTATTTCACCTCTTCTTAGCGCCCCTGCATCTCCACTCTGAGTGGAGATGCAGGGCGCTAAGAAGAGGTGAAATACAACAAAGCCTTATTAACAAGTGAATGGTCTTTAAAGACCTGTGAAGTACTCGGTGCGGCTGTGTGTGTGCCCGGGAAGCTGTCTCAGCCCAGCCCCGGGCTGACACACACGCGGGTGAGGTGACAGAGCGAGGGAGACAGACAGAGTCCTAAGGAAACTTTATCCCCATTAGGTCCAGACATGCTGGTAATCTGTTGGCGGCTGTATTAGCCCGATCCCCTATCTATATAGTGCCTGCTATGTTTTTGCTTTTATATCGTTATGAACCTCTGTGAATATATTTTCTCTGCACCACTGAAAAATACCTGACCTTGTCAATCACTGATATACATCATTGAGACAGGCAGCAGGTACGGCTGTTATCAATTGGTAGTTCACCTAATCTGCTCCAAACTCCAGCAAGGGCGTCGCTGTTATTGCTCTGCAGCATTTTGAGACTTTATGTGTATATACTTGTCTCTGTTTTGTTCATGCAGACCTCATGCTATTTATTAATAGGCTTAGTATGCAGTACTACCTTAGAGCTCTGTCACACCTTCTGTTTTCCTTCTTGCTGTACACAAATTGTTCTAGTTGCTATAACGCGCCCTGACGCCCCACCTAGGACCTGGATCGCGCTATACTAAAAACAGCACACTGACACACACGCGGGTGAGGTGACAGAGCGAGGGAGACAGACAGAGCGAGGGAGACAGACAGAGCGAGGGACAGGGAGACAGACAGAGGGAGGGAGACAGAGGGAGGGAGACAGAGAGGGGGAGACAGAGGGTTACAGAGAGAGGGAGACAGAGAGGGGGCGACAGAGGGTGACAGAGAGAGGGAGACAGACAGAGGGAGGGAGACAGAGAGGGGGAGACAGAGGGTGACAGAGGGAGACAGACAGAGGGAGGGAGACAGAGAGGGGGACAGACTGAGGGAGGGAGACAGAGGGAGGGAGACAGAGGGAGGGAGGGAGACAGAGGGAGGGAGACAGAGGGAGACCGAGAGAGAGGGAGACCGAGAGAGAGGGAGACCGAGAGAGGGGGAGACCGAGAGAGAGGGAGACCGAGAGAGGGGGAGACAAAGGGAGACAGACGGAGGGAGACAGACAGAGGGAGACAGACAGAGGGAGACAGACAGAGGGAGGGAGACAGAGAGGGGGAGACAGAGCGTGACAGAGAGGGTGACAGAGAGGGTGACAGAGAGGGAGACAGAGAGGGAGACAGACAGAGGGAGGGAGACAGAGAGGGAGAGGGAGACAGAGAGGGAGACAGAGAGAGAGAGGGAGACAGAGGGAGACAGAGAGGGAGACAGAGAGGGACAGAGAGGGAGACAGAGAGGGAGACAGAGAGGGAGACAGAGAGGGAGACAGAGGGAGACAGGGGAGACAGGGGGAGACAGAGGGAGGGAGACGGAGAGGGAGGGAGACGGAGAGGGAGGGAGACAGAGAGGGAGAGAGAGAGGGAGAGTGAGACAGAGAGGGAGAGGGAGACAGAGAGGGAGAGGGAGACAGAGAGGGAGAGGGAGACGGAGAGGGAGACAGAGAGGGAGACAGCGAGGGAGACGGAGACAGAGAGGGAGACGGAGACAGAGAGGGAGACAGAGAGGGAGAGGGAGACAGAGAGGGAGAGGGAGACAGAGAGGGAGACAGAGAGGGAGACAGAGAGGGAGAGGGAGACGGAGAGGGAGACGGAGAGGGAGAGGGAGACAGAGCGAGAGAGATAGATAGAGAGATGTGTGTATGCCGGGTCTGGTGGCTCAGTGGACGAAGGCGTCCGCTGCAGGGACCTGTGTTCAACCTCATGGTCATAGTTATTTTTTTGCTCTAGCCCCGCCCCCTCCCCCACTGACCCCGCCCCCACCGGTGCGGCCCTCGGCCACAAACCACTCTGTAAATTTGGCCCCGAGAGAAAGTTTGTGAGTACCCATGAGGTAGACGGTCGTACTCATGTGGTTTCCATGTATGCCGACAATGCTCTTCTCTATCTGTGTGTGCCGGAAGGGGCGATCCCAGCGGCTCGGGAAATACTGAATTCATTTGGAGCTTCTTCTGGCCTCCACATTAACTGCCAGAAAACAATCTTGTTCCCGCTCGCTGCATTGGCGCGGGGGGCAGCTCACAATCTCCCCGTAGTTGGCATGGATTGGAAGTACGATCGCTTCCGTTACCTCAGAATGCAGATTGCCCATCGGCCGGAGTCCCAGCATGATTTGAACATGGGGAGGGTCCTCAATGGACTGCGGGCGTCGATAACGTTTTGGAACAAGTTACCACTGTTGGTTATGGGGAGGGTGGTGGTATCAAAAATGGTACTATTGCCTCGCTGCCTCTACATACTCCAGAACTCCTTTTGCAAAATCCCTAAGTCGACGTTCGACACACTGAACAGTCTTCTGACTTCCCTAGTCTGGGCTGGAAAGCGGAGCAAAGCCAAATTGGACACACTAAAACTAGACATGGATGGGGGCGGCCTAGGGTTGCCAGACCTACGGCTCTACAATATGGCTGGCCTGCTGCAATACGCCGATCCATGGTGCATGGGGGAGTGCATGGTTGAGACGGACCTACTAGGAAGATGGAACGAGGGGACGCAACTGCAGCAGTTCCTAATGATCGGCTCTAGGGTCCCTAAATTGTGCCCACATATAATCCGGCGGGTTACGGAGGTCTGGGAGCAAGCAGTGACCTTGGTGGTCAGAAAGGCCCCATATGTTAGCGCACTACCTCTGCGTTGGTTGAAGGGTTTCATGAATATCCAAGAGGTCATGGATCTCTCGAATTGGTACGAGAGGGGTTGTGGGACCGCAGGAGATCTATACTAGAACGGCATGTTCATGACCTTTCAGGAAGCTCAGGACTGGTTTCAGGTGCCACCGGGGCAATTTTTACAGTACGCCAAAATATCACGCACTGTACGAGAGATGTGGACAACATTTCTCGATGAACATGGAGAGTCCTGCACGTTGGTAACATTGCTAGACCCAGGCTCTAGCCGAGGGCTCATCTCCTGCATATATAAGACATTAAAGGAGGACAGGGGGTCAAATCTAGACATGATCAGGACGAGATGGGACAACGACCTGCCCGTCCCATTGACAGACGGTGAGTGGAGGAGAGCACTGGCACAGGTAGCAGAAGCTACAAGTAACGCACGTTTCAAGTTAATCCAGTTCTATTACCTGCACCGTACATACCTGACCCCACAGCGGCGAGCGTGGTTCACCCCAGGGTTGTCTTCTGCGTGTCTGAGATGTGGCACGGACCCCGCCACATTCCTGCACATGGTCTGGGATTGTCCGCGCCTACAACGGTTCTGGCACGAGGTGGTGCTGTCCCTTAGCACAGCAACGGCGGTGCAAATCGACACCTCCATAAAATGCTGTATCCTGGGCATGCTTCAGACGCCCAAGAAAGAGACTAGGATGCACTATAAGTTTGTGCTATTAGGACTGGTCCTGGCGAAACGGCAGATAGTGATCCACTGGATACACCCAGCACCACCTAAGTGGAAAAAATGGAGGGATAACCTGCGGGAGTGGGGGGTAGATGAGGAATGCTGCCTCAGAGCAGTATGGACTGATGAGAATGCGGGGAGCGATCTCTTGGAATGGGGAAAAATGTTGACTGAAGTGTCCACAGCAACGAATGAGAGTGAGAATGAGAGCACACATAGTTCACCAAGCACTGGGCCCACTCCAACACCTGCCGATTCAACACCGCCGCACGCGACCCCTCAAACCATGAACACATGACCATAAACAAGTCACGAGTGCACCGCTAGTTTTTAGGACGAGCCTAGCGCAGTGCGCATGCGCTGCTCTAGGAGAGGGCCTCTTGGAATCACTCCAGACTTCCCAGAGACTTCTCCGTGTGGGTCGGACTCCTCCCACACATTCCATTGGCCTTTGTGAGTGGCTTTCAATAATGAAAGCCCGCAAATGGCCAAAGACGGGTGCATGTCCCGCCTTTCCTCTAAACGTTCACTCCCATGGCCTTTGGGTCTCGGGAGCGAGCAGCGGCGCGCAGACTGGCAGCTGGTCATGGATCAGGTTACTAATTTAACATAGCGCGGTCGCTTTCACTTTCGCGTCCGCGTTTGTTTTGTGCTTGTTTAAGTGGGCTTAACCTTTGAACACGGCATTGACCAAACCTTTCACCTTCGAGACCTTCGCGGAGAAAGACATTGCACGGCCAAGCTGTTCGTCATTACATTACTGTCCAAACCTCTTAATGGCAATTTCATTTTATTTTTAAAAAGGAGCATGCCTCCATTTTAATTGAAAATCACGATTTAAAACGCACGTTTTTGGATAACATTTACTAAACTCTATTCGGAAATCGGTTCTTAATAAATTGCTTTCGACTAGGAAATGCAATGAAATTGAAAAATTATGTTTCGCCTTAGCCTCTGCTGAAATGTCTGAGTATGTTCTGCGTATGCTGCAGAGTTTGCATGTGAAATCTCTGGAGTCAGGCTGCACCGCTCATCTTCAGAGCATGTTAAAAATATTCCCGTTAAGGCGCACATGGTAACATCTATTGTTTCAACTCAAAGGCATAATTTGGTTTCAGATGCGCATCGTATTACTTATTATGCGCGATAATATTGTGGTTGATAAAAGTTGAATTTTGCATTTGTTTTTTACAATTTCCCGAAGGTTTCTCTGTTTTTCTGTGCTTGAAGAATATTGGTTCGAGGCGCTCTGAAAAATCTAGAAATTTACAAGTTTGCGCTATGTCCAATATGTAGGTAAACACGCAATTTTAAGAATCGCCTATGACAAAAACGGTTTTCACGATGCAGTTTGTCTTTGAAAATCATTTCATGTGAGGTCAACGGAAGAGCACATCGCAATCTACATATGAGGTTTATTTGAATTATCCTTTGCAATACTTAAGACCATAAATTAATCATATGCGTATTTCTTTTGTGTGAAATGCTTTTTCAAGTGCTTGGAAAGATAAAACCTACAACTAATGTCTTGGTGTTCGAGCAGTAGCAACATTTTTAGCGCCTTCTGCGAACTGAAAAGCCACTTGGCACTTAACATGAGTTTACAGTTTCTGGGTCGTGGGTGTATGCGTGCGGGGTAGTCGTGGTTACAAATTATATAGCTCAATGGTAGACGGCGCTATAATGCGCTGTTGCAGACACCTGTGTTTGATATGCGGAAGTGCAGGTTAAAATTCTAGATGACTCCGCTCTTCAACCTCCTAGCGTCATATTCGGTACAAGCGAGATATATTGAGCATTGACAGAAATTCTGTATCATTTCCTATTTGCTTTTTTAATATACTGATTTCGCGACCAGTGCATCTGCATATAAAATATGCTAATAAACTGGCCGTGCGCCTTGCAACCTCGCGCTAACTGCTGGGCTGATTTCAATTACGTTATCAGTGGAAATAAGAACTACCTTTAATTCACACACCGTTTAAAATTCAGGCAGTGCATCAAGCACGTAAGCATTCTTTACATCGGCAGAGACCTGTGAAATCATATATTTTATGCACTCTGCGCTGACATTTCAAGCAATACCTCGGAATTCTGTGCAGCCGCAAACATTCTTTCAGCAGAGTGACACAAGTTCAGTCTGATTATCATGGACTTTGTCCATAAGATGCATATTTGATGGATAGTGTGCAACATTAAATAATTATTTTGTCCAGAAATATGAGAAATGTATGAAGCATTATAAATCATGTTAAGTTTGTTATGCCTTTAACCTAGATAGTTCACAGAATTATAACATATCATTTTTTGCCTATTTATTTATTTCGGGAGTTTCATAAAGCGCTTAGTGCCGCCTTCAGTGTACTTTAGAGCACTGCACGTGAGTCAAGCCCGGATATTGATTTGAAGCAGGTAGTGAAAGACCAATTTGTCGGGGGGCATGGGGGACACAGAGCTTTCAGGACAGATTTCATTGGCACTGCCAGATACCACAGCCAGGACTGTGAGGTGTAACTCTGGACAAAGGTAACAAAAATGCTTCTGACACTTTTTTATTATAACTTCTCAGCATGCTGCACAGCAGTCACACTTCTCTCAGCATAGCTTAAAGACATTGGCAAAGTCAATATATCTAGCTAAACACTTATAAGGTCCCAAAGGCGAGACCTATTGGCTATGCCAATGCTTGTTTCCTATGTCAGAGGTTCTGTGCCACCTGTCTGTCGCTGCCACAAGGGTGGAGGGAGAGGGGTGGGGTTTGGATAAGGGGGAATCTAGATTCCCTATTATGGTTATTGTTGTTCCTATGTTGTTTTAGGATGCAGGTCCTATTGTTAACAAAAAATTGTACTGCTGCTAAAAACGAGAGTAACTCGGCTCACGGGTAGTGAGATCGAGCAAAACAATGGGATGTCATATTCAAAGCATTGGATGTAAAATGGCTATAGATGTTGAAAAAGTACATGCATGTCCTTGTTATGGATAAGCTGGAAGCAGTGATTAATAAAAACAAGTTTAAATAAAAAAGGTGCACTGGCGCACTTTTTTGGAAAATTTCGTGAAGATTCGTCAAATGGTTCCAAAGATATAGGTAGGTCAAAAACGCTTTTCCTATGGAAACATGGTCCTAACTATAACTACCTACTGGCAACCGCCAGTAGGTAATATATGTATATTTATATATACATATATATATATATCATTTTTCTTAAAGGGCACCTGTTGTCATTTAGGTATTTGTGTTCTTTCATTACACTTAAAATAACAGGGTTTCTATGTTTGCAACACAAATATTTATATCCTCCATGTAGGTGCCCATTTTGGAGGGCTTGTCTCCAGTCGTAATCCTCTTGAACTTGCTTTTCTTCTCCAATGCCCCAAGCAGAGGTTATAAGAACATTAGAAAGAGAGTGGGATAAGAGGTGACCATGTCTGGATCCTTCCTTTACTATGAAAGGTTCAGAAGTAGGACCATTTGTTCAGACAGAGTGCTAAGACTGTCCTTTTGAACAAAGGCAATCACAAGACAGTGGGTGCATATGGCTCAGTGGTTACACTCCTCTTGTTTCTGATATGAGTAAATAGTCTAGTCTTATTGTTAGATTGCCTGCTTTTCTGTAGCATCACATTCCATGAACAAGTATTTTTCGAATAAATGTCCACACCCATGTGAACCCATGTGAAATCACTACAGATCAATAACCTACTATCATTAGCCCAGCAGGATAACTCTCAGGACAGTGAACCTACTGGTCGGGGGCATGTGCATTCTGTGGGGACCTGCACTGGAAAGCAACCTGGGTACCGGTATTATTTAGCAATGCCAAAAATAAGTCTCCAGACTGAAAATATGCACACCTTTGTAACATGAACAGAGTACTTGCAATGTTTCTGGAACAGGAAGACTATGTTTCTGGTATGATAAGACAACGAGTAGCTTTTTTTCTGGGGTTTTATTGCAAATCTGACATAGCTGTTCTGCTTCATCTTCACAAACCCTGTGTAAGAGGTTAATGCTCTGGGCATATCAGGTGGGGTCATTTCCCAAGAAGGGCTTTCTTTTCATGTGCCCACAAAGAAAAAGACAACCCCAAGTCTGGATCCCGATTCAACGTGATCGAAATGTGCTTCACATCATCAAACGCTAAGGGGAGCCCGCACAGTCCCCGAAGATGCCCTAAAAGCCACAATTGCTGATTTGAATCTCAAAATCTCATTCCTGCTGGCATATTCCAATCTAGTCAGCTGTGTGAAGTGCTATAGGACAAGCTATACTTGACATGTCCTATTTTCCTGCCCAACGTAAAAGAAGTTTGAGACACACGGGTGACACTCAGCTGTATAACCCACTCAGAAAGATTATCCTCACTCATAATGATCATCAAGTATTGTATTAATTGAGGATTATATAACTCTGTGAAATTATGGTGTAATTGACATAATTTGTGTGAGAGTGGATGTTTTTTTCCTTTGGAAACTTTGAGTTTCGGTGGAGCATGTTAATGAACGCCTTCCAACAATGACATCAATGGTATGGTTGAAGACTCATCCCAGTAAGTGAAAGTTAGTTCACTACGAAGTCCAGGGCTTGTTCAACTGCAAGGTATTCACAAAGCAGCTGTCTTCGGTGCCACCAGAAAGGAATAGGTAGGAAGAGATGCCTAATTTAACCTAGGAGTATAATTATGACCCGGCTGCCAGGGGAAGTGGGCAGCAAAATGTCACTCATGAGAAGTGGGTATAGGACCGCCAGTAGCTGACCATAAGAGTCATTGAATTCCCAATAAATAATGAAAAATGCTGTTTTTTGCTGAAATATCTATGTTCCTACTTGTCAAAATAAAGAAAGGAATCAATGATCTACGTGCCTTTAAAAAATACAGACTTTGATTTTACTTAGTAGGAACATTTGCCCTCCTCCTTTAATGTGCAGACATCTTTTACACACCCACACCAACAAATCATATCTGACAGCCCCTCCACATCCCCACGGATACAACATTGTACTAAAGCCATATAGACGGCGAATCTATGCAGTCTCAAGGATGCAACACACTTTCTACACACACCAACGCTCGCTCCAACAAAACAACATACAAACATCGGCTCCACATTAACCCTGGGTGGAGTTCGCGGAGTTGCGCTATGCGAAACTCAGCGAAGTGGTAAAAAAACTCCACCGCACTACGCGGAGCTCCGCGAGCGGCGGAGTTCAATAGGAAAATGCTGTTCGCGGTGATTGCACAGTGCCGGATGCTTGTCCGCACTGTGCAATCATTGCGAACGGCACCATGCACAGCGCAGGCTTTCCTTTTCTGCTGCTCGAGTAGATTTTTACTCGAGCGGCAGCTTTCTCAACGCGAACGGGCAGTTTCTCAACGCGAGCGGTCGCGAGCATACGCGACCACTCGCAATGAGAAACCTGACCCCCCGCGCTGAGAAATCTCGCCGAGAGGTTGATTTTTCACGCTCGCCAACTTGATGTTGACGATCGCGAACGAGGAAAAATCTCGCCAGGAGGTTGATTTTCCTCGCTCATGCTCGCCAACTTGACGTTGGTGAACGCGAGCGAGGAAAAAAACTCCGCTCCGCTGCGCAAAGCGGAGTTTTTCAGAACTCCGCGAGCTTCGCGTAACGCGGAGTGCGGAAAACTCCGCAAACTCCGCGAGCGGAGCGGAGTTCACCGCCCAGGCCTACTCCACATCTTCATGTGCACAACACAGTACCAAAGTTGTCGACTTGGTAAAGCAAAGCCGCCCAAAGGCACATCAAACACCACCGGCATCAGCATGCCAATGAATAACAGTTGACGCTCGAGAGATGAGATAAAATAGCAATGTCCTTCGGCTCAATGATCCTGACACAAACACTCTCCACAAACCTCCAGACGTTGTTTCTTTAAACCAGCCGGAAAATCAATCACTTTTACAGACACAGTGACGCCTCACTACAGGACTACGGTTGTCGAAGAACACTAGAAGGGCAGCCACAGAGAGTGCTGCGGGGTCTAACGGGCCATACAAGTGGTGCAAATATGCTATTCAAAGGCTGATAACAGAACGAAATATCTCGACTTCCACTCCCACCTCTCTCCTGAAATAGTAGGCGCTTCAAAACATGTCCCCTCTGGATCCCAAGCTACTTCTGACATCAAGCACATCTGACCCCATATTAACTCTCACCCTCCTCTTCAAGGGCGATTTCTAACCACAGGTTAACTCTGAACCCCGCCTCTCCGCCTCATTCCCCTCCGAACCTACGTCTGGGTCGGATTGAGACATAAAAGAGGCCCGTCCACCAATAGAAAAGTGGTCCCTATTAGTGAATTAGAAAGCTAACAAGCACTGGCAAAGATAATAGGTCTTGCCTGTGCAAGAGCTATTGGCTTTGCTAGTGTGTTTTGGCCATGTTGTACACCAGCTAGGCTGCTTTCCAGCATGGTAAAAGTTAGTGGTGTAGAGGAGAGTGGTGTTAAGTGGAGTCTCATAGAGTGTAGTCTCGTAGAGAGGAGTAAAGTGTTGTAAGTGGTGTGGCGCAGAATGTTGTGCAGTTGTGTAAAGTGAAGTGGAGGGTTGTGTTTGGCATGGAGTGGAAGGAGTGTCATGGACTGTCGTAGAGTGGAGTGTCGTATAGTGGAGTGTCGTAGAGTAGAGTGGAGTGTTTTGGAATAGAGTGGAGTAGAGTGGAAGGGAGTAGAGTAGATCAGAGTGGAGTGGTGTAGAGTGGAATAGAATGGCGTAGAGTGGAGGGGTGTGAAGGGGCACAGAGTGGAGTGGCATAGGGTAGCATAGAATGGGGTGGCGTGGAGTGGTGTGTCGTAGAGTAGAGTGAAGTGAAGTGACATGCAGTGGTGTAAAGTGGCTTGGAGTGTCATAGAGGGAGTGTCAGAGTGGAGGGGCATAGAGTGGAAGGGACTAGAGTCGAGGGGCACACAGTGGAGTAGTGTGTTGTTAATGTAGTAGTGGCATGGAGTAGAATGAGGTGGAGTGCCAGAGAGGAGTGTCATAGAGTGGAGTTTCGTAGAGTGGAGTGTCGTGGAATTGAGTCTCGTAGAGTAGCCTGGAACGGATAAAAGTGGAGTGGCATAGAGTGGAGTAGAGTGTCATAGATTGAAGTGGCTTATAGTGGAGTAGAGTGTCTTAGAGTAGAGTGGTGTAGATTGGAGTGGCATAGATTGGAGTAGCATAGAGTGGCATAGAGTGGAGTGGATTAGAGTGAAATAGAAAGGCGTAAGGCGTGGCCAAGCCGTGGACAGAAATGGCCGCCTGGCGTTGAAGCTCCGCCAGCCGACCAACGACGAAAGCGCTTAATCCCGCATCCTGTGCAGCGAAGATGGTAGTTTGGGCGTCGATGTTCCCCAGAAGCGGTGCAGCGTAGTTTTGGATGCCCCCGAGGTGGCGAGGAGCCTGTGTGATGGCGCTGTGGGGACCGGCGCCTGAGACACGGACATAGAGAAAATGGCGGCCTGAACGATCTCCGGGCCGGGACGCGACTTCTGAAGACCTCGGTGCAGCAGCTGTATCGGATCGGGGCCTTGTCTTGCCGGTGAGTGGCCCCGGTGCCGGTCGGGTGTGTCTCTGCTCCCCCCCCCTGCACTCAGACAGTAAGTTTGATGCTGACGCATGGATGGGTCCTGTCTGGCTCCCATGCGGCTCTAAGGCCGCGCTGCCGCCAACCCCTGTGGCCCATCCTCGAGATTGGGGGGCGGTAGCGGAATATATTGCGGAGGCTCGAGCGGCACAGTGGGGGAAAGAGCCTGAGATTGCCTGATGCCTCCGGTACCCGGTACGCCTCCCGTGCAGCCCCCTACAATTAGCGGCCCGGCTGTCTGAATTCTGCATTATCCAGGCGGCGCATGGAGATTGAGCTGGTGACCGGTCGCATTAACTTTGCCGGCTAAGCTGCACTGCCCCTAACAGCCACCCACGCAGTGAGATACTTCTGCAACTGGCGACCTCCGGCCCCACTGAGTTCTCGGTCCCGGGCCCGTGGCGCCACTGTGCCATAAGATCCTGGTCCACTGGTGACTTCCCCCGAACCACAAATCATTGACCAGACTGCAGCACATGATATCGCCCTCCAGCCCCTTCTCTGCCTTGGGAGTATCGCCATATTCCAGTACAACACTGAGGGCCTGGCGCTGCGACTGGACTGCTTGCAGTGCTGCAGGCACTATACTGGCTACTGTGGTGACTCGTGGATTCGGTGTGGTTGCGGCGGCTGGGTGGCGTGCTCCTAACCTTGCTTCTGGTGGCGCTCCCTGCAGCATTCCTCGGGCATCTCCGGCCAGCCGTCCGGACTCCAAACACTTTCCAGCGGCATGGGTCGCAAGGACCTGAAACAAAGAACACTCCCGTTTGAGAAGCTTGCGGAGCAAAACACAGAAGAAAGCCCAGACATGGCAGAGCGTGGCCCAAGCCCGGATCGTGGCGCAGCCTCCGCGGCCCCTCCGGCAGAGTGGCTCCAGGAGATGAGAGCTGGCTTTCAGGCACTGGATGGCCGTTTTGACTCCCTCGCCAAAACTCTTGAGTCAATGGGCACCAAGATCCAGGCGCATGATAGGCGTCTCGACGTGGCGGAGGCACGGATCTCCGACATAGAAGATGGGACTGCGCAATCGACCAAGAGATTAGACAGAATGGAACGCATATGGAAAGAAGTGGCTATAAAGAATGAGGACCTCGAAGCGCGCAGTCAGCGCAATAACGTTCGTATTCTTGGGGTTCCGGAGTCCACCGCCACGGGTCACCTGGACCTCTTTGTAGAGACTCTACTGTCGGACCTATTCGGGAGAGACTCCTTCACACCTGGATTTGTGGTGGAACGGGCCCATCGTACTTTGGGACCGCGACCTAACCCGGGCCTGCCCCCTCGTCCTCTTATTGCCCGCATCATGAACTTCCGGGATCGTGACACAGCTCTTCGATTGGCAAGGGAGCGCGGAGACACTGTCTGGCAGGGTTCTAAAATCACACTTTATCCAGACTTCAGTGTTATGGTGCAAGAAGCCAGGCGCAAGTTTACCGGAGTGAAGGCCAAACTTCGAAATCTTGGCCTCAAATACGGCATGCTATATCCTGCACGGCTCAGGGTTGAAGTGGGAGGCCGGGCACGCATCTTTGACAATCCTGCCGAGGTCCAAGAATTCTGTCGCACCTATAAACGTAACAATGAACAGTTGCAAGACAGAGGTGGCCCATCTCCCCCTCACAGTGGCTCCGTTGCAAGCTTAGAACTCTTCTCTGGCTCCGGTGTTGGGTGACGTTGACGTACTATTGCCCTTTATTGTTCTTAATCTGAGTGGGGATTATATTATGTCGCAGTTCAAGATATATTTCACAGTTGGTTGTCTGGCGTGGCGTTGCCACCCCCCCTTGGTGGAAACCTTTGGTTTATTCTTGTTGGTCCTGATTTACCTCTTTGACGTAGCGCTGTTTCACTGTACAACAATTTGGTACTTTGTCTTTTGTTTGCAGGTTGGGGTATGCCTTTCCTTTATTGCAGTAAGGCAGGGTGGTGGGAGGGGGGCATGGGAATGCTATAATGCTTTCATTATTGATTATCGTCACTGTTGCTTTTTGTTTTGGTCCACTGCTTTTCTATTGAACTCGATCTCGTTAGACTCCTTAAAGTTCACAGATGGCACAGCCGGGTTTGATTAATGGTCCCTCCAATTTGTCTTTGCTGTCCTGGAATGTCCGAGGTCTAAATAACAACCGTAAAAGACGGCAGGTGGTGCATTATCTGATCAGACATAATATAGACATTGCCTTCCTACAAGAAACACACTTACCGGTTTCAGACACTGCGCATTTTGCTTCAAGCTGGGGGGCGCACTGGTACTACGCTAATTTTAGTAACTATGCGAGAGGAACGGCAATTCTCATACACAAGAGGATCCCCTTTCACTGCCAGCTGGTTGTCAATGATAAGGAGGGCCGGTATACTATTGTCACAGGGTCCATGATGGGCCATAAGGTCACATTGGTATGTGTCTATGCGCCTAACACTGATTCCCCGGAATTTTTCCATACACTACACACACAACTCTCCAAGCTAGAACCTAGTTTGATTATCATGGGTGGGGATCTCAACCTCCTTCTTAACCCAGGCTTGGACAGTACTTCAGCCTCACCAGACACGAAGCCTCGAGCGCGGCGCGCCCTGCTTGAACTAGGTGACCGGTTTTCATTGATGGACATATGGCGTAGGCGCAACCCACAAATTTCACACATTATTCAGGACAACACAACACATGGACCAGGATTGATCTCTGGCTCCTCTCCCCTGACGTGTCCTCTTGGTATCAGACGTTGATTACGCTTCCTAGAACGTATTCTGATCATTCCCCGATTCAACTTTGTCTTCGGGTCCCGCGGCCGGAGGGGTTCGAGAGGCAGTGGCACTTCCCTGGTCGCGCCCTTCTGGATGACCTTTTTTGTCACGAGATCGGAGAAGCTATAGAAGAGTATTTCACTATTAACACCGGGTCGGTGGTTACCCGGGCAGTACTGTGGGAGGGGTTCAAAGCCTACATCCGCGGTGTATGCATCTCCAAACATGCGGGTGTGCTTAAAGCTCTACGCACAACTCTGGCCAAGCTGGAGGGTGAACTCGAAGCTCTGGACAGCAAGTCTCAACATGCCCCTGCACTCACCTCGCAGGGACCGAGGCTGGCCCTCCTTGCTGAATACAGAGAGGCGGCAGATCGCGAGATCCTCTATTTAGGCAAATATCAAACTGCCCGTCGTTACGGGGAAGGGGACCGCCCGGGTCGTACACTTGCACAAACTCTTAGGCCACCCTACAGCAAGGCATGCATCACCAAGATTCGCTCTGCGAACGGGACTCTATTTACATTCCCCACTGATATCCAGGATGAATTCCGGTCGTATTACACCACATTATACACGTCTAGGCTGGCCGTGACCCTACCGAGCAGGAGGCATATCTCTCTGAGATTGCCCTAGTGTACCTTGAAAAAGATATGTTGGACTTTATGGCGGAACCTATCACTGAGACCGAGGTACGTGGAGCAATCAAGGTGCTACGCAGCTCCTCTGCCCCAGGCCTAGACGGCTTTACTGGGGAGTTTTATAAAGCCTTCTCAGACCTCCTGGCGCCGAAGCTGATTGAAGTGTATGCCGAGGCCCTGGAAAAACAGACCCTGCCACCCACATTAAGTGAAGCAGTTATCATTCTCCTTCCTAAGCCCGGTAAGGACCCCTCCCTCTGTGGATCCTATAGGCCGCTTTCCCTATTGAATGTCGATTATAAAATCCTCGCAAAAATTGTCGCGAATAGACTTTCACAATTAATGGAATTCCTCATCTCCCCAGCACAATCGGGTTTTGTTCCGCATCGTTCAACCTCCTTAAATTTACGGACCCTGTTTGCGGTACTCCATAGAATAAGCCCTGAGGTTCCGGCTGCGGCAATTCTGCTAGATACCGAAAAAGCCTTTGATACACTTGAGTGGCCTTTCTTTGTATCCATCATGCGTCGCATGGGCATGCCAGCTGGATTTATAGCCACAATAGGCCTGTTATATAGTCGGCCAACGGCCAGACTTCGCATAAACGGAACCCTCTCTGACTCTTTCTCGCTGACCCGTGGCACACGTCAGGGTTGTCCTTTGTCACCCCTTCTGTTCATTCTCGCCATGGATCCCCTAATACGTCACTTCCAAGAGCGACATCTGCACAGGGGACTGCAGTTTAAAACGGGCCCCCTTTTGGTTTCTTTATATGCCGACGACACTATCCTCTATGTTCGGGAGCCGCACTTGAATTTAGACCCGCTCCTTCAGGAGATTCTTTGCTTTGGGCAGCATTCTGGATTAGGCATTAACTGGCGCAAATCAATTATTTTTCCCTTGACCACTAGTACGCACTTTGGGATTGTGAATTTCCCTTGGAATGGTGCTCGGACTCAATAAAATATCTGGGTATCCATATACACCTAGACCCGGTCCAGATTGTCCGATTAAATTATGGACAAGCAATAGCGAAATTGGAAACTCAGGTGGAAAGGTGGCTGCGGCTCCCACTGTCCATGGCAGGTAGAATTGCCATAATTAAGATGATGGTCCTCCCTAAATTTTTATATTTTTTTAACAATATCCCCATTCCCCTCCCGCATAGTTTTTTTTCATCATTACGATCACATCTTATCCGATTGGTCTGGGGAGGAAAACAGCAGCGGGTTAGGTGGAGGATACTCACTTTACCATATGATAGGGGAGGCTTTGGGGTTCCGGATTTTTATTTATACTATTTAGTGGCGCAGTGTAGTTTCGCCTTCGCTTGGTATCACCCGGACGCCAGGATTCCGTTTCTGCGCCCAGAGGCCGGCTTGGTCCTCCCCGAACAGCTTGCTGCCGTCTTGCCCAGGGGCGAACCTAGGGATCCAGTAGATATACAGACTGTCTCGACCACTATCTGGGCATGGAGCAGGCTCCATCGTTACGCTGGCTCCTCGGTTTTATACTCGTCAGTTCTTCCGCTTCCCAATGCCCGCTGGCTCCCTATTTCAGGAGAGAAACTTGTGCAACGCACGTTGACTAAGTTTAACATTTTAATGATAGGTGACTTATATCCAGACTGCCACATCTTTTCGGCCACTGAGGAAGCTCGCTTCCAAGAGGCCACGTTCATGGATAAATTCATGCTAAAACGGCTGTACTCTGCATTGCGAGCCACGCTTACTGGCTTTCCGTTAGAACCTCACTCATTCACCCCTCTGTCCCTCATTATTGAGAGCGATAGTGGAGTGCACATTGTATCCAAACTCTACAAACTTTGCATCACACAACTCCCTATCATGGACGACAAACTGCGTGCGGAGTGGGAGACAGATCTGGGGCACCAGATTACAGACGATCAATGGACCGTCTGCTGCAGAACCACAAAAGACGTCTCATTGAATAGTCGGCAAAAATTATTTCACTACAAGTTTCTGCGACGAATATACATGACTCCGGCCAAGCTGCATAAAATTGATCCCAGTAGACCGCACACATGCCGGAAATGCGTCGCTCAGCACGCTGATTTTGCCCACTTGTCCTGGACCTGCCCCTGCATACACCCCTTCTGGGAACTAGTACACTCAACGCTAGGTGAGATCCTTGGACTTACTCTTGTTCCTATTCCGGAGGTAGCGCTCCTGGGTTACACGGTAAATTTTCCTAAAGCAGTCCGGAAATTGGCATCCCTTAGCTTACTGCTGGCAAAGCGAGAAATTGCATTACGCTGGGGAGGCAGGATCTCTCCCACACTACAAGGCTGGTTACATAGCTTAGCCCACTGCAGCACAAATAGCGAGATATACTCCAGCACATTACCGAGCACAGCGCGCCCCAAGGATATCTGGGGCCCATATAAAGCATACATTGACACCCTACGCAACTCCGCCACTTCACAGTCCAGCTCGGGTATAGTACCCACGGGTGTGGGATAGATCAACTGCCTCATACGCGAACAAATCATACTGGATATCTCCCAGCACTACAGGAGTTACCACTTCCGATCACACGCCACCTCCGTATGGTTATGCTTCTTTGAATCGTGACCCCACTAGATCTCCGGACACAGCTTGCTACATCGATAGACTTGGAGGGACCCTTCAGACATATGCTTACTATATCTCAGATGTTCAATATGCATGTTATATAATCATTGTCTTGAGACCGGACAGGGCTTTTTGTTTTATTCAATATTAATGTGATATTTTCATGTCGAAAACGTGTTTATCTTACAGTGACCAAAAATAACTGAGATGGATATGTAAAATTTGATAATCAATAAAAATAAAGTTAAAAAAAATAAAAAATAGAGAGGCGTAGAGTGTTGTGGAATGGCGCAGAGTGGAGTGGTGTTGAGCGGAGGGGCATAGAGTGGAGTATGGAGCCATAGAGTGGAGTGGCGTAGAGAGATAGTATGCATGGTGCGGTAGGGCACTGCCATTACAGACAACACATTTTCAATTGAAATTACCATTACATTTGCACAAACATAGTTTTTCTCTTAGAACTGTACAGGGCAAAAACAATGATGTGTGGATATTGCATCACCTAGTGTATTGATTTGTTTTGATTGTATCAAATATTTGTTTCCAGCACACTTTAGAGTTACAAAAATATTGCTTAGTTTGTGCCTTCCTAAATCTGATATATTCTGAAATATTTGCACAGTTTATTTACAGACATTCAAATTTTATTGTGTTAGAAAAAAGCCTTTCTTTTCACCCCCGCAGACTGTCAGATAAATCCTCTCACTTTGAAGTCAGAGAAAGACAAGTAAACACTGAGCTCCAAAAGACAGAGCCTGACATTTGACCTCTGTCTTTGAATGCCCAGTAAATGGACAAGATAAGAACAAAATGTAAAGGCCTGTTTACAGGAAACGAGCACTCGTAGCTATGCATAGGCTGTGCTCCACGTGAGGAACATGCTGCACAGCCTAAAACAAATAAAGCCAACAAATAGAAAGAAAGCAAATGTGAGTTACAAACCACAAAGCCAATTGTAAGCAATGGGTGGAACGCATTCTTAGGTCAGCTTTCAGGATGTCCCCAAGAAGTCCTTAGCAACCAGACAGCTGTGTTGTCTTGTAGGCTTCGACCTTAAAATGTGGCCCATGTTGGGAATGTGGGGCAATTTTGAACTTGTTAAGACTCGCTGTTTAAGTGTTTTGCAAGTTATGATTGACTGCACAGGATTTGAGCTTACTGATGGAAATGTTTGTTCGAATATATGGGAAATCAACAGTAACAAGCATTGGCAAAGCCAACAGGTCTCACCTATGCAAGAGCTATTGGCTTTGCAAATGTGTTTTAGCCATGTTGTACACCAGTGTGTCTGCTGTTCTGCATGGCTAAAAGTTAGTGGCGTGGAGGAGCGTGTCTTGGAGTGTCGTAAAGTGGAATGGCAAAGAGGTGAGTAGAGTGTCGTAGAGTGGAGTAGCATGGAGTGTCGTGTATCGGAGTGGCATAGAGTAGAGTTGTGTGGCTTATAGTGGAGTGGAGTAGAGTAGAGTGGACTGGTGCAGAGTGCATTGGTGAAGAGCATGGGTACTCACAAACTTTCTCTCAGGGGCCAAATTTACAGTGTGGTTTGTGGCCAAGGGCCGCACCAGTGGGGGCGGGGTCAGTGGGGGGGCAGGGCTAGAGCAAAAGAAAAACCTGTGACCATGAGGTTGAACACAGGCCCCTGCAGCGGACGCAATCGTCCACTGAGCCACCAGACCCGGCATACACACATCTAACTATTTCTCTATCTCTCTCTCTATCGCTCTCTCTCTCTCTGTCTCTATCTCTCTCTATCTATCTCTCTTATCTCTATCTATCCATCTCTCTCTCTCTCTCTCTCTCTCTCTGTCTCTATCCGTCTCTCTGTCTCTATCTGTCTCTATCTCTGTCTCTATCTGTCCCTATCTGTCTCTGTTTCCATCTGTATCTGTCTCCATCTGTCTCTGTCTCTGCCTCTGTCTCTATCTGTCTCTGTCTCTATCTGTCTCTGTCTCTTTCTGTCTCTATCTGTCTCTGTCTCTATCTGTCTCTGTCTCTATCTGTCTGTTTCTCTCTGTCTCTATTTCTCACTCTCCATCTATCTATCTCTCCCTATCTATCTCTCTCTCTCTATCTCTCTCTCTATCTCTCTCTCTATCCCTCTCTGTCTCTGTCTCTCTCTGTCTCTATCTGTCTCTGTCTGTCTCTGTCTCTATCTGTCTCTATCTCTATCTCTCTGTCTCTATCCGTCTCTGTCTCTATTAGTCTCTGTCTCTGTCTCTATCTGTCTGTCTCTCTCTCTCTGTCTCTATCTATCTCTCTCCATCTATCTATCTCTCTCTCTATCTCTATCTCTCTCTCTATCTCTCTCTCTCTATCTCTCTCTCTCTATCTCTCTCTCTCTCTATCCCTCTCTGTCTGTCTCTATCTGTCTCTGTCTGTCTCTGTCTGTCTCTGTCTGTCTCTGTCTCTCTGTCTCTATCTCTATCTCTCTCTGTCTGTCTCTCTCTCTCTGTCTCTATCTGTCTCTGTCTCTATCCGTCTCTGTCTCTATCTCTCTGTCTCTATCCGTCTCTGTCTCTATCTGTCTCTCTGTCTCTATCTGTCTCTAGCTCTGTCTCTATCTGTCTCTGTCTATATATATCTCTATCTGTCTCTCTCTGTCTCTCTCTGTTTCTGTCTCTATCTGTCTCTGTCTGTCTCTATCTGTCTCTGTCTCTATCTCTGTCTCTGTCCCTATCTGTCTCTGTCCCTATCTGTCTCTGTCCCTGTTAGAAATGGGATTTTTGGTAGGCTAGGGCATGTGCCAAAGCCAGGTAGAAACCACCACTCTAGTCAGGGTAAGGGAGTTACACTCCTAAAATAACCCCTGCTCACCCCCTTGGTAGCTTGGCACCAGCAGTCAGGCTTATCTTAGAGGCAGTGTGTAAAGCATTTGCACATAACCCACAATAATACAGTGTAAGCACTACAAAAGGACACCACACCAGTTTAGAAAAATATCCAATATTTTTATATACTTAAGACAAGACCAAAAACGATAAAAATCCACAATACAGTACTTAAAAATCTTCAGTTATCAAAATATGCTTTAAAAACAGTTCCTTGATGTCAATAGCTCCATCCGGGGCTATCACGGCGTCGTGAGCAAACAAATCCAAACAGTTCTGGCTGACCCCGGCGTCGCGGGCCAGCTACGGTGTCGGGAAGACCCGCAAACAGTATCTTTTAGAAATGCAGGGCGTCGGCGACCTCTCGTTGAGCTTTCGAAAGCACGGCGTCCGCAGGCGTCGGTTCCGGAGGTCGGTGCAGGAGTCGTTGGGGCCCTCGAAGTCACACGGGTTGCAGATCGATCTCCTCTTTGTTGAAGTCAGGAGCGCTGGCGTCGGCAGGCGTCGTGTGCTGCGGTGCGAAGTGCAGCGGTGCGGCGTGCGGTGCCCTCAGGTCGCGGTGCGAGCAGCGGCTCGGTGGCGGCGTCGGATGGCGTCGTTGGGGAGACCAGGGTCGCGGTGCGAGATGAAGGCGGTGCTCGTCACGGTGCTGGCAGGTCACGGTGCAAGCAGCGGCGTCGTCATTGCTGAAGCGCTGTCGTCGGCTGACGAACTGGAGTACATGGCGCCGGCGTCGGTAGGCCAAGGCTGCGGTGCGGGATGAGGGCGGTGCGTCATGTAACTTTACGAGCGGTGCCCTCGAACCACGGTGCAAGCAGCGGCGTCAATTTCATGGTGGGGCGGCGTCATCGGGGATACCAAGGCGTCGTTGTGAAGTGAGGCGGTGTGGAGCCCACAGGTTGCGGTGCGAGCAGCGGCTCGGTGACGGCGTCAGCAGGCGTCGTCGGTGAGACCAGGGTCGCGGTGGGGCGTTGCGGCGGTGCCCTCTGCGGTGCCAAGGCATCGTCGTGCAGCGAGGGGATGCGGAGTGCGGTGCCCACAGGTCACGGTGCGAGCAGCGGCTCGGTGGCGGCGTCAGCAGGCGTCGTCAGTGAGACCAGGGTCGCGGTGCGGCGGTGCCCTCTGCGGTGCCTTCAGGACACGGAGTCGGCAGCGGCGTCGTAGACGTCGTCGGGTTGCTTTTCTTCTGTTGCAGCACAAAACACACAGTCCCCAGTGCTGAGGGCAGAAGAACTTGAAGTCTTTGCTGTTCCTGAGACTTCTTGAACAGGGGGCAAGCTCTACCTCAAGCCCTTGGAGAAACTCACAAAAGTAGATTGCAGAAAGTCCAGTGCAGGCTTTTCACTGCCCAAGAGAGAAGCAGCCACTGCAGGCCAACACAGCAAAGCACACAGCAAAGTGGTAGTTCCTCCTCACAGCTTCTCCGGCTCTTCTTCTTGGCAGTCTTCTTGATCCAAAAGAGTTCTAAAGTTCAGGGGTCTGGGCCCCAATATTTATATCCCAAAATCCTTTGATCTCTTAGGCAGAGAGTGTCTGTGCCCAGCCAGAACCAGTTCTGCCTCCTCTGGTGTGACTTCCTGGCAGGAGGTGGAGACGGCATTGTCAGAGGCAGACCAGGCCCTTTGAGGTGCAAGGAAATCTCCTCCCCTTCCCCAGTTGCAGCCCAGGTCTATTCAGCCCTTTCCTAACCCACCTAGACTATCTGGAGCCACTCCTGCTCCCCAGCCTTCTGTCATCCAAAACCCAGACAGGCAATCCACATTCCAACAGAGGCACACAGGATGACTGAGCAAAAAATACCTACTTTCTAAAAGTGGTATTTTCAAACACAGAATGTAAAAATCACCTTCACTAAAAGATGCATCTTTAGACTCTGAGTTCAGGCATACTACACTTTATTTTCCTACCTAGTTCCCAGGGCCAGTTATGTTTATAAGATGTTATAAACAAACTTCCCATTCTGTCCTATGGGGAACAGGTAGCCTTGCAATAGTGAAAACGAAATTGGCAGTAATTCACTATCAGGACATGCCACACACACCAGGGCATGTCCTACCTTCACATACACTGCACCCTGCCCACAGGGGTACCGTGGGCCTACCTTAGGGGTGGCTGACATGTCAGAAAAGGGAAGGTTAGAGACTGGCAAGTGTGTGCACTGGCCAAGTCGACATGGCAGTTACAAACTGCGCGCAGAATCTGCAATGGCAGGTCTGAGTTACCTTTTCAGGGCTACTCACGTGGGTGGCACAATCAGTGCTGCAGGCCCACTAGTAGCATTTGATTTACAGGCCCTGGCACACTCAGTGCACTTTACTAGGGACTAACAAGTAAATCAAATATCCAAACAGGGAAACACCAATCCATAACACAATTTACACAGAGAGCATATGCACTTTAGCACTGATTAGCAGTGGTAAAGTGCCCAGAGTCCTAAAACCAACACAAACAGGTCAGGAAAAAGTAGGAGGAAGAAGCAAAAAGTTTGGGGATAACCCTGCAAAAAGGGCCATTTCCAACAGTCCCTATCTGTATTTGTCTCTGTCTCTATCTGTCTCTGTCTCTATCTGTATCTGTCTGTCTCTGTCTCTATCTGTATCTGTCTGTCTCTGTCTCTATCTGTCTCTATCTCTATCTGTCTCTATCTGTCTCTCTCTGTCTCTCTCTGTCTCTATCTGTCTCTGTCTCTATCTCTGTCTCTATCTGTCTGTCTCTCTCTGTCTCTGTCTCTATCAGTTTCTGTCTCTATCTGTCTCTCTGCCTCTATCTATTCTCTGTCTCTATCTGTCTCTGTCTATATCTGTCTCTGTCTCTGTCTATCTCTGTCTCTCTCTGTCTCTATCTGTCTCTATCTGTCTCTGTCCCAATCTGTCTCTATCTGTATTTGTCTCTATCTGTCTCTGTCTCTATCTGTCTCTGTCTCTATCTGTCTCTCTCTGTCTCTATCTCTCTATCTATCTCTATCTGTCTCTATCTGTCTCTGTCTTTGACTGTCTCTGTCTGTCTGTCTCTGTCTCTCTCTCTGTGTCTCTGTCTGTCTCTATCTCTATCTGTCTCTGTCTGTCTCTATCTCTATCTGTCTCTATCTGTTTCTGTCTCTATCTGTCTCTATCTGCATCTCTGTCTCTGCCTCTATCTGTCCCTGCCTCTATCTGTCTCTGCCTCTATCTGTCTCTGCCTAATCTGTCTCTGTCCAAACAGGAAGCTTCCCAAAAGGCCCTTTAAAAGTCAGCTGTGAAAGCGCTTACAGCTGACTTTAAAAGGGCCTTTTGGGAAGCTTTCTGACGGTGCCCTGACGTCACAGAGGCCAGTAAACACAGAAGATGGCTGCAGGAGCATAGGTAGTGAATACCTATTTAATACGTAATCACTACGTATGCTCCTGCGGTCATCTTCTGTGTTTACTGCTGGCCTCACTAGAAACGTAGACACGGAAAGGTCCGCGGGCCGCCAGTGAAGGCCTGCCGGGCCGCTGGCGGCCCGCGGGCCGTACTTTGACTACCACGGGTGTAGAGTATTGCAAGGTAAAGTGGCATAGAGTGCAGTTGCATAGAATTCTTCGGTGTACAATGCAGCATTGTAGAATGCAGTGGCGTAGATTAGAGCGTTGCATAGTAGAGTGCAGTTGCATAAAGTGCAGTGGTGCAGAGTAGAGTGATGTAGAGTGCAGTCGTGCAGAGTTGAGTGGCATAGAGTGCAGAGACGTAGAGTGGTGCAGAGTAGAGTGGTGCAGAGTAGAGTGACGCAGAGTGGTGCAGAGTAGAGTATAGTGCCATAGAGGGCAGTGGCATACAATGCAGTGGCATAGAGTGGAGTACTGCAGAGTAGATTGGCGTAGAGTGCATTGACAAAGAAGACGGTCCATAGGGTAACACAGGCTGGCATCCGGGCAAACCTGAGGTTGGCAGCTCCATTATGGTATATGTTGTGTTTGGTATCAAACAACGTGCCTCATCACTCCGGACACAAATCTCTTGTTGAGGACGAAGTGGCATACATCCAGATGGCTACCTTAGAGATTACCCACCTGGTTGCTTCAGCCTTTCCTGTGCTTTGGCTGACAGCTTGCAGCTGCTGCTGCCAAGGCAAGAATCCGACCCCTGGCCAGGTGGTGTGAACTTTCCCAGGAGTCAGAAACAATGGCCTGGATGGGAAGGAGGTCACACCTCCCTCCCTGCCAGGATGGCGAGTGAAGTGTCACATCAAGGCGGTGAACTTCAAAGGCTGCACCGCCTGTGATATGCAACCAGGCTGCCTCCCAAAGGAGGAAACAGCCCTCCCCCTGCCCCGAAGGAACATTTGCATCCAGGCAGGTGGGAAAATTAGGCATTCAGGAGGTGAACACCCTCAGAAGGCTAGCCATGCCTCTAGGGTGGGCTACCTGGTGTGTACGGCTAAGGAAGACTTCTGCCATTTTTAAAAGTGCTAGAATAGTGGGTTCTGGGTAGAAAGGTTGACTAACACCCCCAGATGTGGTCACCTCAGGGGAGGATTAGCCGCTGGGGCTAATAGCCCATTGGCCACTTGCACCCACACTCCTAATCACTGTTTCCTGTAATGTGCGCGCACGAGCACCTATGCTACTCCGAGCGCGCTGTGTCTATTTTGAAGCGCGCACACACAGTGCATCCTGCGAGAGACCGTTAGCGCAGCCGCTTTTAAAAAGCGAGCAGCTGGAAAAACTATACTTTACCTGTTGAGGGAGGCTGAGGAAGAGACCACTGTGAAGAGGAGAACACGAGTTCCCTCTTACATGGCAGCCTGTGGGGGTCACAGGTCACAGCCCAAGCTCAGCAGCAGTGCCTTGTGAGCGCTGCAATTAACATGAATACTTTAAAAAATGCACACAATCTGCCCACAGCCGCGTTCTATTAACAAAAGGCATGCAGCAAGTCCAGGAGCACAGCGTGTGCTTTCAAAATCACTAATTTATATTAGTGGTTTTGAAAGCAGACATGCTTCTAGACTTGCTGCATGCCTTTTGTTAATAGAGCGTGGTTGCGGGCAGATTGTGTGCATCTTTTTTTCAAGTATTAATGTTAATTGCAGCGCCGTGTATAGGCATGACAGGCCCTGCAATTAACATGAATACTTTCAAAAAGGCACAGAGACATTTTAAGGCATGGGCAAATTGGACTCTGGCCCTGGGCCCAAGCCTTTCAGGGGGCCCACTGATATAGACAGCTCTGTTCTGCAGAGAGTCTTGCCCTGATGACCGTGAATAACAATTCTTAAACAGGTAGTTTTAAACACAGTTTTCCTTTCATATATATTTAATGTGGGTGATGTGTGAGAATCTGTTACAGACATTTTGCAGACAAATGTGTTTTGGTTTCATGCAACATCCATAAAAATGTTTCTTTTAGAATCAAACAGGATCCCAGATATGAGAAATAGGAGGATGTCACAGTGATTATTTGCAGTAGTATAAGTGAGCTTCTACTGTGTTACAATATTGAAAACATTCATCACTATCCCTAAATATGAACTATAAACATATTTAGAATTTGAACCAGTGTGTCTGTGCACTGTTTGTGATCAGGACAAAGAGTATACAAAAGAGCTGAAACTGGATCATAAATTCAAAGCTGATCTGCACAGGGCCCCCAAAATACGTTTGGCCCAGGGCCCTCAAAATCCTTAAGATGCCATGAGCCGCTGCTGGGTAGTTAGTTAGGAGAGCAGATGTTCACTGGTGCTGTGGAATGGGCAGGCTGCCCTAGTTTCCTAATATATATTAGTGCACCTTTGTCATGGTTGTAGATGCTCTACACTGCACCTGTTCATTTCCAACATGACACAACCAGTGTACACCAGTCACCAACACGAAGGCCTGCCCCCAGGGTGGACTGGCTGCAGCAGGCATCGGGCGTTTTTATTACTGAGCGTTTTTATTACTGGGGGCCGGTTTTGCAGCGCTGCTGCAATATCGGCCCCAGTAACAAAAGCAGCAGTGCTGGGGACCGGTTTTGTTAAGCAGTAGTGCTTGATATGGTAGGGGCCGGTCCAGCAAAAGTGCCAAGGCTGCTTTGGGTTCCCAGTCCGGCCCTGCCTGCCCCATCAAGCAGGTCTCCTGCGTTCCAGTACCTAGGTCAGTTATCTGCACAATCAAGCAGGGACCCCCGTGTCAGAACCCCTGTCGCTGCACACGTGCAGTCAGGTTGTTGGCGCACATAGCCTTGGCTGCAGCGCACAGAGACCTTACACTGCTGCACACAGAGCAAAGAAATTAGAGGGAACATTGCCCCTAAATCTAGGCTTTAAGAGCTACCCCTGACACCAGAACCTCAGTTCTGATCTGACTTGCACCAAGGACAAAAGAAGAGACCCGTGTCTGTCACAACAGGAGCTGCCCACACCAAAGGCGTGATACTCTGCACCTGTGGCAACCTTGCTGGAACTGCGACTCGTCCTGGACCACAGTTTGGTTTCCCCAGATGGAGGGACCCCTTTGAGAGCCAAAGGCATCAACAGACTCCACTGGACTAGTGCCTCTAGTCTTCTACAACCTCAGGTGAAACAACATACCAGAACCAAAGAATCGCTGGTTATTAGGCCCTCCGATGGATCGCACAGAAGTAGATTATCCAGTGCATTTTGGGAAACGTAGTCCAGACCTCCCCGAAGCTTCAGGCAGCTACCTTGTTCTCCAGGAGCTACGGATGTCAAATTAACTTTCTTTTGTGCTTACTGCTGCCAAGGCTTGTTGGTCACTAGTCTGCCAACACCGCCCTCCCCTCCTTTACACGACGCTGCACCTCGAGGGAACTTCATCCAACATTAGCAGTGGCTTCGTTGTCGAGTTTTTGCACCCTGTTCCCCACCAGCACCGTGAAAAAGGTCAAATCAGCTCTCTCGCGGATCCAGTTTCAGCACCAAGGACAGCCAGGACAACTCTGCACCCGGGCTTCTCGAGCCAAGTAAAATTGAACTGACTGTCGTGGCTTGTTCCTGGGACCCGGATCATCTTTACCCTCCTTGGGCTCCATGCAACTCAACCTGCAGGTAACAGATTGTCACTAGTGCTTTTTACCATTGACCGCAATGATAACATTTTGCAGTGCTGTTTTGCACTGATTTAATATTGCTTTTAAAATCCATAACTCTGGTTATACTTATCTGACTTCATTTTGGTGTCTAAAATTATATAAAAGTGTGCTTTATTTTTATAAATTGGTGTTGGATTTTCTTTGAGTTGTGTCAATTACTTATCGTCCATGTTGGAACTCTGAAATGCTTAACACATGTTCCTCTAGTAAAGCCTGGCTGCTCTTTGCCACTCTACCAGGACTGAGCTAAGGATGTATTATTGTGAATGTAAGGACCATCTATGGGATATTGTGCGAGTATTGCATGGTGAAGCCTAACCAGCATCACCACATAATACTCCCTCTTCCTACAGGTGTAGAGTGCTTTGGCTTAGAGTGCAGTGGCGTAGAGTAGAGTGGTGCAGAATAGAGTGCAGTGGCGTAGAGTAGAGTGGTGTAGAGTAGATTGGCGTGGAGTAGAGTGGTGCAGAGTAGAATAGAGTGCAATGGCTTAGAGTGGGCTACAGTGGAGTGGCGTACAGTAGAGTGGACTGGTGTAGAGTTCACTGCCGCAGAGTGTTGCAGAGTATAGTGGCATAGAGTGCAGAGGCATAGAATTCAGCGGCGTACAATGCCGTGGCATAGAATGCAGTGCCATAGATTAGAGTGGTGCACAGTAGAGTGCAATGGTGTAGAGTGCAGTGTTGCAGAGTGGAGTGGTGCAGAATAGAGTGGCATAGAATGCAGTGACGTTGAATACAGTGGCGTAGAGTACAGTGGTGCAGAGTAGAGTTGTGTAGAGTAGAGTGGCGTAAAGTGCAGTGAGGTGCGGTAGAATGGTGCAGAGTAGAGTGGTATAGAGTGCAGTGGCATGGACTGGTGCAGAGTAGAATGGCATAGAGTGCAGTGGCATAGAGTAGAGTATAGTGGCATAGAGTGGATTGGCGTAGAGTGCAGTGGCATAGAGTGCAGTGCTGCAGGGTGCACTGGCATATAGCACAGTAGTGCAAAGAAGAGTGGCGTTGAGTTCAGTGGCAGAGAGTGTGGTATTGCAGAGTAGAGTGTCATAGAGGGCAGTGGTGTAGAGTGGCATAGAGTGCAGTGGTGTAGAGTAGAGTGGCATAGAGAGTAGTGATTAAGTCTACAGTGGTTCAGAGTAGAGTGCAGTGATATAGAGTGCACTGGCATAGAGTGCAGTGGGGGACAGTGGCATGGGGACAGTGGCATAGAGTGCAGTGGCACAGAGTGGAGTGGCACAGAGTGGCTTATCAACAGACTCCCCTGGACTAGTGCCACTAGTCTCCTACAACCTCAGGTGAAACAACGTACCAGAACCAAAGAATCGCTGGTTATTAGGCCCTCCGATGGATCGCACAGAAGTAGATTATCCAGTGCATTTTGGGAAACGTAGTCCAGACCTCCACGAAGCTTCAGGCAGCTACCTTGTTCCCCAGGAGCTACGGATGTCAAATTAACTTTCTGTTGTGCTTACTGCTGCCAAGGCTTGTTGGTCACTAGTCTGGCAGCACCGCCCTCCCCCTCCTTTACATGACGCCGCACCTCGAGGGAACTTCATCCAACATTAGCAGTGGCTTCGTTGTCGAGTTTTTGCACCCTGTTCCCCACCAGCACCGTGAAAAAGGTCAACTCTACACCCGGGCTTCTCGAGCCAGGTAGAATTGAGCTAACAGAATCTATTTTTTCTGCCGGCCGACCATCATGTCGCTCGTTTGCCTCGCCCGTTGAGAGACAGAGAATCGGCACCCTGACGTTATTTACATCCTCTGAATCGGTTTATCTGTTATATACGGGGAACTCAACGTTCAATCTGGCCAGGATTCTTCCACATTTCACTGGATTCAGCTATTCTCCATTTAAGAAGCGAAGGCTCCAGACCCAGTTATTTTACTCTATCATTGAGTATCCCGGTCTATTCGTGCTCTTTACCCTTTGATCAGCCTATTTAGCTACTTGCCTATCCGGGAGGCGTTCTTCTGTCTGGATTCTTATTGACTGCACTAAGGGTGGCTTTATATCCAGTTCGACACGGCTACCTTTGGTTACTGTTCGTTGGTCTGCTACCTACTGAGATTTATATCATTCTCAATTTAGAACCTACCCACCGCTTGAACTTACCGCTATTTGTGCCCTGAAGAAGGTGTTTGCCCACAGAAGGGTTATACACCGAAACGCGCGTCAGCGCTCCTTGATCTTACCGTTGTTAGAGCGTTTATTATATTTCCCCTTTCAGAATTAATTTTTTATGTATTAAATTTTGTTGCTGGTGTAGCATTATTGAATTCTTCACGGTTAATGTTTCAGAATTATATTAATTGTATTGTGTTATTTTCAGTTCTTTGTCCAATATCATGCCTTATTGTTTTTGGACATTTTGTGGGGATCTATTTAAACATGTATGCTGATTGATTATTTGAGTAAATGTATGATGTTTGGTTCTGAATGATTGCGGTTTGTTTGAAGGAATGATAGTGCGAGCGTGTTAGACTTGGCTTTTTCAGCGGGTTTACCCCCAGACTTTTTGCTTTTTGGCCTCCTGTTTTTGACCCTGTGTGTGTTGGTTTTAGGATTCTGGGCACTTTACCACTGCTAATCAGTGCTAAAGTGCATATGCTCTCTGTGTAAAATGGGTTATGGATTGGTGTTTCCATGATTGGCCTATTTGATTTATGTGTCAGTCCCTAGTAAAGTGCACTGCGAGTGCCAGGGCCTATAAATCAAATGCTGTTGGTGGGCTGCAGCACTGGATTGTGCCACCCACGCAAACAGCCCGTAAAGTGTAACTCTGGCCTGCCATTGCAGAGCCTGTGCGCAGCCTGTGGCTGCCATGTCGACTCTGGCAAGTGCACACACTTGCCAGTCCCTAAACCTTCCCTTTTCTACATGTTAGTCACCCCTAAGGTAGGCCCAAGGTACCCCTGTGGGCAGGGTGCATTGTATGTAAAGGTAGGGCATGCCCTGGTGTGTGAGGCATGCCCTAGTAGTGAATTACAGCCTATTTCGTTTTTCACTATTGCAAGGCTACCTGTTCCCCATAGGCCAGAATGGGCAGTTTTGATTATTACAGCTTATAATCCTAACTGACCCAGGGAACACGGTAGAAATTTGAGTTTAGTATGCCTGGACTCAGAACGATAAAATACATCTTTTAGTGAAGTTGGTTTTAACATTCTGTGTTTGAAAATACCACTTTTAGAAAGTGGGTATTTTCTTGTCTAACCATCCAAGCTTGCCTCTGCTAGATTGTGTATTCCTTGTCTGGAGTTTGAGTGACAGGGCTGGGGGATTCCAGGAGACAGAATGAGTCCGCCCAGTGGTGAATAGAGAGATCTGCATCTAGATGGGAGGGAGGAGTTGCACCTGGGACCTGAATAGGACTGTGCCTGCCCCCCACAGTGCTGGCTCCACCCCTGTGGTGCGTCTGATGTCTCTGCCCTGCACTGTGAAAGAAGAGAAGGAATCATGTCAACAAAGTGCTCCAGGGCTGTGCTTTCCCTCCACAATGCTGGCTCCACCTCCTGTGGGGCGTCTGATGTTTCTGCCCTGCACTGTGAAAGGAAAGAAGGAGTCTTGTCAACAGAGTGCTCCAGAACTGGTTTGGACTAGGCAAAGGCTTCTCTGCCTCCAGAGAACAAAGGAATTTGGGATATAAATATTGGGGCCCTGACCCCATGAATTTAGATCTCGCTGGAATCAAGGAACCTGCCAAGACGAAGAGCTGGAAGAGCTGCCAGGAGGAGTACTGCCCCTTTGCTGTGTTGTTGCTTTGTTGGGTTGGCCTGCAGCTGCTGCTTCTGCCTTGGGCAGTGAAAGGAAGGAACTGTCTACAAACTTGTGCTGAGTATCTCCAAGGGCCTGGAACCGAGCTGGCCTCCTGTTAAGAAGTCTCAGGGACTGCAAAGACTTCACAAGCCTCTGGGTACCGCTTCTGGAACGCTGTTTCAGTTGCCACAGAGGAAGGGAACTGCAACCCACTCCGTCAACCGAATCCATCCCTGACCGGTGACCTGTTTGCACCGCAGACCGCATCGCTCCGCTTCGCATCGCAACCCTGGTCTCACCGTGGGCGACGTCCGACACCGCCAGCACCGAGCCGCTGCTTGCACCGTGACCTGTGGGCACCGCAGTTCGCATCGCATCGCTTCACTGTGCCAGCCGGACCAGACCGACGCTGTCGCTGCAACTGGCTCAAGAGTCGTGACCGCACCGCATTTGGGGCACCGCTCGCACGTCTGCGACGCACCGCTCCGACTCGCACCGCTGTCCGACGCCAGCTCCCGCACTCCGGCTTGGTCGCCTGCATCGCAACCTGTCAGCACCGCATCGTACACCGTCTCGCCCTGCACCGCACGCCTTGGACTCACCGACTCCGCTGCACGACGCTCATCGAGCCGCTGCCTGCACCGCATCGAGGGACACCGCACCTTGCACCGCTCCGCTTTGCACCGCAACCGCGATGAACGCCGACCGGCTCGCACACTCCGTGCCCGCCACAACGAGAAAAGGTACTGTGACGAGTCTGTTCACGACTCTGCTGGCCCGTATCGACGTGGTCGGCTGGAACTGTTAGACTCTGTGGTTTTCAGCATCACAGTAGACTCGGACGGAGCTACCGACTCGTACGAACTTTGTTTTTGAACTATTCCTGCAAAGAAGAAGTTACCTTATCAAGCATTCATTTTTAAAGTATAGTATTGTGGATTTTTGTCGTAATTGGTCTTGTCTTTGAGTATATAAAAATATTGGTTATTTTTCTAAACTGGTGTGGTGTCCTTTTGTAGTGCTTACACTGTATTACTGTTGGTTATGTGCAAATGCTTTACACACTGCCTCTGAATTAAGCCTGACTGCTCGTGCCAAGCTACCACGAGGGTGAGCAGGGGTTACTTCATGAGTGCAACACCCTTACCCTGACTAGGAAGAAGGGTCCCTACTTGGACAGAGGTGCAAGCCCTTGCCAACTAGAGATCCCATTTCTAACATTGGTTGTCAGCGGTGAGGATAGGACTTGTGTTTGCACTTGACTTACAGTGATTGGTGTGCACTACTACCATATCGCAGACCATTACGTACCACATACTGGTTCTTTTTCTTTTGGCCTATTTTGGATCTTGCCAGTTTTCAACTCACTACTTTCATCATGCCTGAATCAACTGCATCATCCGTTGCATCTCTGGAAGTTATCTTTGAGGAGGATAGGTTGGAATCCTACGCTGTAAAGGAGCTACGAGCGATTTGTAAAAACCTGAAAGTCCAAATTAAAGGCCTCACAAGGAAGGAGGAGCTACAGAAGGCGCTGAGGGCCTGGGTAGCAGCCAGACATGCCAGTGGGCAGCCTGGTAATCTCAGTGAGGAGGTGGAGGAGCCTATTTCCAGGGTGGATGTGCTTTTGGGTGGGGGGAACCCGCCAGGTCAGGCAGCAGCAGTCTGTCCCCAGAGGAGCTGGAGGACAGGCGGGAGGCAAGGCAGTTTGAGCTGCAGAAGCTCAGGCTGGAGAGTGAGCGGGAGGAGAAGAGGGAGGAGAGGAGATTGGCCATGGAGGAAAAGAAGATGATCCTGGATCATGAGCGTAAAATGAGAGAGCTGGAGCTGGATTGGGAAGCCGGTAGGGCTTTGTCCGGCCCAGATGGTGGCAGCAAAAATGTAGTGTCTAGTACTGAGGATGAGGTACACACACACACAGATTTGGGGCCCTGCCTCAAGGAGGGGGTTGACATACACCAGGGGTTCAGGATTGTGAGGTTACTCCAGTGGTGCATAGTGTCCCTGAGGTGGATTGGGGAACTGGCACAGGGGATCACTTTCCTGGTAGTGGGAGGGACCCTCTACTGACTCTAGATGAGAGGTGCAGGGAGAGGGGTTCCCCCATGATAGAAGCCCTGGTAAGTGAGTATGGAGGCCAGCCAGAAGAGTATGGGTTGAGAGACAGCAACAGTCAGACACTGTCTCACCGGTCTTGTGAGAATGATGTGGGGTACTTGTCTGAGGCACTGGATGGTTGGGTGAAGGGTAGTTTGGTTAACACCTGTGTGGGGCTGTGTGATTCAACTGTTGGAGAGCATATTTTAAGTCCCTGTTTTCCAGAGCTATGCCAACACCCAGTGGAGTGTGAGTTTTCTGACCCCAGGGAGCTTGCACTGGAGGCAGACCTTTTGGTGGATTCCAGAGGGTCTGGAGAAGCATCTGGGGGTGACCCGGAAGGAAGTGGCTTAGGTATTTCCCAACCAAGGGTGGTGGGAAAGGTTCATGGTAGCCCAGCTAGGTCCCGGTGTCATGGGAAGGGTGTAGGGACTCATGTCCTGTCTCCGCGGAGAAGGAGTGGGAAGGGGCTGCGGCCCAAGGTGCCCGAAACCCGGTCCCAGAGCCTGGTTGGTTCCAGGAGGGAACACCAGGTGGGGAGCCTAGGCTGTACTGATAGGCCATCCATTGAGGGGGATCTCCTAGAGTCAGGAGAACCTGGAGCATCTGTAAGTGGAGCTCCAGTGGTTCTGGTGTCTGGCGGCACCGCTCCAGTTGGGAGGGTGCAGGAGTCCAGATGGAGGGGTGAGAGGGGGATGCGTTCCCCAGTGGGAGCACCAGTGGGTCAGGGGCCAGACAGAAGGGCTGAGCCTCCTAGCAGTGACCATGGTGACACCACTTCTGTCCTGGGGGATCTTCGCGCACTGTCAGATGGACAGAGGTCGGGAGATCTGCGCCAGGCAGACTGTCACACAACGCATGAGTCATGTGTTACCCTCAGGGGGGCATGCGTGCTCCCAAGGAAGTCCTGGTGCGCCGGGCAGGTGCTCAGCTGCAGGGTTTAGTCCCTGGGTTGGGAGGCCAGGTTCAGGTCCTGCCTGACCTGGAGGGAAGGACGACTGTAAGCAGTGTCCTGACCGGTTTGTCTTCTAGGGGTACCACTCCAGGTGGGAGGGTGCAGAGCTCTGGAAGAGGGTACAGAGGGAGGGAGTCCTCGCCTCTGACCCCGGTTCAACCTAAGGGTTTAGATCCAAGGGTGGTGAATCAGTTGCAGGGTCAAGGCCCTGAGCTGGTGGAAGAATTGTGTAGGAGGTCTGGTTCCAGCGTCCTGACAGTTTTTGGTTCTGAGGGTCCCTCTCCTGGGAGGAGAGTGCAGAACCCCAGAAGGAGAGGTAAGGGGAGGAGAGCCAAGCCCGAGACCTCTGGTGAACCTGAGGGTGCGGACCCTAGGTTGAAGGATCAGTGGCTATTTAGAACTGCACTGATGAGAGGAAGAGTGGAGTATGGTTACTATGTACCAGGGGTTACTGCCCCCCCACTTTGTGAGTTGGCAAGTACCAGTGGGTCAGGGGTTGCCCGCTCTGAGGTCGGAGCACCCCAGGACTGACCCTGGTGAGGCCACTTCTGGCCTAGGGGGTCTTCATGCTCTGTCAGGTGGACAGGAGGCTGGAGACCTGCGCCAGGCAGACTCTCACACAACTCATGAGGAGTGTATTCCCCTTGGGGGGTTGGTGTACTCCCCGGAAGTCCTGGGTTGCCAGGCACAGGTCCAGCCTAAGGGTACTGGTCCTGGGTTGGAGGACCAGGTTCAGGGTGTCCCCCTGACCTGGGGGAAGGGGCAACTGCTAACAGTGCCACTACCAGTTTGTCTTCTGGGGGTGCCGCTCCAGGTGGGAGGGTACAGTGCCCCAGGGAGGAGGACTGGGTGTGGGAGAGCCTACCCCAGTCCCTTGTTCAGCCTCAGGGTACAGACCCTGGGCTGGTGTACCACTTGCAGGATAGCACCCCTGAACTGGTGGGTGAATTGTGCAGAACGCCTGCCACAGGTGGCCTGACAATTCTGGAGTTGAGGGGGACTGCTCCCGGTGGGGGGATGCAGTGCTCCAGGGAGGAGGACAGGGTGTGGGAGAGGCCACCCCAGTCCTGTGTCCAGCCTCAGGGTACAGACCCTAGGCTGGTGTACCAGTTGCAGGATAGCACCCCTGAACTGGTGGGCGATTGTGCAAGGCACCTGCCACAGGTGCCCTGACAATTCTGGAAGGGGGTACCGCTCCAGGTGGAGGGTACGGAGCCCCTGGGAGGAAGACCGGGGGTGGGAAAGCCTACCCCAGTCTCCTGTCCAGCCACCGGGTACAGACCCTAGGCTGGTGGGTCAGTGCCAGGATGTCATCCCTGGCCTGACCAGAGGGAGAGTGGACGAGGGGTGCCAGGCACCTGGGGCTACCGCCCCCCACTCTCTGACGCCACAGAGGTTAGAGAGCCCTGAGAGGCATAAGACCTGGGTCTCCCCACTGACAACTGTCGGTAGCCACTGTGGCTTACTGTCCTGGTGGACAGAGTTGCCCCTGGGAGGGGGACAGGAGTCACACCCCGGGGGTGGACTGGGCCACACCACTGTGTTGGCCATGTGGGCACTGTCGGCCTGTTGGGACACATCTGTGAGCAAAGCAAGTTTAGGTGCTGCACAGATAGGGTCCACAGGTGAGGAGAAGGGTTCCCCATGGGTCAGCTTATTGGGCCCTGAGAGTGAGGACAGAGGGATCCAACTGGGTTTAGAAAGGCGTAGAACCAGAACGTGCCCCCGCTGTTGTGGGCCAGGTCTATGTTCTATCGCCCCAAGCAGGGGAGTCCATCAAGGGATTGATTAGTCTACCCTGGCTTTAGGCTGGGAGGGGGTTGTGTTAGACTTGGCTTTTTCAGCGGGTTTACCCCCAGACTTTTTGCTTTTTGGCCTCCTGTTTTTGACTTTGTGTGTGTTGGTTTTAGGACTCTGGGCACTTTACCACTGCTAATCAGTGCTAAAGTGCATATGCTCTCTGTGTAAAATGGGTTATGGATTGGTGTTTCCATGATTGGCCTATTTGATTTATGTGTCAGTCCCTAGTAAAGTGCACTGCGAGTGCCAGGGCCTATAAATCAAATGCTGTTGGTGGGCTGCAGCACTGGATTGTGCCACCCACGCAAACAGCCCGTAAAGTGTAACTCTGGCCTGCCATTGCAGAGCCTGTGCGCAGCCTGTGGCTGCCATAGTCGACTTGGCAAGTGCACACACTTGCCAGTCCCTAAACCTTCCCTTTTCTACATGTTAGTCACCCCTAAGGTAGGCCCAAGGTACCCCTGTGGGCAGAGTGCATTGTATGTAAAGGTAGGGCATGCCCTGGTGTGTGAGGCATGCCCTAGTAGTGAATTACAGCCTATTTCGTTTTTCACTATTGCAAGGCTACCTGTTCCCCATAGGCCAGAATGGGCAGTTTTGATTATTACAGCTTATAATCCTAACTGACCCAGGGAACATGGTAGAAATTTGAGTTTAGTATGCCTGGACTCAGAATGATAAAATACATCTTTTAGTGAAGTTGGTTTTAACATTCTGTGTTTGAAAATACCACTTTTAGAAAGTGGGTATTTTCTTGTCTAACCATCCAAGCTTGCCTCTGCTAGATTGTGTATTCCTTGTCTGGAGTTTGAGTGACAGGGCTGGGGGATTCCAGGAGACAGAATGAGTCCGCCCAGTGGTGAATAGAGAGATCTGCATCTAGATGGGAGGGAGGAGTTGCACCTGGGACCTGAATAGGACTGTGCCTGCCCCCACAGTGCTGGCTCCACCCCTGTGGTGCGTCTGATGTCTCTGCCCTGCACTGTGAAAGAAGAGAAGGAATCATGTCAACAAAGTGCTCCAGGGCTGTGCTTTCCCTCCACAATGCTGGCTCCACCTCCTGTGGGGCGTCTGATGTTTCTGCCCTGCACTGTGAAAGGAAAGAAGGAGTCTTGTCAACAGAGTGCTCCAGAACTGGTTTGGACTAGGCAAAGGCTTCTCTGCCTCCAGAGAACAAAGGAATTTGGGATATAAATATTGGGGCCCTGACCCCATGAATTTAGATCTCGCTGGAATCAAGGAACCTGCCAAGACGAAGAGCTGGAAGAGCTGCCAGGAGGAGTACTGCCCCTTTGCTGTGTTGTTGCTTTGTTGGGTTGGCCTGCAGCTGCTGCTTCTGCCTTGGGCAGTGTAAGGAAGGAACTGTCTACAAACTTGTGCTGAGTATCTCCAAGGGCCTGGATCCGAGCTGGCCTCCTGTTAAGAAGTCTCAGGGACTGCAAAGACTTCACAAGCCTCTGGGTACCGCTTCTGGAACGCTGTTTCAGTTGCCACAGAGGAAGGGAACTGCAACCGACTCCGTCAACCGAATCCATCCCTGACCGGTGACCTGTTTGCACCGCAGACCGCATCGCCCCGCTTCGCATCGCAACCCTGGTCTCACCGTGGGCGACGTCCGACGCCGCAAGCACCGAGCCGCTGCTTGCACCGTGACATGTGGGCACCGCAGTTCGCATCGCATCGCTTCACTGTGCCAGCCAGACCAGACCGACGCTGTCGCTGCAACTGGCTCAAGAGTCGTGACCGCAGCGCATTTGGGGCACCGCTCGCACGTCTGCGACGCACCGCTCCGACTCGCACCGCTGTCCGACGCCAGCTCCCGCACTCCGGCTTGGTCGCCTGCATCGCAACCTGTCAGCACCGCATCGTACACCGTCTCGCCCTGCACCGCACGCCTTGGACTCACCGACTCCGTCTGCACGACGCTCATCGAGCCGCTGCCTGCACCGCATCGAGGGACACCGCACCTTGCACCGCTCCGCTTTGCACCGCAACCGCGACGAACGCCGACCGGCTCGCACACTCCGTGCCCGCCACAACGAGAAGAGGTACTGTGACGAGTCTGTTCACGACTCTGCTGGCCCGTATCGACGCGGTCGGCTGGAACTGTTAGACTCTGTGGTTTTCAGCATCGCGGTAGACTCAGACGGAGCTACCGACTCGTACGAACTTTGTTTTTGAACTATTCCTGCAAAGAAGAAGTTACCTTATCAAGCATTCATTTTTAAAGTATAGTATTGTGGATTTTTGTCGTAATTGGTCTTGTCTTTGAGTATATAAAAATATTGGTTATTTTTCTAAACTGGTGTGGTGTCCTTTTGTAGTGCTTACACTGTATTACTGTTGGTTATGTGCAAATGCTTTACACACTGCCTCTGAATTAAGCCTGACTGCTCGTGCCAAGCTACCACAAGGGTGAGCAGGGGTTACTTCACGAGTGCAACACCCTTACCCTGACTAGGAAGAAGGGTCCCTACTTGGACAGAGGTGCAAGCCCTTGCCAACTAGAGATCCCATTTCTAACAGAGCGTGATTGAATAAGCGGTGGGACTTGTTTCTATTGATCTTATTATCATGCTTTTTAATGTATTGACTTAATAAATTTATATTTTTGGATATACATTTTTTGTTCATTTTTCTATGTTAACTTATTTATTAGCACTGGTTAGGTATAAATTAATATGACTTAATGCATTGTTAAAAATATACAGGTAGGGTTGCCAATCTTGTTTGATTGTATAGAATTGAACTGACTGTCATGGCTTGTTCCTGGGACCCGCATCACCTTTACCCTCCTTGGGCTCAATGCAACTCAACCTGCAGGTAACAGATTGTCACTAGTGCTTTTTACCATTGACCTCAATTATAACGTTTTGCAGTGCTGTTTTGCACTGATTTAATATTGCTTCTAAAATCCATAACTCTGGTTATACTTATCTGACTTCATTTTGGTGTCTAAAATTATATAAAAGTGTGCTTTATTTTTATAAATTGGTGTTGGATTTTCTTTGAGTTGTGTCAATTACTTATCGTCCATGTTGGAACTCTGAAATGCTTAACACATGTTCCGCTAGTAAAGCCTGGCTGCTCTTTGCCACTCTACCAGGACTGAGCTAAGGATGTATTATTGTGAATGTAAGGACCATCTTTGGGATATTGTACGAGTATTGCATGGTGAAGCCTAACCAGCATCACCACATAATACTCCCTCTTCCTACAGGTGTAGAGTGCTTTGGCTTAGAGTGCAGTGGCGTAGAGTAGAGTGGTGCAGAATAGAGTGCAGTGGCGTAGAGTAGAGTGGCGTAGAGTAGATTGGCGTGGAGTAGAGTGGTGCAGAGTAGAATAGAGTGCAATGGCTTACAGTGGGCTACAGTGGAATTGGCGTATAGTAGAGTAGAGTGGACTGGTGTAGAGTTCACTGCTGCAGAGTGTTGCAGAGTATAGTGGCATAGAGTGCAGAGGCATAGAATTCAGCGGCGTACAATGTCGTGGCATAGAATGAAGTGCCGTAGATTAGAGTGGTGCACAGTAGAGTGCAATGGTGTAGAGTGCAGTGTTGCAGAGTGGAGTGGTGCAGAATAGAGTGGCATAGAATGCAGTGACGTTGAATACAGTGGCGTAGAGTACAGTGGTGCAGAGTAGAGTTGTGTAGAGTAGAGTGGCGTAAAGTGCAGTGCGGTAGAATGGTGCAGAGTAGAGTGGTATAAAGTGCAGTGGCATAGACTGGTGCAGAGTAGAATGGCATAGAGTAGAGTATAGTGGCATAGAGTGGATTGGCGTAGAGTGCAGTGGCATAGAGTGCAGTGCTGCAGGGTGCACTGGCATATAGCGCAGTAGTGCAAAGAAGAGTGGCGTAGAGTTCAGTGGCAGAGAGTGTGGTGTTGCAGAGTAGAGTGTCATAGAGGACAGTGGTGTAGAGTGGCATAGAGTGCAGTGGCGTAGAGTAGAGTGGCATAGAGAGTAGTGATTAAGACTACAGTGGTTCAGAGTAGAGTGCAGTATATAGAGTGCACTGGCATAGAGTGCAGTGGGGGACACTGGCATAGAGTGCAGTGGCACAGAGTGGCATAGAGTGCAGTGGCGTAGAGTAGATTGTTTCAGAGTAGAGTCAAATGGCGTAGAGTGGAGTGGTGCAGGGTACAATGATGTGGCATAGAGTGGAGTGGTGCAGGGTAGAGTGCAGTGGTGTAGAGTTCAGTGGCATAGAGTGCAGTTGTACAGAGTAGATCAGAGTGTTGTACAGTGGATTGGTATAGAGTGCAGGGTTGCACAGTGGAGTGGTAAAGAGTAGAGTGCATTGGCATAGAGTGCATTGGCACAGAGTGCATTGGCATAGAGTGCATTAGCATAGAGTGCAGTGACGTAGAGTGGAGTTGTGCAGAGTAGAGTGGAGTGGCCTAGACTGAATTGGTGTAGAGTGCAGTGGCGATAAATGCAGTGATGAACAGTGCAGTGAGGTAGAGTGGCATAGCGTGCATTGGCATACAGTAGAGTGGGGCAGAGTAGATAGACAGAGTGAAGTGGCATAGAGTGCAGTGACGTGGAATGGAGTAGTGCGAAGTGGAGCAGAGTGCAATAACACAGAGTGCAGTGGCATGGTGTACAGTGGAGTGGTGCAGAGTAGAGTGCAGTGGTGTGGAGTGGTGTGGAGTGGTGTAGAGTAGAGTGCAGTAGCATAGAGTGGAATATGCATGGTGTGGTAGCACACTTTTATTACAGACAACACATCTTCAATTGAAATCACCATTACATTTGCACAGACATACAGTTTCACTGACAAAAAGTATACAGTTTGCAAACAACGTGTGGAAATGTCACTACCTAGTGTATTGATTTATTTTGAGCGTTTTAAAATATTTGTTTCCACCACACTTCAGAAATACCAAAGAATATGCTTCACTTGGGCTTTTCTAATTTCAAAATATCTGCAGAGTTCATTTAAGACATTTAAATTTTGTTGTGTGCTAGAAAAAAAATAACATTTTACAGCTTTCCTCGAGCACTCCCCTAAGCCAACATGATTGTCACACAAATCTTCTCACTTTAAAGTCAGAGAAAGAAAAATAAATACCAAGCTCCCTGGAAAAGAGAGCCTGACATTTTACCTCTGTCTTTGAATGCGCAGCAAATGTGACAAGATAAGAACAAGATTTAAAGGCCTCTTTACAGAAATCAAGCACTGGTGGATGAATACAGTAAATAGGGTTTTGGGTAAGGGAAGGGACGAACTCCAGCTGGACAGCCTAAAACAAATAGATTCAGCAAACAGAAAGCAACAAAATGTGAGTTACAAAACACAAAGCCAATAGTAAACAGCCGAATACATTCCCAGGGAAGCTTTCAGAATGTCCCTAAGACTTCGTTAGCAAACCAAACTGTTGCGCTGTCTGGTAGGTTTCGACCTAAAAACCAGCTCACCATACCATAACTGAGGCCCACAAACAGCTGGAAAAACAGGCCCCACTGACCTATCAGACTAATGCTTCCTGATTGCTCTACAGGCCATTAGTCTAACCCTGCCCCAAGTAATTTGCGACATCTTCTATCCCTAACCTATGATCCGAATTCCAGACACGTCTATACCCAATCACTTGTCACCTTTAGGCTAGGTGCTGCTTACCCCAAGAACCAGCCAGCTAAGGCTCCAGAGGCAAATACCTCCAAACGCCCTTCAGATTAGAACACGCACACAAACTACTAACATGAAAACTGAGAGCGGTAGCACGGGCTCTTTAACCTAGCCCTGGAAAACCGTGAACACCACTACCAACGACGCCCAAAGGCGCGGCCTCTTTCAGCAGATGTAATATTATCATCCTTGTATGGTAAAATAACAAAAAAGACAACATAAGGCATCGATTTGTTCACAGACACGGCGAGTCGGAGCCGTGCACGAAGTAAGCAGCAGCAGGGTGCGCGTGCCCCCTGACACACCTCCCCGATGAAGGTAAACAACCTGTAAACACGTGAAAGGCAGGTTTGTCTGGGGTACAGCCAGCCCGATAAGGAAGGAACAACCTGTCCTTGGCTGCTGCACATTGCGCTGAACGTTAACCCTTTAGTACCCACTGGGCGACACTTGTAGCTCTCCTTTGCAGAACGAGATACAGGCTGATGCGCTGCGAAACGACAGGGACTGGCCCTGACCTCTCTGTAGAGAGATATAGACGGCGAGTCACGATTTAGGGCTCAGAATCATCGCGTTTTCTTATCAACATAGATACACGCTTTGTACGGGGGCACACACGATCTGTATAGACTGAAGACAGAAGATCTTCTATGCAGACAGATAGACATGCCGTGCAGAAGCAATAGAAAGCCCAGCCCTGGCTCTGCCCCGATCTATAGAGAGATACAGGCCTCTGCACAAGGACTGAAGGCCCAGGACTGGCACTGCCCATCTACAGAGAGATTGAGATTCTGTACTATGATTGAGGGCCCACGACTCTCTCCCTTCCCTAGACAGATACAGGCTGTGCATGTAGACCAAGAATGGGACTGACAGCTGCCCCTGTGTAGACAGATACATCTTGGTAAAGGCGTGGGTTCCTTTACCAGCGGTAGAAAGGCATTAAAAAATGTATGGTTGGGTACAACGATTTTGAGTACAATGGCGGCAGCGTCAGTGAGTGTGGGGGCGGAGTCAAAGACGTGACTAAAAAGAACAAAATATTTTGTAACCATTTTGTTGGTCTTTCACCTTCGAGTAACTGCATAAAAATAATGCACACAGGCTTATTAAAAAAGAAGCATTGGCAAAGCCAATAGGTCTCATCTTTGGGACCTAATGGATTGGCCAATAGTTTTTAGCTCTGATGCTGTGCAGCATGGCAAAAAAAGTTAAGCAAAAAGCTTTTGATGCGGCCAGCTGCGTCCTTTTGTAGACGTGAGCACCACACATGTGTACGCCTGCACAATGACACAGCTGCTTTTTTCTGTTTAGCTACTGAACCAAGCTGGATCAGTAACAAGAAAAGAAAAAAACATGCAAGTTTTTTTTTAAGCAGGTGGGCAAGAGAACCACTGTGGAGGCGGAAGAAACACGGGGCTGCAGGGGAGGCGGTAGCAACATGAGAGTTGTGGGTGTGGAGCAAAAGCCTCACAGGGGTGGGGCCGGAAGCAACACAGAGGGTTACAGGTTGGGGGAAAGGGCCAGACTGGGAACCCAAAGCAGCCCTGGTAATTTTGTAGGACTAACCCCCCCACCGGGGGCGGGGGGTGCAAGTGTGAAGCACTACTGGTTTTGTTACCAGGGGCTGATATGCAGCAACACAATACAAAGTTTATTGAGAAGATTACTTAAAACCATGACAGTATAAAACATTTAAAAGACATGTTATACAAAGGACAAATAGAAAGCGGTGGGTCCTTGCAATACCTTCTAGTGTAACTGGAACGTAGTGCCTAAGAATAAAACTCAAGGTGTACAAGCAGTTTTAGTTAAGTTTAGGGTAGTTTGGCTATTTAAAATCTATTATAGGTGAACCGGTTTGAGTTTTTATGTGAAAGAAGTAAAAATAGTTTAAATCCACTACAAATAGGATTAAATACATAACAAATGTTAAAACTCAATTACAAAGAGGTCAGACTTTGCAATGCCTAATGTCCATAGTGCAGGTACTGGGAGTTATCAATCCGCGGTCATCTCTGTGCTTTGTTCTGTGTTTTTAAGAAGGTCCTGCACTGCTTTAAAATATTTGCCTATTCTTGCCAGTTCAAGGGGAACCATGGTACTAAAAATCAAGTCCATTGCATTATTGCATGTTCTTATGCCATGAATTAAAAAAAGTGACTTTAATAGTGTTCGCCGGGAATCGAGCCACGTCATAAAGGAGCATAGTAAGTGTAAAAAAGTTTCAGATTTGTAGCCACAAAGTCTGTACTTGACAATCTTGGAGAGCAGTGGCCAATTAGGGTTGAAGTCTTTGATTTGTAATGCCAGCATCCTTACTGCCAAGTTTGGTTTAGGCAAGCTTTCCCGATTGTGCAATTGAGATACGATTGTGCCTGAAGGCCAACTTGGCTGTCGTTGTTGTATGATGGTGCCAGGGCCCTTAGCGGCGGTGTGGACTTAATATTTTCCATGTCCGCGGTCTTCAAGAGGAATTTAATCTGTTTTTTCAATATGCTTTTTACTGCAGTGTGCGTGAGTAGTGAGGTATTTAGAACAGTCAAGTTGATTTGAAGAGTAGCTGCCCCCGTCGTTAGATAAGTGGACCATGGGTTATTTTTATATTTGAATATATTTTGCAGAATAAATTTCAAGGTGCCTGGCGTCGCCGTGGAGCATCTATAGTAGTACTTTAGAAAGGACCCCATGCTGGACCATTCAATGCCCTCCAGGACAAATTCGAGTCTCACCAGAGGTCCCCTGGTGTAATAAGGCAATTTGAACACTCTTTTGTAGACTTTTAGATGTAATTTTTCGATAATTTTAATGAGTTGGTGTAATGATGTAGTCCACCACAAGGAGAGTTGAGCAGGAATCTTTATTCCAATAATAACAGGTACACAGGTCTAACGGGCCCAGAGGATCAGCACCAACTGAAGCTGATGTTCTCATCCACTGTTCCCATACATTCTAGTACAGCATAACACTAAGTAGAGGGACAGAACAATCCCAACATTCTATACCATAAGTAATACAAGAGGAGGACACATGAAATACAATATGCAGCAATACACATGCAGCAATACATAGAACACCACATATCTCCCCCTTAATTAAAGAAAACAAAAAAAAAATGTGCAGGGATAAACAGTAACTAATCACAATGTTTGTTTGGAACTCTTCTTACCCTACAACTTCGCCGTAAGTTGGCATCAGAGGAAGGCGAAGACTGCAAACCAGAAACATTGTCAAGTTGTGTGACCTTGGCAAGGCAGGAAATACTCCACCACTGACCATTGTCAAGACAAGCAGCATGGCCCTTAATCTCAGCAATGTAATGAGGTTGTCTGAATTTCGACTTTCCTTTTTGTAGTAATAAGGGATCCTTAACCCTGACCAAATCACCAACGGTAAACCTAATCACTCTTCTTTTTCCAGATTGACAAAGTTTATCATATTTAAGACGATTGGAATTGTCAGAAGCAATCTTAGCCCTAGAGGCTTCAGAAGGAACGGAACAATGATCATTGAAAACATTGAGTTTCCAGAAGGGGCACAGAGAAGAGGAAACTTTTCTGCCCCTCATCAACTCGAAAGGAATGGAACCTGAAACAGAATGGGGAGTGGTCCTATATGCCCAAATCATGTTTCGCACAGCCGTCTCGCAATCACCATGACTATTGAGGGTACTCTGCACACATTCAACTAGGCCCCTATTAAACCTCTCAACTTTGCCATTGGATTGAGGATGATAAAGAGGAGTGCGTAGGTTTTTCACTCCCAGTTTGGCCAGAAATTCTTGCATGGAAACGGAAGTGAATTGCACACCATTATCAGTTAACAGCTCCTCCGGGATGCCCTCTCTTGAGAAGACATCCTGCAGGAAACGAATGACAGCTTTGGAGTTGGAATCAGAGACACCTCTTACCTCCACCCACCTGGAGAGATTGTCAATGAGCACAATGAAATACCTCATGCAGTTGGGCAAAACATGAAAGGGACCAAGGAGATCAACAGAGATTCTTTGTCAAACCCTGGCTGGACACGGGACAGGATTGGGTATGGGAGTGCTGGTAGTGAGACGCTTGTCACTATAACAACACTGTACACAATTCTTGACCAAGTTATCAATGTCCCAGTCCATGCTGGGCCACCAGAAATCATTTCTGATTCTGTGCTTGGTGGCATTCATCCCCAAGTGACCAGAGTGAGCGGTTTCCATTATCCTCACTCTGAAGACCGCAGGAGGAATAAGTTTGCTGTCTCTGACCAGTAAATCATTCTCGATGGAGAGTTCGTTAGAGATTTTACAGTATGGCTGTAATTCAATGGAAAGAGCTCTCTCTTTGGGCCACCCTTTGACAACGAAATCCATCACCTGCCTCAAGGTGGGATCATTGGAGAGAGCGTCCTGCCAAAGTGACATGTCAGGACAAATGACAGTGTCATCCATGTTGTCAATAATACACTCTTCAATGTCATCTGGAATGTCAGTAGTGGTTTGGGGATTGTCAACCGGAAGTCTGGATAGAAAGTCCGCCTTGACATTCTTACCTCCGGCTATGTGAAGTACAGCAAAGTTGAATTCCAGAAGTTTGGTGGACAACCTAGCCAGTCTGGCTGTAGACTTTTTGATTTTGGAACCAGACAGAATGGGTTTATGGTCCGTCCTTAGCCAAAACTTCCTTCCCCAGACATAGGATTTAAACTTTTCAACGCCCCATACACAAGCTAGCATCTCTTTCTCTATCACTGAATACCTTAATTCAACATCTCTCATTCTCCTAGACGCAAATCCTACAGTGACTTCCTTTCCACCATCCAGCTGAGATAAAACCGCACCCATACCATAGGCACTGGAGTCAACAGTAATGAAGGTGTCACGACCCTCCACGTAAGCTTGGAGAGCTGGGGCCGACAAAATACACTCTTTAATTAGAACAAAGTGTTCCTGACATGTGGCTGTCCAAATGAATTCTGAACCCTTTTTTAAAAGATTTCTAAAGCACTCAGTAAGACTGGAAAAATTCTTAATGAACTTTGAATAAAATTCGCACAGACCAAGGAAAGAACGCAACTGGTCTTTATCAATGGGGTGTGTGGCATTAACAATACCCTCAACGATGCTGGGTTTGGGCTTGACACCATCCTTTGTGAGCATATGACCTAGATATTCGATTTCATTTACTGAAAAAATACACTTATCTTCTCTTAGGGTGACACCATTGCTCTGGAGGGTTTGAAAAACAAGATCTAAAACTTGGTTATGTTCAAGTTCTGTGTTCGTATGCACTAGAATATCGTCCTGGAAAATTACAATATTGGGAACATGTTGAAACATCATAGTCATAACTTTCTGGAACACAGAAGCAGCCGAGGCCAGTCCAAATGGCATCCGGCAAAATTGAAATGTACCATCAGGTGTTACAAAAGCTGTAAGGTGGCGGGAATGTTCATCAAGAACTACCTGATGGTACGCCGATCGTAAATCCAATTTGGAAAACCATTTGGACTGACCTACAGCAGTGATAAGGTCGTCTATGCGAGGTAACGGAAAGTTCTCCACCCAAATAGCCTTGTTGACAGATCTTAAATCAACACATAAACGAAGTTCACCAGTCCTTTTTTTAGCTAAGACAATGGGAGATAACCAGAGAGTGGCATCAACACATTCAATTATGCCATCATCAAGCATCTTGTTAAGCATAATAGTAAGATCACTTCTTATACTACAAGGAACATTCCTTAATTTGTGTTTAACTGGGGTGCACCCTCTTTAATTTTAATAGAATGCTCAAAATCTTTGATTTTTCCAATTCTATTTACAAAAACTTGTGAGTAATCATCTCTCCTTTGAGAGGAGTCGGAAATTGAATTAATCAAGGAAACTGGATTCTTCTGACCGGGTCTTATGATCATTCCAAATTCAGCCTGGTGCCACCATCCTAAAACATTGATGCCTTTAAGAGCAACGTAAACTTTGCCATGGATAGTTTTGTTTTGAAAAGCAATATCGGCCCAAAAGTAGCCTGCAAGATCAATCCTGCTACCCTCAAATGCGGTAGTGATGACATCAGGGGGTAGTAAGACCATATTGGACCAAGATTGTTTATATTTATCAATGGAAATAATAGTGATTCTGGCACCTGAGTCGATGAGTAACGAAATATCATGGGACTGGATGGATACCTGGACAAAGGGATCCAACCCCAAATTTGTTATCTGAATGTACATTATTTATGTTCAAATATTCAACTGAGACAACAGATAAAGATAATTCTTTAACTCTTTTATCCAACTCATCTGGGGTTTCATTAGGAGTTAGCTCTTGAACACTCCTAACCGGGAAACTTTTGCCCCCTCTGCACACCTTGCCAAAATGGCCAGTTTTTTTTACTTTTATAACATTCTTGGGTAATAGCAGGACAATTTCTGAAATTTGAAAGATGAGAAGGCGAACCACATCTGTAACACTGAAAACCAGAGGGAGGGCGTACAAAAAACTTGTTCCTGTCAGGAATATCTTTACCTTTTTTAGACTTGGCATCGCTAAGAGGTTGTCGAGTAGTAGGAGAAGAACTGGTGGCAGCTACTCTCGAATAAGTGTTGGACTCCAATTGTTTAGCATCCAACTCTGACCGCTCGATACTCTTAGCGATGTCAATAGTTTCATCCAAAGAGGGATTTTTGCAGGAAAGTAATTTCTGTTGAATCCTCTTGGAATAGCACCTGCAAACAATTTGGTCTCTTATTAATTGGGAAGTAAAATCATCAAAATCGCAATAACTAGCTAAAACCTTTAAAGCAGTGACATAAGTGTCTATGGATTCACTTGGAGACTGAACACGAGTAAAAAATTTGTGTCTGTGGACCACCAAATTGACTCTACCCTCGAAATAAGTACTCAATTGTTTGAGAGCTAATTGATATTCGTCCATGTCACCACTATCATGACCAGTGTAAGTAGGTAAATGATCATAAACATTTTGCCCCTCAACGCCTAAATAGTAATAAAGAAGACTGTGTTTCCTATCAGGTTTGAATTTCATGCCATCAATAGCTCCTAGGTAAGCATTAAATGATCTGAACCACAATCGCCATTTTAAAGGTGGTTCTCCAGGATCTTGCAAAAAATAGTTGGGAGGAGTTACAGTTTGCATGGTGTACGAAAGAGAATAGGTGGCAAATAACAGGAAACAAAGTAAAAGAAAGAGACTGGAAGACAAGAAGCAGAAAGAATGAAAAAAAAATTGTAATGGAGAAGAGAGAGAAAGAAAAAAAAAATAGCAAGAAGATAAATGAGAGCAAAAGCACTGAATTCACACACAACTGTAGAACTGTAGCGTTGCTAGCAATTACCAGGAAGTGTGTGGATCACTGAATCCACACGCTGTGGAAATTGGCATTCTAGATCTTGAAAGATGCACTTCCTTGATCACAGGAAGTGAATGTTAAACAGTAGAGCTGTAGCGTTGCTAGCATTTACCAGGAAGTGTGTGGATCACTGAATCCACAAGCTGTAGAAGTTGGCGTGCTAGATCTTGAAAGGTGCACTTCCTTGTTCACAGGAAATGAGGTCACAGTGCCAATGACGAGTGATTTCCGACGATCGCAGGAACAAGTAGAAGAAGTCTGGAGTAACGTGAAGAAATACGGTTTGCTGGAACCAAGAGAAAGCAGGAAGCAATGAGGAAAATTGCCCGCAGCACAAAGGTGAGTGTGGAGAAAACGGGAACACATACACGCCGGAGTGGTATCCCATGGCTGGGCGTGCTGAAAAGAGTTAATGCGAAATGGCTTTGGATTTGGTCTCCTAGGCAACCAGAAATTGTTGCGTCAGGTAGCATGTCCAGGGAAACCAAGGTGTATTACGTGGGGAATCCTTGGTGTGCGCGTGAGAGCGCTCGAGAGATGGCACGCAGGAAGATTTAAAAATCACCACAGGCGCATGTAACAGCTTTCGCAATGCTTGAGTCTGGACAAAAGTTAAAGTAATGCAGGTTCGCGAGGTAAACACAGGCGCCAGCCCAAAAATAGGAAGGAGAATAAAGCGAGCAGCACGGAGTCCTCTAGAGGTGGAAACCCCCAAAAAACGATCCCTGGGCCCGTTGGATGAACAAATGAAATGCGCAATACCTTAATAAAGCAGAAGAGCTTGAGCAGGACAGCGCTATCTAGGCAAGACAGGTCCAGATCCCTAGTCAGTCACCAATTGTAATGATGTAGTCCACCACAAGGAGAGTTGAGCAGGAAGCTTTATTCCAATAATAACAGGTACACAAGTCAAACGGGCCCAGAGGATCAGCACCAACTGAAGCTGATGTTCTAATCCACTGTTCCCATACATTCTAGTACAGCATAACACTAAGTAGAGGGACAGAACAATCCCAACATTCTATACCATAAGTAATACAAGAGGAAGACACATGAAATACAATATGCAGCAATACATATGCAGCAATACATAGAACACCACAGTTGGCCCGGAAAGGCCTCACTGCGGTAAGTGATTGCCGATGGTAATACAGCCCTGAGCACTTTTCTGATTGGGGATGAGGTGGGGCTTTCAAGGGCTGTTTGTAATTGGCAGAGTCTAGTGGTGATTAATGCTGCCTTATCCTTTAAGTGGCGCATGTGTGTTGTAGGTGCGCAATTTGCAGAAAACCATGTGCCCAAGTAATTGTAGGATTTGGCTCCTGAGATTTTTAAGGGACCCAGAGACCAGTTGCTGCTTGTTTGTTTTAGCGTCCTTCCAAAGGATAACACCTTTGTTTTGGAGGCATTTACTATCATCTTGTTTGCTATGTTGTATAAGTGAAGAGAATTGAATGCTCTCTGGATTCCTATATATGAATTGTCGAGCAGAACAATGTCATCCGCGTACTGCAGTATTGTGAACTTAGTTTTGCCTATTTTTGGAGGGATTAGATTAGCGTTGCCCGGGACATGTCCGCCGTGTATAAGTTAAACAGCATTGGAGCAAGGACACACCCTAAAGCCCTTGGTTGGTATTGATCTTCCTGGTTAACGCAGTGTCTGACAACTTGACCCTCACCAAAGTTGATGAATATAGTGATATGATGGCATTAAGCAGGATACTTGGAATACCCCACACCTGGAGTTTTCTCCATAAAATACCTCTGTCCACCAGGTCAAATGCGGACGAATAATCCACGAAGCATGCGTAAAGAGCTGATGATTTCCGGCTATTTGCCTGGTGGGCAAGATAAGATAGAATAATTATGTTATCCAGTGTGGAGGAGTTGGGTCTAAAGCCTGTTTGACAGAAAGGAATTATTGCATTTGTTGTTGCCCAAGTCTCTAGATCATTTAGAAGTGCTGCTGCGTAGATCTTGGCCTCAATATCCAATAAAGCTATCAGGCGGTAGTTGATGGGGTTCTGTCTATTGTCCTTTTTAAAAATTGGATACAGTATTGAACCTCTCCAGCTGTCGGGCACTTGTTGGAGCTTTGAGCAGATGGAAAACAATGGGAAAGTATTGCAGGCTGTTAGACCTGGCACCATTGGCGTGGGTCTCCCTTCCATTTTTTGCTGTTGTCTCCTGTGTTTTTGCTATGTTTTTGCTGGTCTAGATGCTTTGGGCACTTTGCCACTGCTGTTCAGCGCTAAAGTGCAAGTGCTCCCTGTGTAAATTGTTGTTATGGATTAGTGACTCCATGATTGGTTATTTGATTTACTTGTCAGACCCTAGTACAGTGCACCATGTGTGCCCAGGGCCTGTAAATCAAATGTTGCTGGTGGGTTTGCAGCACTGATTGGGCCACCCACAGAAGCAGCCTGTAAAATGTGACTCAGGCCTGCCATTGCAGAGCCTGTGTGCAGTCTGGGACTGCCATGTTGACTTGGCAAGTGCACACACTTGCCAGTCCCTAAACCTTACCTTTTCTACATGTTAGTCACCCCTAAGGTAGGCCCAAGGTACCCCTGTGGGCAGGGTGCATTGTATGTGAAAGGTAGGACATGCCCTGATGTGTGTGGCATGTCCTGATAGTGAAATACTGCCAATTTCGTTTTTCAGTATTGCAAGGCTACCTGTTCCCATAGGCCAGAATGGACAGTTAGTTTATAACATCTTATAAACATAACTGGCCCTAGGAACAAGATGGGAAAATAAAGTTTAGTATGCCTGAACTCAGAATGTTAAAGTGCATCTTTTAATGAGGGTGATTTTTACATTCTGTGCTTGAAAATATCACTTTTAGAAAGTGGGTATTTCCTTGCCTAACCATCCAGTGGGCCTCTGCTAGGTTTGTGTATTGCATGTCTGGCTTGTGAGTGACAGGAGCTGGGGAGAGGGCTGCAGCTCCGGCAGTCTGATGAGTCAGGGCTGGGCTGAATGGGACCTGGGTTGAATTTAGAGTAGGGGGAGGAGATTTCCTTTCACCTGCCTGGACCTGGTCTGGCTTCAACAATGCTGTCTCCACCTCCTGCCAGGAAGCTGCACCAGTGAGGACAGAACTGGTTTTGGCTGGGTACAGACACTCTCTGCCTTCAGAGAACAAAGAATTTGTGTGTATAAAAAGGGGGACCCAGACCCCAGACTTTTAGATCACTTCTGGGAAATCAAGAAGAACCTTTGCCAAGGAGAAGAGTCGGATAAGCTGAGGAGGAATACTGCCACTGTGCTGTTTGCTGTCTGGGGTTGGACTGCAGTGGCTGCTTGCTGCTAAGGAAAGGAGAAGAAGGACTTTGCTGTTTGCTTTGTCACCTGCTTGAAGAAAAGATCTCCAAGGGCTTGAAACTGAGCTTGCCTCCTGTTCTGAAGTCTCAGGGACACAAAGACTTCACCACCAGCTCCCCTGAATTTCCTTGCTGGGAATTTTAACCTGTAGAGAGGTGCCTGCTGCTGTTTAGGACCTCTAGAGACTGTTTGTTGCTGGGAGCTGGAAGAGCGACGCAACGAGAAGAAGCGTGTCGCATCCGCACCAATTCCTGGCGCATCACCGAGTCATGGGGAAGAAGCGTGCCGCATCCGCACTGGGTTCCGACGCCTCGCCGAGCAACCAGGAAGAAGCGCACCGCATCCACACCGGGTCCCGACGCATCGCCAAGAAGACCGTCGCAGCACCTGCTGTGCGGCTGCAAACGTACACGCATCGTACCAGATCGTCGCATCGCATCATGCCGCCATTTTGTCGCATCGCACCGGATCGTCGCATCGTATCGAGGTGCCATCTTGTCGCATCGTAACCGGAACGCAGTAAGAAACCGATGCATCACCTCCTCTCCGATAAGGAACCGACGCATCACCTCCCCTGCGCTGCAGTAAGGAACCGACGCATCACCTCCCCCAAAGCAAGGAACCGACGCATCACCTTCCCTGCAACCCTTTTGTTTGTTTTGCGTGACGCATCTGAGGTACTTTGTTGGAAAAGTGTCGCATTTACAACTTGCATTGAACTGAACTATTTCTACCATTTGAAAGTCTTATTTTTAATACTGTATTGTGGATTTTTGTCGTTTGGTCTTGTTTAGATAAAGTTACTGTCACACGGCGAGTCCGACCCAGGGGGGTATGAAACGGACAATAGACTGGTAGAGTGTGTCACCCACCGTTTCCCCTCCTCTCTCCCAGCAGCAAGATGAATGGAGTTGTCCTGACATACGTAAATACGAGGGAGACGAGGAATTTGGACGCGGCTCCTTTAACTGGGAGGACATTGCTGAAGGCCCCGCCCCCAGGGATGACGTCGACGGAACCTGGCCCACAAGAACCCGAGGATTACGGAAGCCGGTGTGTGGCAGCACCGGAGGAGACGCGGAAGAGGAACCAGAGGGAGACGAGTACGGAACCACACGAACGGAAACGAGCAGAGGAGCGGTGACGGAGAGGTCGAGAGACGCCAGCAAGCCAGGAGGCCAACGTCCCCGTGGTTCGCCCAGCCACGCTCCAGGAGGAGCGTGGCTCTCGCAGGTACGCGAGCGTTTTGCAGGCTGCGTGGGAAGAAGGGAGAGACCCGATTTTAAAACGTAGGGAGTCCCCTCTCCCCGGTATACCCTTCCTGAGCACTTCACCCTCACTAAGAGTTGGCGTGGTATTTTCACCGTGTGCTCCTTCACACCCCCCTACCTTTCACTATAAGCTGTTTCACCACACTGATACGAGGTATCCTGTTTTGTTTTCTTCCTATACCTCATCACCCCGAATCCTGACCCTCCCGAATCGACGGCTGCACGGGCTCATTCTGGACTGGATGAGGAGAGGCTGGACCCCGTCGAGGGACCGGGATTCCAAAGATAAACCTCCCATATCTCCTTTACCCTATAAGAAACTGGTTACCCAAAGGAGACGTGTCTTGAATCTAATAAAACCTTCTCTACCTCTACCTAGTCTCCTGCCCCTTTCTACCAACCCGCTACAGGTGGTGGAGAATGCGGGCATAGACCCTCCCATCGGAACCTCCGCGATGGACGCCCTTATCCAACACCTAGTGAAGGGACAGGAGAAATTGGAATGGGCCGTGGAACGGCAGATGACGTCGGCCCAGGCAGACAGGGACGTCTTCAAACACACCATAACCGCACAAATCGAGGGGTTGCAAAAGATGGTGATAGAGCAACCCACCCCTGCCCCACGTGAATCCCGGACTGTAACCCCAGGTCCCTCTGGGATCTCGTTACAAAAATATGTGTCGGTGGAGGATCCCGACGCCTTCTTACTCAACTTTGAACGTGCGGCACGAGCCTGTGGATGGCCCATTGAGAAATGGCCGTTCTTCCTGGCACCACTCCTAACTGGGGAAGCTCAAGCCGCCTATCAGGTGGCAAATTCCACCGGAAATACCCCATACGCCGACATCAAAACCATAATTTTGGATCACTTGGGGCTTGACGCGGAAGCATATCGGGTGCGCTTCCGGAAGGAAAGGGGCACCACAGGAGAAAACCCCAAGACACTGTTTTTTAGGTTGAAGATGGCTGCTGATAAATGGCTCACCCCGTCCATAAGCAGAAAAGAAGAGATTATGGATAAAATATATCTCGAACAGTACTTGGACGCTCTCCCTTTTAACACACAAAGGTGGCTACGCCAGCACACTCACCTAACCACAGAACAAGCCATTGATATGGCCACTACCTATTCAAGAGCACAGCCCAAATCCTCTGGGTGGGAACCCGAAAAACCGATCCGACATCTGGCTGTGAAGTATGAGAAAAGAGCCCGAGCGATCCCCGAGTCTGTAAAACCACGTTCTGTCAAGCCCGAGATACCATCGTTCAAGGGACCCCAATGTTTTGAGTGTGGGGACTGGGGGGGCACATCGCCCGTATGTGTCCCCGACAAAGGCCGACAGAAGAACCCATGGAGGTGGGGTATATCCCTAAGTCCATTCTCTATACCGCTGAGATGGGGAGCGCATTTCACGTAAGTGTAAGGGTGAACGGGAAGACGATAAAGGCCCTATTAGACTCGGGTTGTAGGCAGTCCGTGAGGCAGGGGGTTTACGTACAGCCCAATCAGGTTATTCCAGATACCTCAGTACACATCAGGTGTGTCCACGGGGATGTTAAGCCGTACCCGGTAGCTGTAGTATCCCTTTCACCACCTAACGGTACGACCTATGTCATCCGGGTGGGGGTGTTGGAGAACTTACCATAGGAGCTCATCATAGGCACAGACAACCCTGAGTTTTTAGAACTTTTTCTACAGACAGTACAGAAGCAGGCTAAACAGGGGGGGCAGGTAAGGTAGCGGATACCCCTGTTCCGGCATTGATAATGCCAGAGCCCTGGACGTTAGATAAAAGTTTCAGATTCGCCCAAGCCAATGACGCCACCTTGTTTAATGCATGGGAACAGGCACACAGAACCCAGGACTGTGCCTCAGCTCCTTTTCCCCGGTTCCTCATTAAAGAAGGCCTGTTGTATCGTCAGGGTTCCGGAGGTGACCCCCATCAACTATTGGTCCCCCTTTCTTTTAGGGAGCAGATCATGTTCTTCTCTCACTCTCATTTGACTGCAGGACACATAGGGAGTGAGAAGACAACCCAAAACGTTTTAAGACACTTCTTTTGGCCTGGGGTATATCAAGACATAAAAACCCATTGTCATACCTGCGAGATATGCCAGAAAAGAAACACCCACCACCCTCCTCCAGTCCCTCTGCAACCCCTTCCCATAATAGAAACCCCTTTCGAGAGAGTAGGGATGGATCTAATAGGGCCCCTCCCTAAAACACGAAAAGGAAACCAGTATGCTCTGGTGATAGTGGATTATGCTACAAGATACCCCGAAGCCTTCCCCCTAAAAGCCCCAACCTCACGCCTTATATCCGAGAAGTTCCTGGAACTGTTCTCCCGAGTAGGGTTTCCCAAGGAGATCCTAACCGATCAGGGTACGCCGTTCGTATCCCGGTTGATGAAGGAGGTTTGTGGGATATTGGACATGCGACACATCAGGACATCGGTGTACCATCCTGAAACAGATGGCCTCGTTGAAAGGTATAACGTAACATTGAAGACCACACTGAAGAAAATGCTCGCAGTGAACGGTCAAGAATGGGATCAACTGTTACCCCTAGCGTTATACGTCATCCGAGGCCAAACACAAAGCAGCCTGGGTTGTTCATCATTCGAAATGTTATATGGACGACAACCCAGGTCCTTGTTGGAGATGACCAAAGAAGCATGGGAGAGGGAAGAGGCTGAAGAAACCAGGGGTATGCTGGAGTATACCCAGGCCTTGAAATCCAAGTTAGGAAAGTTGAGGGACTTGGCTTATTCTAACCTCGAAAAGAAACAAGAGAGGCAGAAAACGTGTTATGACAGAGGAAAGAAGTGGAGAAAACTGGAGATCAACGATTGGGTGTTGGTGCTACTACCCTCCTCCACAAGAAAGTTCCAGGCCGAATGGATGGGCCCCTACAAGGTAGTGGGTACTATTGGAAAGACCAGTTACCGAGTGCAGATAACGTCAAGAAGGAGCCAAACATATCACATCAACATTTTAAAGAAGTGGTTAGGTTCCCCACCAACCACAGCCCACCTGGCGTTGCCCACCCACGCCCCCTCTACGGATACTTTGGATCAATTAGTGGTCAATGAAGACCTAAGGGAGCAAGAAAAGACCACCCTGCGAAAGGCGCTGTCTCCCTTTTCCTCCCTTTTTTCGGATAAACCTGGTAGGACGACCTTAACAGAGCACTGCATTGAGACAATACCCGGAAAAACTATAAAACAGCATCCGTATCGAATACCGGCAGCCAAGAGGGCCGCTGTCCAGAAAGAAGTGCAAGACATGCTGGAGTTAGGAGTCATAAGACCATCGAAGAGCGAATGGTCTTCCCCGATTGTTATGGTGCCCAAGCCCGACGGCAGCACAAGATTCTGCATGGACTTCAGAGCGCTTAATGCTATTTCCTCCTTTGACGCCTATCCCATCCCGCGTATTGATGAACTCATTGAAAAATTAGGGGAAGCCAGATTCATTACTACCTTGGACCTCACAAAAGGTTACTGGCAGGTGCCCCTAAGAGAAGAAGATCGGAAGAAAACGGCATTCGCCACCTCCGAAGGATTGTACGAATTCACGGTGCTCCCCTTCGGCCTCCATAAAGCACCGGCAACTTTCCAGCGTCTCATGAACACAGTGCTCCGGGACTATCAGTCATTCACCTCCGCATACCTAGACGACATAGTAATCTTCAGTCCAACGTGGGAGGCCCATCTGGAACTCCTGCAAAGCGTCCTTCAGGCGTTACGACAAGCGGGATTACACATCAACTCAAGGAAGTCCCGAGTAGGATATCAGAAAGTCAAGTATTTGGGCTACGTGCTGGGGCACGGTATGATCGAGCCACAGATCGAGAAAGTCAGGGCGATAGCCGAGACCCCTTTTCCCAGCACTAAGAGAGAAATGAGAGCGTTTTGGGGTTGATTGGTTATTACCGTCGTTTCATCCCCCAATTCTCAGAGGTAGCTGCCCCTCTAACAGATACACTCCGACAAGAAGTGAAAACCCAGTGTCTGTTACACCCCACGCCACAGATGTGGAAGGCGTTTAATTCCCTGAAACGGGCCATAACCACCAGTCCTGTGTTGTCCTCCCCTGATTTTTCCCGACCCTTTATCCTACATACTGATGCCTCTGATTATGGCATAGGAGCAGTCCTGTCCCAGTTGTCACCCGAGGGGATAGACCACCCCATATTGTATATTAGTCGTAAACTCTTTCCACGAGAACTCAAGTACCCCACTATAGAGAAGGAATGCCTAGCAATCAAATGGGCTGTTGACAAACTGAGGTATTACCTTGAGGCTCGCCCTTTCACCCTGTACACAGACCACGCGCCCCTCCAGTGGATGAGCCGTAACATCGCACTTAATCCCAGGGTTCTACATTGGTTTTTGTCACTTCAACCCTTTTCCTTCACAGTGAAGCACCGTAAGGGCACGGACAATGGTAGTGCCGATTTTCTGTCTAGGTTTCCACTCCCCGATCAGGAGAATCCGGGTGGGGAGGTGTGTCACACGGCGAGTCCGACCCAGGGGGGTATGAAACGGACAATGGACTGCTGGAGTGTGTCACCCACCGTTTCCCCTCCTCTCTCCCAGCAGCAAGACGAATGGAGTTGTCCTGACATACGTAAATACGAGGGAGACGAGGAATTTGGACGCGGCTCCTTTAACTGGGAGGACATTGCTGAAGGCCCCGCCCCCAGGGATGACGTCGACGGAACCTGGCCCACAAGAACCCGAGGATTACAGAAGCCGGTGTGTGGCAGCACCGGAGGAGACGCGGAAGAGGAACCAGAGGGAGACGAGTACGGAACCACACGAACGGAAACGAGCAGAGGAGCGGTGACGGAGAGGTCGAGAGACGCCAGCAAGCCAGGAGGCCAACGTCCCCGTGGTTCGCCCAGCCACGCTCCAGGAGGAGCGTGGCTCTCGCAGGTACGCAAGCGTTTTGCGGGCTGGGTGGGAAGAAGGGAGAGACCCGATTTTAAAACGTAGGGAGTCCCCTCTCCCCGGTATACCCTTCCTGAGCACTTCACCCTCACTAAGAGTTGGCGTGGTATTTTCACTGTGTGCTCCTTCACACCCCCCTCCCTTTCACTATAAGCTGTTTCACCACACTGATACGAGGTATCCTGTTTTGTTTTCTTCCTATACCTCATCACCCCGAATCCTGACCCTCCCGAATCGACGGCTGCACAGGCTCATTCTGGACTGGATGAGGAGAGGCTGGACCCCGTCGAGGGACCGGGATTCCAAAGATAAACCTCCCATATCTCCTTTACCCTATAAGAAACTGGTTACCCAAAGGAGACGTGACTTGAATCTAATAAAACCTTCTCTACCTCTACCTAGTCTCCTGCCCCTTTCTACCAACCCGCTACAGTTACTTATTTTTCTAAACTGGTGTGGTGTCCATTTGTAGTGTTTTCACTGTATTACTGTATGTGTTCACAAATGCTTTACACATTGCCTCTGAGATAAGCCTGTCTGCTCGTGCCAAGCTACCAAGGGGGTGAGCAGGGGTTATTTTAGGAGTGTATCCCTCTTACCCTGACTAGAAGCAAGGGCCCCTATCTGGACAAAGGTACCTACCTCTGCCAACTAGAGACCCCCATTTCTAACATTGGTGGTCAGCGGTGAGGATCCTGGACTTGCATTTGTGATTTACATACAGTGATTGGTGTACGCTACTAGTGAGTGCAGACCATTACGCAACCACATACATTTTGGTAGAATTTTTCCTTGGAATTGTTTGCATCTTGAGAACTGCCAATTTTTACCATGAGCAAACAAGGATCCATTGCATTTGTTGATATTGAATTTGAAGAAGAGAGGGTTGATACCTACACTGTGCCACAACTTAAAACCATCTGCAAAAAATTTAAAATCTCCATAAGAGGCCTTACCAGGAAAGAGGAATTCCCAAAAAGCGCTGAGGGTCTGGTTGGAAGCAAGGAATTCCAGTGGGCAGACCGAGGATCCTATGGTGGAGGGGGAGAATTTAGAAGAGCAGCAGGATGGGTTAGTTGACCTAACTGGTGGGGGAGTGCCTCCCAGGGAGGGCAGCAGTGTGTCTTCAAAGGGTATGTCACCAGAAGAGTTGGAGGACAGGGAGAAAAGCAGAGTGTATGAGATGGAGCTTGCTAAGCTCAAACTGGGGAGCCAGGGTGACATAGAAAATAAGAAATTGGAGTTGGAGAGCAAGAGGTTGGCCATAGAGGAAAAGAGGATACTTTTAGAGCATGAGAGAGTGTTGAGGGAGCTGGAGCTGAAGGCGAAGCGCTTAGACATCACTCCCTCTGGTGGCAGCACACCGTCAGTGCCTGTAGAGGGAAAAGTATACATTCCCAAGGATGTGATTAAGGATTTCCAGAAGCATGAGGACATTGGGCAGTGGTTTAAGGCTTATGAGGTAGCCATGATGTCCCATAGAATCCCTGAGAAAGATTGGGGCGCGGGGTTGTGGGGCTGCTTCATTGGTGAAGGAAGGGAAACCTTGCTAGCATTGCCCACTGAGGATCAGGTGTCCTATGCCCCCATGCAGGAAGCCTTAGTAGCCAGGTTTAGGTTGACCCCAGAGCTTTATAGGCAGAAATTTAGGAACTGCAAGAAGCTGGAGTCTAGCACCTGGGTGGAATATGTGTCTTTTTTTGCAGAGCATTGGATGGTTGGGTGAAGGGTAGCAAGGCAAATGATTTTCAGGCGCTCTATGATTTGATTGCATGGGAGCACTTGCCCAGTAGTTGTTTTCCAGAGCTACGCCAGCACCTGATTGATAGTAAGCTAACTGATCCCAGGAAGCTTGCTGTGGAGGCGGACCGCTGGGTCAGTACCCGGGTCCACAAGGGTCTTGTGGGAGACTTCGCCAAAGGTGGGCAGGATCCCCAGCAGAAGAGTGTGGGGGAAAGGGTAAACAAAAGGAGTTCCAAAAAGGGCCCCAAAGTAATCCCCAAGGGAACCAAGGTAAGGGTTCCCAGCCTCCCTCTGACAAAAGACCATGGATCCAGCCAGGAAAGCCTGTGCAGAAGGGTCCCAAAACCTGTTTTAGCTGTGGTCAGGTTGGTCACTTCAGGGGAGATCCTAAGTGTCCCAAACCAGTGACCACTGCACCCACTGGTGCACCGCCCCGGGAAATGGCTAGTGTAGCCTTGGGGGAGGAAGTGGGTGCCCAAGGTGGGTGGAGTCCGCAGAGATGTCCCTGGTCTCTTTAGGAGACAGTGAGCTGGTCCCTGGGGCTCATCTGTCTGATAACACTAAAAAATACAGGCAGTGGGTGACCATCAATGGCCATAGTGTGGAGGCTCTGAGAGACACCGGAGTCAGTGTGACAGCTGTCAGTTGTCGGCTGGTGTCTGAAGAGCAGGTGGTCCCCAACACATTCTACCCTGTAGTTGCCGCTGACAACTCAGAGTGCCTCTGCAAGGTGGCACAGGTTCCATTTGAGTGGGGGGGGTCGCAGGTACCTTGAAAGTAGCTGTGAGGCCAGCCATGCCTGTTGACTGTCTGCTAGGCAATGATTTGGAGAGCTCCCCTTGGGCTAAGGTGGAGAGAAGGTCTCATTTGGAGATGTTGGGTCTGCCTGAGTGGGCATGTGTGACCACTCGGTCAATGGCAGCCGGTAAGGGCATTCAAGAGGACCTGGAGCCTGAAAGAGTGGCCCAGATGCCTGCCTTAAAGAGAAGAGGCAGGGGGGCACGGGAAGCCGGCCCCCGAAGTTCCCACGGTCCAGGAGGAGGCATACCTTGAGGGGGATGCCCTGGAACCTACAGGGGAACAAGTGGCAGAACTGGGGGACCTGCCTGAGCTGACCCATTGGCAGCAGGAAGGAGACCCCTCCAGGGAAGAGTTCTGCGAGGAGCAGAAGAAGTGCCCTTCTCTTGTGGGTTTGCGGCAACAGGCAGCAAACCAGGCAGCAGGTGATCAGTCTGGATCACATTGGATTTACTGGGAGAATGGTCTCCTGTATAGTGAGCCAAAGGTTGCTGAGCCTGGGTCAGCCTGTGTGCTGGTGGTACCCCAGGGCTTCAGAGTCTTCCTACTGGGTCTGGCTCATGATGTGCCTTTAGCAGGACATTTGGGGCAAGACAAGACCTTTGAAAGGCTTGTCACCCACTTTTACTGGCCCCAAATGCGCAAGAGTTCAGATACTCATTGCAGGACCTGTCAGACTTGCCAGGCAAGTGGTAAGAGTGGGAGGAAGCACAAGGCTCCTCTCCAACCTTTCCCTGTGGTCAGCACCCCCTTTGAAAGGGTGGGCATTGACATTGTGGGGCCTCTGGATCCCAAGACAGCAATGGGCAACAGGTTCATCCTGGTCTTGGTGGACCATGCCACCCGGTACCCGGAAGCCATCTCTCTCCGGACTGTGACGGCCCCCGTGGTGGGTCGTGCGTTGATGGGGATTTTCTCCCGTGTGGGGTTCCCCAGAGAGGTGGTGTCAGACCGTGGTACCAACTTCATATCTAAGTATATGAAGTCCCTGTGGCAGGAGTGCGGTGTAACCTATAAGTTCACCACTCCTTACCACCCCCAAGGTAATGGGCTGGTTGAGAGATTTAACCGGACCCTGAAGGGCATGATTATGGGTCTTGAGGAACCCATGAGGCATAAGTGGGACGTCCTCTTGCCATGCCTCCTGTTTGCTTACAGAGAGGTGCCACAGAAGTCCTTAGGGTTCAGTCCCTTTGAACTGCTGTACGGTCACCCTGTAAGAGGACCTCTGAGTCTGGTGAAAGAAGGCTGGGAGAAAGCTCCCAGAAAACCTCCCCAGGATGTATATAGCTACATGCTGGCATTCAGAAACCAGACTAGGCGCTTCAGACAACTTGCTCAGGCGAATCTGGAGGCCAGCCAGGAAGAGATGAAACGGTGGTATCACTCTGATCGAGTTTCAGCCTGGGCAGAAAGTTTGGGTCATGGCCCCAGTGGAGCCTTGTGTGCTCCAGGATAAGTGGACCGGACCATTTGAGGTGGTGGAGCGCAAGAGTGACGTCACCTACTTGGTGGACTTGCAGTCTCCTAGGAACCCTTTGCGGGTCCTACATGTGAACCACCTGAAGCCCCACTTGGAGAGGTCTGAAGTGGGCATGCTCTTAGCAACAGATGATGGGATGGAAGAGGGGACTGAGCCTCTTGCTGACCTCCTGTCTGCAAAGGAGCAAGATGGGTCAGTGGACGGTGTGAACCTCTCTACCGCCCTGACCCCTGAGAAGCAGGATGACTGTCGCCAACTGTTGAGACAGTTTTCTGACCTGTTCTCCCTGACCCCCGGTGTCACTCTGTGGTGCGTCCATGATGTGGACACTGGGGACAGTCCTCCAGTAAAACATAAGATTTACAGAGTGACTGACAGGGTCAGAGCTTGCATCAAGGAGGAGTTCTCCAAGATGTTAGCGTTAGGGGTGATTGAGTCCTCAAACAGCCCTTGGGCCAGCCCAGTGGTCTTGGTCCCAAAGGCTGCCGCACCCGGTGTCACACCCGAACTCCGGTTCTGTGTGGACTACCGAGGGCTCAATTCAGTCACCAGGACTGACGCGCACCCCATCCCCAGAGCTGATGAGCTCATTGATCGGTTGGGGGCTGCCTGGTACCTCAGTACGTTTGACTTAACATCTGGGTACTGGCAGATCGCCTTAACTGATGGGGCAAGAGAGAGGTCCGCATTCTCCACACAAGATGGGCACTACCAATTTCTGGTGATGCCCTTTGGGATGAAGAATGCCCCTGCCACCTTTCAGAGGTTGGTCAACCAGGTGTTGGCTGGACTGGAGGATTTCAGTGCCGCCTACCTGGATGACATTGCAGTGTTCAGCGCCACTTGGGAGGAAGATCTGCACCACCTCTGGGAAGTGTTGAAGGCACTGCGGAGGGCAGGCCTCACGATCAAGGCGAGTAAGTGCCAGATCGGGCAGGGTTCTGTGGTGTACTTGGGACACCAGGTTGGGAGCTGCCAGGTGGCGCCCCTACAGCCCAAGATTGATAACATCCTGGCTTGGGAACCCCCCAAGACCCAGACAGAGGTGAGAGCCTTTTTAGGACTCACAGGGTATTACAGGAGGTTTGTCAAGGGGTATGGCAGCATTGTTACACCCTTGACAGAGCTGACTTCCAGGAAGCAGTCCAAGAAAGTGAACTGGACTGATGCCTGCCAGAAAGCTTTTGATGCCCTGAAATCTGCCATGTGCAAGGCACCCGTGCTTCAGGCGCCCAACTTCTCAAGGGAATTCATTGTGCAGACAGATGTTTCAGAGCATGGTGTGGGGGCTGTGCTCTCACAGTTGAATGAAGAGGGCCTAGACCAACCTGTAGCCTTCATTAGTAGGAGGTTACTTCCACGGGAACAAAGGTGGAGTGCGATTGAGCGTGAGGCATTTGCTGTGGTCTGGGCACTGAAGAAGTTGAGACCATACTTGTTTGGGACTCACTTCCGGGTTCAGAAAGTTCAGGCCCCTCAGATGGTTGATGCAGATGAGGGGTGAGAATCCAAAGCTGTTGAGGTGGTCCATTTCCCCACAGGGGATGGACTTCACGGTGGAACACCGCCCTGGTACAGAACACGCCAATGCTGATGGTCTGTCTAGATTTTTCTGCCTTAGTGAAGAGAACTCCCAAGTGGGTGGGTAGTTCTCCCCACATTTCAGCTGGAGGGGACACGTGTTAGACCTGGCACCATTGGCGTGGGTCTCCCTTCCATTTTTTGCTGTTGCCTCCTGTGTTTTTGCTATGTTTTTGCTGGTCTAGATGCTTAGGGCACTTTGCCACTGCTGTTCAGTGCCAAAGTGCAAGTGCTCCCTGTGTTAATTGTTGTTATGGATTAGTGACTCCATGATTGGTTATTTGATTTACTTGTCAGACCCTAGTACAGTGCACCATGTGTGCCCAGGGCCTGTAAATCAAATGCTGCTGGTGGGCTTGCAGCACTGATTGGGCCACCCACAGAAGCAGCCTGTAAAATGTGACTCAGGCCTGCCATTGCAGAGCCTGTGTGCAGTCTGGGACTGCCATGTCGACTTGGCAAGTGCACACACTTGCCAGTCCCTAAACCTTCCCTTTTCTACATGTTAGTCACCCCTAAGGTAGGCCCAAGGTACCCCTGTGGGCAGGGTGCATTGTATGTGAAAGGTAGGACATAGCCTGATGTGTGTGGCATGTCCTGATAGTGAAATACTGCCAATTTCGTTTTTCAGTATTGCATGGCTATCTGTTCCCATAGGCCAGAATGGGCAGTTAGTTTATAATATCTTATAAACATAACTGGCCCTAGGAACAAGATGGGAAAATAAAGTTTAGTATGCCTGAACTCAGAATGTTAAAGTGCATCTTTTAGTGAGGGTGATTTTTACATTCTGTGTTTGAAAATACTACTTTTAGAAAGTGAGTATTTCCTTGCCTAACCATGCAGTGGGCCTCTGCTAGGTTTGTGTATTGCATGTCTGGCTTGTGAGTGACATGAGCTGGGGCGAGGGCTGCGCCTCCGGCAGTCTGATGAGTCAGGGCTGGGCTGAATGGGACCTGGGTTGAATTTAGAGTAGGGGGAGGAGATTTCCTTTCACCTGCCTGGACCTGGTCTGCCTTCAACAATGCTGTCTCCACCTCCTGCCAGGAAGCTGCACCAGTGAGGACAGAACTGGTTTTGGCTGGGTACAGACACTCTCTGCCTTCAGAGAACAAAGAATTTGTGTGTATAAAAAGGGGGACCCAGACCCCAGACTTTTAGATCACTTCTGGGAAATCAAGAAGAACCTTTGCCAAGGAGAAGAGGCGGATAAGCTGAGGAGGAATACTGCCCCTGTGCTGTTTGCTGTCTGGGGTTGGCCTGCAGTGGCTGCTTGCTGCCAAGGAAAGGAGAAGAAGGACTTTGCTGTTTGCTTTGTCACCTGCTTGAAGAAAAGATCTCCAAGGGCTTGAAACTGAGCTTGCCTCCTGTTCTGAAGTCTCAGGGACACAAAGACTTCACCACCAGCTCCCCTGAATTTCCTTGCTGGGAATTCTAACCTGCAGAGAGGTGCCTGCTGCTGTTTAGGACCTATAGAGACTGTTTGTCGCTGGGAGCTGGAAGAGCGACACAACGAGAAGAAGTGTGTCGCATCCGCACCGATTCCCGGCGCATCACCGAGTAACGGGGAAGAAGTGTGCCGCATCCGCACTGGGTTCCGACGCCTCGCCGAGCAACCAGGAAGAAGCGCGCCGCATCCACACCAGGTCCAGACGCTTCGCCGAGAAGACCGTCGCAGCACCTGCCATGTGGCTGCAAACGTACACGCATCGTACCAGATCGTCGCATCGCATCAATCCGCCATTTTGTCGCATCGCACCGGATCGTTGCATCGCATCGAGGCGCCATCTTGTCGCATCGTAACCGGAACGCAGTAAGAAACCGACGCATCACCTCCTCTCCGGTAAGGAACCGACGCATCACCTCCCCTGCGCTGCAGTAAGGAACCGACGCATCACCTCCCCCGAAGCAAGGAACCGACGCATCACCTTCCCTGCGACCCTTTTGTTTGTTTTGCGTGACGCATCTGAGGTACTTTGTTGGAAAAGTGTCGCATTTACAACTTGCATTGAACTGAACTATTTCTACCATTTGAAAGTCTTATTTTTAATACTGTATTGTGGATTTTTGTCGTTTGGTCTTGTTTAGATAAAGTTACTTATTTTTCTAAACTGGTGTGGTGTCCATTTGTAGTGTTTTCACTGTGTTACTCTATGTGTTCACAAATGCTTTACACACTGCCTCTGAGATAAGCCTGTCTGCTCGTGCCAAGCTACCAAGGGGGTGAGCAGTGGTTATTTCAGGAGTGTATCCCCCTTACCTTGACTAGAAGCAAGGGCCCCTAATTGGACAAAGGTACCTACCTCTGCCAACTAGAGACCCCCATTTCTAACACAGGGCATAGTGCTAAATCTTCTTTAAACAGTTGGGCCGGGAGGCCATTTGGGCCAGGTGCACCTGAAGATCGTGTTTTACGTAGTGCTTTTTGAATGCTGTTGATCGTATATAAGGGGACACAGCCCTTTGAGTAGTCAGCGGGGTCTGAATGTTCGAGTGGGAGGGCTCTCGGTTGATCGATTACGTATAGCTTTTTTACATGCGAGGACCACGTGGCTTCATCGATGACATTGCTCCTTATAACTTCCTGGCATGTTTTGTTTTTGATGTGCCTCCATAGATCGGCCTGGTTGTGCTTGCTCAATATCGACTAAACATATTGCCAATCCTTTTCCCTCTGCTGTTTTTTTTCCCTGCGATATCAGTTGCCTATGAAGTTTTCTTGCGACTTGGAGTTCCAGTTGCAGCGCAGCATTCACTTGTTCGTTCTGGTTTTTTTTACGTGCCTTCGTCAACTCTCGGATGAGCCGTGAACTAGTCAATATAGATTGATTTTTTTTAAAGGTTTTTGACTGATGACGCCCACGGCCTGGGCAAGAGTTCATTGATTCGTGGATGCCCCTGGTTATAGATGCCCAGTGAGTTAATAGGTATTCACCACTTGGGGCTTGCAGAGACTGTCCAGTGACGACTTTCCATGAAGTTAGTTTCCGTGAATTGACGTGGCCCCATTTTATTCTCCGAATTAGATGTACTGATTCGCCATTGCAGGAAGTGCCCAGAACCTTATGGCCTTTGCATTTAGATAGGTGAAGATTAAAGATTGTATGAAGAGGAAGGTGGTCGCTATCGTTTGAGGGATGCACTTTTAAGCTCACTAGGTGGTTCATGAGTTTTTCGGAGGCAAAAACGTATTCAATAGTGCTTATCCCCCTAAAGGTTTTCAAGAGCTGTGTTGATGGCTCAAGGTTGTTGGCTATGATCTGTGCGGGCAAACCCAGCCCCCAGTAACAAACAAACCGGCCCTCACTGCTGCAAAACCAGCGCCCATCCCTTCCAGCCTCCCGGGAAAATGCCTAATGCCCGCTACGGCCAGTCCGACCCTGGTTGGGGGGCCAGAGACAAGACAGGGGTGCAGGTAGGGAAGAAGCACATGAGCGAAAGAGGAACATGGAGCAGGGCAGAGGTAGGGAGAGAAGTACATGAGGGAGACAACTGGAAAAGTCATGCACTCTTGTACAGTGCTTAAACAAAAAGAAAAAAATAGTGCCTAAAAAAGAGGGCAGTGGAATGACACAGTAAAGCACCCATGTCCCAAGAGAGGGACAAACACCAGAAGAGGGAGGAAAACCTACACAAGCGACTAATAAGAAGCAAGCCACTTGAGAGTGACAATGAAGCTACCCAATGGTCAGCAATTGGGGGGCTGTAAGCCCACTGTAAACTAGCAATACATCACGCAACAGACAGCACAGACACTTTCTTAGGCAAGACCTATTTATTACATGAAAGTTAAACTAATCAATGGGAAAAGCATTATTTTACATTATGACACTTCAGTTGCTTAATGGGAACGCAGTAGATGTCTGTGTTTGTGACCAGAGAGTCACAAACTGAATCCTTTTTGGTGCAGTGAGAAATGGTGATTGGGTAATTTTATTTATGAGGGGAGTGATCCCCATCAAAAAGCATAATATCGCAAATTTTTACATCATAATTTACAAAAAGTATAAAAAGATAAAAGATCAAAAGATAAAATTCATCATTACTCCATATCTTATATTACAATACATTCCCCCTAAAGTGCTAATTACAACTGTAATAAATTGTATTTTTAATACTTTGCATCTTCTACACCATGCAAAAAATAAATATCTGTACACTGAATAAACAACATATTCTGTAGTTTCTGATCATAATATCTGAATTGCATCCATTAAATGGTCTATGGACAGAATACGGCTATAGGAAGGTAGGATCCCCACTTTTTGCCTGGTGTCAGTGTGTTTTTGACCTATTCTGACTGGGTTCCTGCTAATCAGGACCCCATTCACTGTGCTTTCTCCCTAAATTGGCCATGGTAAGTACTTTTGTACATCCACAATTGGCTACTGGTGTACCCTTGTAAGTTCCTAGTATATGGTACTAAGGTACCCTGGGCATAGGTACACCAGGGGTCTCCCATCGGCTGCAGCATGTATTGTGCAACCCATGAGAGTCCACTTAAACTGTGACTACAGGCCTGCCATTGCAGCCTGTGTGAGTCGGTGCTTGCACCTCTCACGACAGATATGTTTCCTTAAATCTGAGGTCACTGCACTTAAAACCTATAAGTCACTCCTATGGCAGGCTCTTCAGTCCTGAGGGCAGGCTGCTTGTTTATCACTGTGAGGGTGTCCCTGCATGAGCAGGACACCCCTACGAACCCCGGAGTCGATTCTCCAGGCTTTGTAAGCACAGTCAGTCATTTTAATTCATATAGTGGACATCAGTCATTACTAGATGTCTAACTATATAGTGGCTGCACCAAACCCGGTCATGTTTGGTATCAAACAAGTTAGAATAATACTGCAACACCGATGCCAGTGTTGGAAGTATGATCCCATGTACTGGGGGGGCTCCCTTGGGGTACCCCCTGTACTCCCGGTAACAGCCTTTCAAGGTCTGACATCCAGCTAGTGCTGCTGCTGACCACGGACATGATTCTGCCTTCCTGTGCTGAGCCAAGCTCGAGCAGGGGGATGGTAGAACAATAGATTTCCTTGTCACAGGGAGGTGTGACCACATCCTAGACAGGACTTAGTGTATTGGTGGGGGGGCGCTTGCCAGCGCCACCAGACTGCTTTGAAGGGCACATTTGGTGCTCTCCTTGCATACTCCAGTTTGAGCCAGCTCAGGGAGCCCTTGGCTCCTGCTCTGGCGCGAAACAGGACAAAGGTCAAGGGAGTATCCTCCCCTCTGTCCACCCCCTCCTTTGGGAGGGACTCTTGAGTTGTTCCAACCCTTTCCTTAGGGTACTTAAGGGCTTACCTGTGGGTGGGTCCTCAGATTCATCGTGGGACAAGACTCAAGCCTGAAACCACGTCACTCTTCGACCGTCTGGACACTTGGACTTCGCCTGGAACAGAGACTGCACCAAGGAAGACTCCTGCTGCTCCTGGTCTCGCAGTTCTGCAAGTCTTCTTCATTGTCTCTGTCTGTGCTTCTTCCAGGTTCTTCAACAACTGTGGACATCAAGGACACCCGAACAGAGACACTGATGGGCTAACTGGGTAGTACACTATACTACCTTTATTAAGTGGGTAGCAGGGGTGAGGTCCTGGGCAACAGGCACGGCACTCCAGACCAACGTGTAAAGTAACTGAAGTTCATGGACGAATACACCTGAATGAACGTAATTTGTAAATTGATGTGCCCTATTGAATGTCTGTTTAAAACCCAATAAAATCTGTTTAAAAAAAAAAAAATCATGGACACCCGAAGTAACTTCTCTTGAAGTGAAGGAGTCACTACCCTGCATCTGCAGTCACCACAACAAAGCTGACCGGTCTACTGCTCCTGTCGTCCTACGGACTTCCTGAGGCTCAGTAACATAGGTGGTAGTTCTGCAACTCCCTCGAGGCCTGACTTGTCCTCTCTGCAATTTTGAGGCCAGTATCCCTCGTCGGAACCGCTGGGACCAAACCCCTGTGCATTGCATCGACTTGCCGTTGCCAAGGTTTTTTGGCTCTGCACTCCAGAGATCTTCGGGCTACGAGAAGCTCCAGCCTCCAGCATCTCTTCCCTCCATGCTCAGCATCCTCACCACATCCTCTGCACCGCAGGCCTTCGTTTTTGGTGAGCTGCTCAAGGTACTCTTACGACTCCTGGGCCTTCGGCCTGTGGGTCCTCCTGAGGGTCTTCTACGGCTTCAGTGGGCTCCCCTGGTTGCCTGAGGCCTGCTCTGACTCTCCTGCTGTTGGTGAGTCCCTTGAACCTTGTTGGTCCCAACGTTGCTCCTTCTTTGTTCTCCACACTAGTTGTGGCTACCAAGGCTTGTTGGTGCTGCCACCGTACACTGACCATCTAGTCACTGACACCTGACGTGGGACAGCTTGTGCATGGCTCCTGGTCTTCCTCAGCATTGCCTGGTCCTTACAGCTGCAGCGACAAGATCACTGTCGACTCTTCTGAACATCCCGACATCGGTGGGCATTGCTCTTCCGTACCTCCTGGTCACCGCCGAGTGGCATAGACTCTGTTCCCTCTGCTTGCAGGTTTTTCACTTCCAGAATCCACTCTTTGATTCCACCGGACTTCTTCACCTTCTTCTCCAGAGGCAATTTCTTCTAAGTCTTCCATTGTCGTCTACGGAGGTTTCCGATGTTTCTTCACCCCGATGCTCCTGGCTTCCCTGGTGTATGTACCTGGTTCCTGGGGCATCCATGGGTTGGGTGGCTCTCCAACCTTTCATCCTCCAAGGGAATTCTTTGTGGTCCTTTGGGAAGAGTCCTTCTTCTGCAAAACTGCAACCACAGCTTCTCCATTGACTTTCATTTGTCAAGTGGCTGTGGTCCCATTCTGTACACAGCCTCCGTGGGGTTCCTGGGTACTTTCGTTCGGTGTTTCCTTATGCAGAGGCTCCTCTGGGACTTCTGGCCCAAGTCCCGTCCTCCTTTGGAGCTCGCCTTCCACTTTCTTAGTATATGGTTTGGTCTCCCCCTGGGGACCACTGTATTTTGTGCTACTTACCTTATTGCATTTGAAGTATCGTTGTGTATTGTGTTGATATCTCCGGGTAGGAGATATGCCAATGTGTTAGTGAGTGTTGTGTAATAAATAGAAGTATTTTTATTTAAACACTGTGTGGTTCTTTTTCATTTAACTTACACTATAAGATTACACTGGTAAAACAAGCTGCTTAACACTCCTTCATGATAATTCTGAAGGCTGCTCTCCACAGCTATCACTTTGAGAGCTTTCTATTGTTATTAAAGACCACTAAAATTACCATAAGGGTTGCCTGGATTAGTGCAAGGATGTAAGAAGGAGGTAGGCACCCCGCAGGAGCAATCCCCTGACTTACCTTTTTCACCGCAGTTCCCCTACTCCGGCTCTGACCGCCGACGAGACCATCCCTGGAAAGAAGAAAAACAAAGGGTTAATCCTACAAAAACTGACTCTCCTGCAAAGGAAGAATGCGGGCCTTACCAGACCGGGGACCAATCAGGGAGCCCAAACGGAAGAGAAAAGGATGTCAGCAACCCACAAGGGACACACGCCGAGAACAGCAGATGGAGGAAAACACTGGAGGATAGGGAAGAAAAGCCAACTGGAGAAGCCTGCCCGAACAAAACAGAGGAGGAAGACGCCGAAACTCCAGAGGACTGGAGTGAGGAGTGGTGGACACCCACGGGGGATGCATACACGCCGCCGCATCTCAGAAGAGTTGCGGCATTTCGGGTATGTACTCCGTACAGGGGAGGGAGTCAAAGGGAGGGTCAGAGCAAACACAGGTCTACTTAGGTGGTGTAGGCCACAAAAGGAGTGCTCAAGAGTGCCGTACGGTAGCTTTGAAGAACTTCATTTTTTTTGTACTGTCCTTATGTGCTATGTGGTGATTCCTTAAAGTTTTAACGATATGCCTATTCACTAGCACTCAGAGGATAGATTAACACACCAACCTTGACTGGTGACTAAAGAAATATATATACGCGATAGCAAACAGAGGGACAAGAAACAGTGGAAAAGTCTGGCCACTCTTAGGATTTGATCCCAATCTATTAGTGTTCTTATACTTTCACTTTTTGCTTTATCTCGTTCCTTTGGGAGGGGGCGGGAGAAGGAGAAATATAAAAAAAAAACAGGCAGTGAAGTTGCCAACTCGACTGGTGGGGACCTCATATCTCTGTCTCACAAAGCCTAAGCTCAGGTTTTTTCTCTTTTCATCGCTCCAGGTTGTGTGGTGAAGGACACTATCCTAAACCTAACTGTAATAAACCAAGATACTTACCCCTACCTTCTTCTTTTTCCTGAGCATCCTGGGCAACACCCTCCTGGAAGAAGAAGACAACCTAGAAGAAAAAAAGAAGGGAAGAAGTAACCTAATGGAAAAAGACCTAGACTTTTGTTGACAACCTCTATCTGTCCACCCCCCCAATACAGTACACCAAGATTGAGAAGCACATTAAGCCTCCTCATTTCTTTTTCCGCCCGTCCCTCCCACAAAGATGCATCACTCAAATAAGTGTGCACCATATTCTAAGTCACCCTCCTTCAATGGCATACTGGAATAATCCAAGTCTTTCTCAGTTTAAGGTAAGTAGGGCATAATAACAGATAGTGCTCATCTGTCTCGGTGTTTGCTTTACAGACAGAACAGATAGAAGAAACATTGCACTATCACCGTCTACTTCTGAAATTGTTCAGGGGCAAAGTACCATATCTGAAAGATGTAACTTACTTGAGGTGGTTCAATTAGATGTAAAAATGGCTTGAGAGCCATAATACATTTGAAATATAGAAATCTTTCAGTTTTGAAACCAATGTCTGATTTGGTCTGTCAGCTCTCATCAGTGTACCTCCAGTTATCTTGATTTTAGTTGGTGTTGCAAAGTCATCCTGTGCCCTGGGCACCCCCATTTTGTTACTGACTGGTACTAGTGGTAACTGCCCCTGACTGCCCCTGGGCTCTGCTTAACTAGGCCCAGGGCCAGTGCTATGGTGAAAACACAGTGAAAACACATACACACATTAGGGTATACTATGTGTTAGGGTACCCCTATGACTGGCATGACCTACCCTTTAAGTCCCTGGTACATAATAGGGCAGGGGGATTAGATCTACCTTCAAGTCCCTAGTATATGATAGGTCACGGCAGTTTAGAGACCAGCAGCCCGTTCTGCACTTGCATGTGTGCATTGCTGAGACCCTGAGGTCCGTTTAAAAGCAGCCCTGTGTTGCAGGACTGCTTTTAAATGTAAATTGTACCCAAACTCGAATTTGGTGGTAGGAGCATTTAAAAATTGACAAACTACAATATTTTGACATATTAAGTACCCCCAGGGTCTCCCCTAGGTGTCCCAGGGGTGGGCGGTCAGATACGTATAAGGAGGGTCCTTATAAAAGATGTTTTATACGCCCTGAGGTCAGAGAAACTGCACATTCCACTTCCTTCATTGTGGTAAAGTTCTTCCCAAAATTGATTTGTTTGCTAGGAGCAATGTGGAGTGAGGGTCTACATTATATTTGCATATTCGAACCCCTAAATTCTCCCTTAAGTGTCCCAAGGGTGGGGGTCCTTCAGATATAAGTAGGGTCCTTATAAAATATGTTTTATAGGCCCTGTAGTTGGAGAAATTGGATATTTCATTTTCCCCATTGTAGATCCGAAGCCACATAGGTTAACATTGTAATAGTTTATGAATTCGTAACTACCACTAGAGATTACCGAAAAATATCACTCAAGGACTTAGGAGAATGGTATTGATAAATCCAACAATATGCTATTATTGAATTTATCCAAATATATATAGAAAAGAAGTTATAAGACTTTTGTCTATAAGCCAAAATTCAGCCTTCCAATTGTCTCCCCTGATTGGTCAGAGTTAAGAGGATTAGGACCTGCTTTGATTCGGGGACGGAGCAAGATGGCGGCTGCGTGAGCGCTGTGCGAAGCCGCTCTCCCTGCCGCGGTGACTGTCTGCATTTTGTGAGGAGAAAGAGACGGCAATGGTAAAAGGATTAAACGGGTGAAAAAGTTTTTAACTTACCCGTAGCTGTGCCGATGGATTGCCGGATTCACCGATGTACCGACGACCGGTTTAAGGGCTGATGAGGTTGCTGACTGTCAGAGTCCTGACGGCTCGGGCTGTGTGGATGCTTTTATCGGCGGCAGCTGGCGTCAAGAGAAAACTGCTACAGAGACTTTGGGAAGCTAATCGCTTCTTTTTCTTTTCGGAGGGGCAGCCAGAGAGTAGAACAGCTGAGGCTGGCTGCAACATTGTATCCACAAAATCAAGGTTGCCGAGCTGCGAGCAGTACAACATGCCAGCGAAGGCAAAATCCGTGGGGAAAGACATCGGTGCTCCCGTAGGAGCTAAGGGACCATCCATGACTCGGCGTGTGACTGCCGAGGGAAAAGGCCTGAGCTCAACTCAGAGCGATATGCGGTATGTGGAGCGGAATGAAGATGGGGCCAGCAAGGAGAAATTAGCAGAAGAACAACTTTCTAGTGAAATGGCCACCAGACCAAAACAGAAAATTGTACCTGGAACGTTCTCTGGCCGGGGATCTGCAAATACCCTGGAAAAGAAGATAAATAAAGGTAAAAACAATTCTGTATCAAAAATAAAGGTGGTCAGCTCTAGCAAATCGGATTTATTGGAAGGGGTGCTGAATAATGGTGGGCTTAGTACAGGAGAGACTCTCCCAGAGGCAACAGAACCGGAACCGGGTAAATCTGCCTCATATGTAGAAATACATGAAAAAACTATATTGGGTATAGAGGAGGAGACACCAAAAAGTGACTGCAACATTCAACATGAAATTACGAGCACTGTTAATATCATGCAAGCCAAAAGTGAAACTCCTCACGCACAGGCCATTAAGGGAAAACATATGGCCAATACTCAGGGGGATGCTAAGACTCTAGCGACTCCAGACCTCGATAAATTCTACTCTCTGACAGATGAATCTGACCTGTCTAACAATAGCGAGAAAGATGGATCTGATGATGACTTTACCGGGGGGGATAGTGGCAGCCCTCCCTTGAAGTTTGACACACAAAAACGTCTACCTGTATGCACTAAGAAGAGGAGCGCAAGAGGATCAGATAAAGAGAAGGGCTTTTCATCGGACTATAGTCAATCAAGCCAGCTTAAATGGGACTACTCTGCCACCCAATTTGAAAAAGGAATCGAAGTCGGGGTCAGAGAGCAAGCAAGCGCTTTGGAATATTCAACAGTAACTAAAAATACTACGGAATCTCAATCACCGCATCCCTCCATGGAGCTAATATATACAACATTGAAACAAATGCAAACCAAGGCAGGTCATGAGCATAAAAGGGCCCATCTGGCTACTAAAAAACTGCAAGGTGCGGTGCGCAAGGTTAATAAAGCCTGTACAGAAATATCAGAGCGCACCTCAGCTCTAGAAGAAAGGATTGTACAACTAGAGGCCAGCACGGAATTATATGGACAACAAACATCAACTAATGAAAACAGGATGACTGACGTACTATGGAAGCTGAAGGACTTTGAAAATAGACAACGCCGCAACAACCTCCGCATACTTGGGATTGCAGAAAAAGCTGAAGGTGATGACATTCGAGGATTCGTTTTAAGGTTACTCAAGGAGGCCTTCCCCGAACTTGCCCATTGTAATTGGGATTCTGAGGTGCAGAGGGTACATCGATTCCCCCTGATGATCAAGAAGAGGTCCGGGCAAAATGACAAACCGAGGGCTATCCTTATATTCTTTGGCAACTTTCTCCTTCGTCAAGCCATATTTGAGAAAGCCAGGCCCAACGCACAGAGGGTGGGTGAGGGAAACTCCTTTTTTGTTCGGCCTGACTTTTGCCACACAACAGTGGAGAGGAGATGAAGGCTCCGATTGCTCATCACACCATTCTAGAAATTGGGCTGCAAAGTCTTTTTAATGAACCCTGCTAGGCTCAAAGTCATTTGTAAAGATACGACAAGAGTATTTTCGTCGGAGATTCAAGCCCAGGAGTTCCTGAATGAACTATCCAAGAAATAAACTCGGAAAATGATTTCGAATAACTATTTCATATGTCTTGCTCCCTTTTTCTCTTTTTCTCTTTTCTTCTCATGCTTTGTCTTTTTTCTCTACACATCTGGTCTTCTTTTTTTTTTTCGTGGCAGGGAGCGGCTAGGGGGCACAACACATGCAGGAGGCATCACAAGGGTCTTTGGACCTTTTTTGCTCTATTGAAAGGGAGGGGGAAGGGGGGGCGGGGGGTTAGTGGAAACCAAAGGGAGGAGAGGAGGATTTCCTGCACTGGGATGATTATTAGGCACTGGAGGTAGTATGTCTTTTTTGGCGTTGCTACATGTTTTGGAATTATTGTGTATTTTTGTAATGAGGAAGCTTAGAATTGCATCGATTAATATTTGTGGGCTAAATGACCCCCAAAAAAGAAGAAGAATTAGCCTCCATGTCCAATTCTTGAAGGCAGATATTCTATGCCTTCAAGAGACACATATTGAGGGGTGTAGGAAGGGGGTTTTAGAGATGGCGGGATATCAACTTATCGCCACTACCACACAGGAAACTCGGACAAGAGGGGTGGCGGTACTGGCACGAAAGGCCATGGGCAGTTCTTCACGATCACTGGTAGATAAAATGGGTAGATGGGCTATACTGCAATTCTGTCTTGGTAACAAAATGTTTACTCTCTGCTCAGTATACGGGTCAGTGCTTGATGATCCTGCACTATTTGATTGGCTGAATGTTGAGCTTGTGGGGTGGCCTCTTCCTTTGATTCTTTGCGAGGACATGAATATCAACATGAGCTGTCAAGTGGCCACCCATAGAGGGTTGTCTTACCAAGGTCGTAAACCCAGGGTTTTAAAATCACTGTCACAACTTAAGTCTCTGCATGGGCTAGTAGATGTTTGGGCGGCACAGAAGGGGAGTGATCCCGGCTTTACGTATTATTTTGCACCACACCAAGTCCATGCAAGACTGGATTATTTTTTTGTCTCGCAGGAGCTTTTACAAGGGTGCTCGATAAGCAAATATCCCAAAGTTATGTCGGATCATAACCCCTTGGTGATCGAAATAAATATTGGGCTTCAATCATCTCAGACACGTTGGACATTTAATAGGGCCTTACTTAGCGAAGAGGGGTATTCACAGCAAATGGAAGAGTGGATCCCTAGGTTTATTGAAGAGAATTTAGGGAGCACCAATATTAACATTATGTGGGATGCACTAAAGGCAGGGGTCAGGGGGGAAACATCAAGGTATGGCTGGGAGGCGCAAAGGAAGGACAAAGTCATGTTACAGACCTTGTATGAGGATCTGGGGAGGGCAGAAGCTGAACTGATAGAGGTATTATCTGTAGGGACGGATGCGGAGGCAGCCCAAGTAAAGATCACTATCGCTAGATCTGCTATTACGGAGATATCTCTTAAAAAGCGGCTGGCAAGTACACGGCTTGGCGGAGCAAGGTCTACGAGAACAGCGAGAGGGTGGGCCACATACTAGCGGTTCGTACCAGGAAAAGACGGTACAAACCCGGATTAGTGAAATTCGAGATCCCAATGTGGGTATAGTAAGCGAGCCCGGTGCTATCATCACCGCATTTAAAAATTTCTATCAAAGATTATATATTGAAGACGCTCGGGTCGGGGACCAAGACATTGAAGCTTACTTAAGGGGGCAAATCTTTGAACAGCTATCTCCGGAGGAGAGAGATAATCTAGATGAGCCATTTACAATAGATGAAATAACTGAAGCTATCGACTCCCTTCCACTAGGCAAAGCTGTGGGAACCGATCTTATACCTGGGGAATTTTATAAAAAATTCAAGACACAGATGGTGGCACTCATGGTGGAGGTTTTTCATAGAGCACAACTAGATTCGCTAGCCCCTGATTCCTGGAAAGACGCCAATATTATAGTCTTCCCTAAAAAAGGTAAATCCATAAAAGAACTGGGATCATACCGGCCAATCACGCTGGTTAACAGTGATGTAAAAATCTACTCCAAAGTTCTGGCAAAAAGGCTAGCAGTAGTTATCAAGAAACTAGTTTCCCCTTTCCAACACGGGTTTGTCCTGGGTAGGGGCACGATTGAACATATTCGCCACATAATCACGCTATTTGACTACACAAAGGTTTCAGGAGACCCTATGGCCGTAATACTACTTGACGCCGAAAAGGCGTTCGACAGGGTCTCCTGGCCCTTTTTATGGGCAATTATGGAAATGAATGGTCTGGGTAAGGGGTTTATTGGAGCCATCCGGTGCATGTATCAAGAGCCTACGGCTAGAATAGCCATGATGGGTCTCATGTCTGATGCAATTAAAATTATCCGTGGTACACGTCAAGGGTGCCCCTGCTCCCCGCTATTATTTGCGCTGTATATCGATCCTTTAATCAGAAAAATAGTGGAGAATAACAAGATACAGGCCATTCAATCTAGCGGTGGAGACACCAAGATTTTAGCATACGCAGACGATCTTGCTATAATAACGGCTAACCCACTTGAGGCTATCAACGAGGTAGAAAGGGAGTCCAAAGATTTTGGTAAAATTTCAGGATATTTCCTCAATAAGAATAAGACAATGATTGTCAAAAACTCTAGAACAACGCTGAACGATACACGAGTAGTGGGGTATGCCAGATATCTTGGGGTTGAGATCTCAGCAAACGTCGATGAAATTGTGCAAATTAACCTTGAACCTCTATTACAAAAAACCAAAGCAGATTTTAATAGAATGAATTGCTTACACCTTACACTTTTAGGAAGGTGTAACGTTATCAAGATGTTTTTTCTGCCCAAAATTTTATATTTTTTTAGGGCTATTCCAGTTGAAATAAATAAGGTATGGTTCTCTGCTTTTAATCAAATAATCTCGAGATTCCTGTGGGCCGGGAAACGCCCCAGCAGGGCACTTAAATATATGACTCTACCTAGGGATCAGGGGGGCTGGTGTGTCCCCAATCTTCAGACTTATTATTGGGCATCAGCCTTACAACAGATGGCTGAATTACTGGGAAAAGAGATGGTAGAACCAGAGGGAATACCTTAAACTTCCATTTATAGGTTAGTATTGGGGGCGGAAGCCCATGGCTGTCTCATGCGTCATATTGATTTTGCCTATTTCAAAAGAGTGAAATTTAAAGTAATGCTGGGAGCATTCAAAGTTTGGACGGCAGTGAGGAAGAAACTCAAAATAGGTAGGATACACAGATATACTCCCTTGGCAGATAATTACCTATTGCAGGAAATTTTTCGAGATGGATATATAAAAATCTGGCTGGACAAGGGCATAAGGCATTTTGGTGATCTTATGGGGGAGAATTCAATACACCCGTTTGATATAATCAAGAAGAAATTTGGGATTGGTAATACTCATTTCTTCAAATATCTACAACTGAGGGACTATTTTTCTAAGAAGGCAATCAAGGGGCATAGAATTCCCTTGCTAGATGTAGCATTAGGGGCCCCCTCATCAATATCTAAATTTTGTACATTACTTAGTAAAACAATGGAGGATGATTTTAGTAAACACACTAATCGCTGGCAGGATCTGGTACAAGCAGAGGTAGGGAATGTGAAGATTCTCTATTGTTGAGTCAAACTGCTTTCTTTTCGGCTAATTTGCAAGTACAATGTTTTAAAACTTGGCTTAACTTGTACATTACCCCAGCACGAATCTCCAAATGGGGAGGCTCAACAGGTACACAATGTTCTCGTTGTGGATGTTTTGCCGCAGATAGCGTACACATGTTTGCAATCTGCTCCCGATTGTCAACTCTGGTTGACGCGTGGGTAATTACATCAAGATTATATTGGGGTTTGAGGTTGATCTCACGCCGCAAGTAATTGTGTTGGGAGTAAGCAACCAAGTAATGTCAGAATCAAATCGAATCTTGCTCTATGTCGCTATGGCGGTGTTTAGGCTATGTCTGGCCACTGTTTGGTTAGATAAAGAACCTCCCTCGGTACACTGCTGGTTGGGGAAACTGTTAGCTACCTACCCCTGGGAGAAATCGATATATTTAAGGAGAGGTTTTAAGGTTAAAAAAAGAGGATTGGAAATTTGGTCACCAATAACCAACTGGACTAATGAGGCTACGCTTTGACATGATTTAATGTATTTATTTTAATTTATAACTCAGATAGTGAAGACAGGTTGAATCAGTTTATACAATATACCGAATTCCAAGGGTTAGAGCAAATTAAGACTTGATTTAAATAAGTTTCCTTTGGTTTCGACTGGCGGAAGGGGTGGAGGGGTTGGCTTGGGGGTGGGGGAGCTAAGGGTGGGGGGGTGTAAAAATAAATATCCGACATCCTGTACATACGTATTGAATTGTAAGAACGCTGAAATGTATTTATTATAAGTATAATGTATGCGCTGGTTGTCTAAAATAAAGATTTAAAAAAAAAAGAGGATTAGCCAGGCTGCTTTGATAAAGTGATAAGTGGCACCAAGGGAGAAACACTATCTCTTGTAAGAGGACTCTGCTAACAGGAATGCCAGAGCAGGGGGAAGGGATCGTGAAGCACCAGCTTTAAAAGCAGAAGGGGATAGGCAGAGACAGCATGGTCCATCTACCCCCATCCCCTATGAATCTAGTTAAACGGAAGGAGTTCTTAAAACCTCTTTTTATTGCTTATAATATTAATAGGGTTCAAGCCCTTAGTCGGTTGAGAAGTATGAGATTTTTAAATGTTGTATGTGCAATCGGAAGATTTTTAATTGCAATACAGGAGTCATCAAAAGAGCTTCTAATATAACTTGAAAGGGCCCAGGGAGTTGGGATGAGATCTTTTATTACTTGATGTTGCTTTGATGTTCTTATATGTATGCAGAAATGTGTAGTTTACTTTTATCTAACCCTTTCAGTGCTCAGGACGGCCGGGAGCCGTCCTGAGACACGGTGGGCGTGTGCTCAGGATGGCTCCCGGCCGTCCTAGCACCCACCCATGGGGGAAGCGCTGGCGCTCCCCCCGTGGACCGCCGATCATGCTGCCCCCACCGGGGAGGACAGCGGAAGCCCTTCCGCTGCCCCCCAACCCCCTCCCCGCCCCATCCTCCACGTCATCTAATGACGTCAGCGCGCATCGCGGGCCGACATCATTAGATGCAACTGGATGCGGTGGAAGCCATTTGCTTCCAGCGCGTCCAGGAAGAGAAGGTGAGTTTCTCCTCTGGGAGGGGGAAATTTTGGAAACAAAGAGGCATCGGTGGAAAGGAAAGGATCTTCCTTTCCTCCGAAGTCTCTTTGAGCATTCCTGCTGCATGATTGCTCGATCGTACAGCAGGAATGCCCACTGGACACCAGGGATTTTTTTATTTTAGTTTATTTTTTTATATTTGTAATGCATGCGGGGAGTGGCCCCTTGGGCAAGGGTCGCCCCCCTTTGGGGGACATATTGTTTGGCCGTTTCTGCCCCCCGGGGGACGGGGGGCAGATCGGCCCAAATGAATTTTAGATGGACCACTGGGCCACCAGGGATTTTTTTGTTTTAGTTTTTTTGTTTTTGTATTACTAATGCATGCGGGGAGCGGCCCCTTGGGCAAGGGTCAATCCCCTTTGGGGGACATTTTGTCTAGCCGTTTCTGCCCCACTAAGGGGGGGGGAAGATTGACCCAAAATGATTTCAGATGGCCCACTAGGCCACCAGGGATTTATTTTTTTATATAAATGTTTGTGGGGAGCAGCCCCATGGACAAGGGTCGCTCCCCTTTATGGGGTTGAATAATTCGGCTGTTTCTGACTCCCTTGGGGGCAGATCGGCCTTTTACTTTTAGGCCCACCTACCCACCAGCGCATGTGATTGTAATGTTTTATTTCTCCTTTTATTCTAGTGCTTTTTGTTCTTGTTTGCGGTTTCTGCAGTTTTGCGTAGTTGCATTTATTTGGTAAGAATTTTTTTTTTGTTGTGTTTACTCCAAATGAGTATTATTGTCATGCACAAGTGAATTTTTTGTAAGTGGTGTCATAACAGCAGCATATTTAGTTTGTGTTTGGAGTGTGAAATTCTTTGCGATGTCTTTTGCGTTTTCTTATGTGTAATTTTCTTTTCTTATTCTTTTTTAGTGGGATATTGTTGGTCCTTGCTGTGTCTGTGCAGAGAAGGTGGTGAGTCTATCTGCTTCTGACAAGTGAGTGGTAGAGTTTTGGAGTATATAGGTCTTTGTGATAAAGCCACATTTTATTTATTAGTTATTCTACAAAGTGTTTGTTGTTGTTGACTTGTTTGACAAGTTACCTTTGTTAGTAAGGATTATGGCTAGCCGCAGAATTACTGCTCAGCAGGTGGTTGGTATGCTTTTTGAATCTTCCTCTGACCATTATTATGAGACTGACAGTGCATCTGAGGGAGAGGAGGAAGTGCAAGATTCAGGCAGTGAGTTTTCTGTCCACGAGGAATCATCTGATGATGAAGCTACTCTCAGTGCGGATGAAGCTACTCTCAGTGCGGATGAAGTGCCTGTTTTAGAGGAGGACACTGATGTGCTGATGATGCAAGAGGCATCTGGATTGCAGCCTGGGGCTGCAAGGCTTCCAATTGGAAGTGCTGGACTCTGGGTTGATCCAAACATGGTGCAGCCGGTGTTGCCTGCCTTTAGTGGTGATGCAGGGTGTAGAGTGAATTGTGATTTTTTTTTGCCTATACAGTTTTTTCAGTTGTTTATGGATGATGTATTTTTGGCTGAGATTGTTGAGCAGACTAATTTGTATGCTGAACAGTATTTGAGGGACAACAGTGACAGACTTAGGCCCCACTCTAGAGCTGATCCAGCGGTATACCAACAACAGATACTCCACTACCATATACTCACCTGGGCCCATAAACACACAATTGAGTAAACCGCTGGAGTGACAAAGTTTTATATATATTTCATAATATTCAGGATTAGTTATTTAATATTCCTAACTAACCTTTCACTGATCAAAAAGTTCTTTCCTCTGGTCGATGGACCATTAGTTGAACTAGTTGATGGTGATAATTAACATAATTCTTAACTATTGAATTAAATGATCACAGACTCAGGAAGGCTTTAAATCTTTATCTAAATTAAATGCATGTGAACCATTTCAAAAGACAGTGCAGTCACCATCTTTCTTAGGAGAGAAAATTCAATTGATTAAACATCAAGCATATACTTCGGACTCATACAATAATTAATGCTCAGAAAGGGAGAGGACAGAGAGAAAAGAACATCTGCAAATAACGTGAAATTATAGTTACCAAGAATGGTGTGAAAGACCAACCCCCTGTCCAAAGGGCTGGTAAGGGTCCCCTGGGATAGGTCAGGAGACAAAGACTTCAGAACAGGATTCAGGACAGGATAGTCGACCTCTCTAGAATACCGACGGTTGCGCCGCACCCTCTCTGACACTCTCTTCCTCCTCGAGATTCTTCTGCGATCTTCTGATCTAACCCAATTAAGTTAGGATAGAAAGTTCTGCTTCAGGTTCTGCATTCGGTTCTTCATCAGCATCTCACAGCATCTCTCCCAGCAACAGCATCTCCGACTCACAGCATCTGGACCTTTTTCTTCTTACTAACTAACTAAAGCTACCTTAGTTATACCTTCGTTTCTTCATGTTCCACCCACTAAAGTTTCAATATCGTAAAAATACAAAATATTATTGGTCAGGCAAGGGGGAAGCTCCATCACACCATGCTTACATGTCATTAAAATCAGTTCAACTATTGTTCGTAAACGCATCCCCTTAATTTTTATTCATGTATTGAGTTCCCATACGCATTCACATTTTACTTGAAACATTATTATAACATTATGAATAAGAGTCCTCATCGTTGAACTTTTCACCATCCGTTCTCAGGGTATGTCACTCGTGTCCTTGGCTCCCGTTCAACATCTAAGTCATCATTCCGGGTTAACTTTCAGTGGACATGTGCAGTCTTTTCATTACTCAGCTTAATTCAGTTATGCGTGAGAGGCCCAAATGCGCACTAATGATAAAGTCAGAAAGACAAATATTAATTTCACAAATAAATGGTCGCACTGAATACCTCCCACCTCTACTCTGTTCCCCTTCTCTTATTAGTACTTTTCCCGCATTAGCATTAGTAAAATAGCTTGTTTTCGTTTCAGCTAAGCAGATGCCATGCACGCGAGTCTTCAAGACTCCATTTTAGTGTCTTCTGCCAATGCGCTAGAATTTCCCTCCAAGCGTTACCTCGTCATACTACGTAGATGCAGTTGACGCATGCGCACAACAGTTTCCCATTTAAAGCGGTATTATTCCATCTTCATTGTTATCCGCATTAGTACACACATAGGCAAGCTTTACTAACCTACGTGTTCATGTGGTGCGTGTTATTCAAAAACATGATTAATAACTTGTTAATGAGTTAACCGAGTGGATTGCCTCCGAGCAAGTCTCTTTCAGACCTTGCTCCATCAGAGCTACCCGGTGGACTCCCACAAATCTGGATGAGATGAAGAAGTTTTTGGGTTTTACTTTTTTGATGGGTTTGATAAGGATGCCGTCCATTGCTTCATATTGGTCTACTAGTCCATTCATGGCAACGGCCATATTTCCTGCAATTATGAGTCGTGATCGGTATTTACTTGTGCTTCGGATGCTGCATTTTGTTAATAATGCTTCGGCGTTGCCACGAGATCACCCTGACTGTGACCGTCTTTTTAAAATTCGACCTGTTCTTGATCACTTTGTAGATTGATTTTCAGAGATCTATACTCCAGGGAAAGAAATAGATATTGATGAGTCTTTGGTCCTGTTCAAGGGTCGTTTGGTTTTTAGACAGTACATTCCTAGCAAGAGGGCACGTTATGGAATTAAGATGTATATGTTGTCTGAGAGTAGGACAGGATATGTCAAAAATTTCCGGGTGTACACTGGTAGGGATTCCACTATTGTCCTCCCTGGTTGTCCGTCCACTTTAGGAGTTTCAGAGAAAATTGTGTGGGAACTTGCTAGAGGACTTTTTAACAAAGGTCACCATTTGTACCTAGATAACTTCTACACTGCGGTGCAATTGTTTAAGGAACTGTTCAAAGTGGACACTTTTGCTTGTGGCACAATCCGCTCTAACCGTAAAGGTTATCCAAAAGAGCTTGTTTGCAAAAAGCTTCAGAGGGGACAGTGCAGTGCCTTGCGTAGTGATGAACTGCTAGCTGTGAAATTTGTGGACAGGAGGGATGTGTACATGCTGACTACCATCCATGATGAAAGTACTTCACCTGTGGCTGTTTGGGGTCAGGTTGCTGAAGTGCGCAAACCTGTGTGCATTGTAGAGTACAATAAGCACATAAGTGGTGTTGATAGAGTAGATCAGAGGTTGGAACCTTACACTGCTATTCGGAAGGCTTACATTTGGTATAAGAAGTTGGCCATCCATCTTTTCAATTTAGCAACTTTTAATGCTTTTGTTGTGTTCAAGGAGTGTTCTCCAGCGTCAAAGATGACTTTTGTTCAGTTTCAAGAGTCTGTGATAGGCAGCCTTGTTGTAGTGGAACAGGCAAGTGTTCCTAGAGTTGGAGTGGTGGAGGATGCGGCTAGATTGAAAGATCGCCACTTTCCAGATTTAATTCCTCCCACGCCCCAAAAAACCAATCCCTGTAAACGATGTAGAGTCTGTTTGCGAAGAGGTATGCGGAAGGAGAGTCGTATGCACTGTGCTGATTGCCCTTCTAATCCTGGGCTGTGTGTGCCCACATGTTTCAGATTGTATGACACTCAAAAGGGATTTTGGGAGCAACCGTGAGTCTAATAGTGTACTGCCTGGTCTGTATGGTTTTTTATTTGTTGTTCAGTTTCAAGTTTGGCATTAGAATGATGTCTTTAGTTACCGCTGTTGTGTTTGTAGTTATAGTTTTGTATCTAGTTCCAATTGGTTTGTAATTTCTTTCTTGTTAAAAATAAATTTGACAGTGTGCGTGGACTGGCGCTTGGCTGGTGGTGTGCATGGACTGGTGCTTGGCTGGCGGTGTGCGTGGACTGGAGCTTGGATGGCAGTGTGCGTGGACTGGCGCTTGGCTGGCGGTGTGCGTGAGCTGGCGCTTGGCTGGCGGTGGGCGTGGGCTGGCGCTTGGCTGGCGGAGTGTGAGTAGTGACTTGCTGCTGGTCATTACACACTCTACTAGCCAAACACCACTGCACACACTATGTCACCCACCAGCCGGTGTGATTGCTGTGTCAGTCATGTGGGTGTATAAAAGTGATGGGCTCTTTAATGGCGCTGTCTGTTGATGTGAATGTTGTAACATGCTGGCAGGGCCGGACTGGCCATAGCGGGCACCGGGCGTTTCCCTGGTAGGCCGCTAGGGTGGGGTCCGGTTTTGGGCCCCTGGGGGGCCGTTTCTGTTACCGGGGGGTCGGCAATGCCGGCCCCCTGCAACAAAATCGGCTGCACTCCCCCTCACCCCAAGGGAGGCCGGCTGAGCAGTTTGCCAGGGCCGGTTTCTGTTCCCAGTCCGGCCCTGCATGCTGGGCCCGCGGCTGGTGGTGTGAATGGTCTTGTGTGTCACGTATGAAAGGTGTGTGAATGGCCTGTAAAGAGGTTGGTGCCTTGCCGTGGCTTTACAGCTCACGAGCTGTGAGTCATTGGTTCAGGGTTTTAACCTTTTCATTATTAACAGTGCCTTTCCTTTTTGTGAAATCTCTTGTTAATAGAATTTTACAATCTGAACCTTCGCTCACCCTCGTGCCAAATTCAACCAGTATGTGTGTGTACTTAAGGAATTGTTTGTTTTAAACTAATATTTCTCTGGTCTGTCTCTCTCTGCCAGGGTGTACATTCTCTCAACATTGTCTGTTGATGTGAGTGTTGTAATGTGCTGGGCCCGCAGCTGGTGGTGTGCAAGTGTGTGTCAAATATGAAAGGTGTGTGAATGGCCTGTAAAGAGGTTGGTGCCTTGTCGTGGCTTTACAGTTCACGAGCTGTGAGTCATTGGTTCAGGTTTTTTAACCTTTTAATTATTAACAGTGCATTTCCTTTTTGGGAAATCTCTTGTTAATCAAATATACATTTTGAACCTTTCACTCACCCTCGTGCCAAATCTAACCAGTATGTCTGTGTTCTTGTGGAACAGATGGATAGGCAGTCATATTTGTCTCATCTGTCTTTCTGTGCTAAGGTGTAGTCCGTCTCTAGGGAAAATTTACCAACTTTATATATTTCTGTAAACGAAAAAAAAATAGGGACTGCTGGGAGGTGTGCCTCTCATAGATCCTAACAAGTTTTTTTTTTTACTCACAGTGCCATGCAAACCAAAAAATGTGACTATAGTCACACATTTTTCTTGCATTACTGTGTCATAATATTCTGATATCAGAAAAACCAAAATTTTCTTACCATCCAGCATAACCCCAGGTCTCCCGATAAAAATGGTACCTCACTCGCATGAGTAGGTCAAGTACCCGCAACAGGCAAGGGCCCAAAACGTATTGAGGCGACATCAAAATTACCTATCACAAAACAACCTGGATTTGCAAGGGGGGGTCACCTGGGTTTTTGGCCCCGGGCTCGGCGGTCATCTTGGGAAACCTACCAAACCCACACATTTCTGAAAACTAGACACCCGGGGGAGTCCACCGAGGTATGGCTTGCGTGGGTCCCCCAACGTTTTCCTACCCAGAATCCCCTGCAAACCTCAAATATAGCTGAAAAAAATCACTTTTTTCTCAAGTTTCTGTGTGGGAAAGTTCTGGAATCTGCGTGGATCCACAGATTTTCTACCACCCAGCGTTCCCCCAGGTCTCCAGAAAAAATGGTACCTCACTCGCGTGGGTTGGTCAAGTACCCGCGACAGGCAAGGGCCCAAAACGTATTGAGGAGACATCAAAATTACCTATCACAAAACAACCTGGTTTTGCAAGGGGGGTCACCTGGGTTTTTGGCCCCGGGCTCGGCGGACATCTTGGGAAACCTACCAAACCCACATATTTCTGAAAACTAGACACCCGGGGGAGTTCACCGAGGTATGGCTTGCGTGGACCCCCAACGTTTTCCTATCCAGAATCCCCTGCAAACCTCAAATTTAGCTGAAAGAAATCACATTTTTCTAAAATTTCTGTGTGGGAAAGTTCTGGAATCTGCGTGGATTCACAAATTTCCTGCCACCCAGCATTCCCCCAGGTCTCCCGATAAAAATGGTACTTCACTTGCGTGGGTGGACCAAGTACCCGCAACAGGCAAGGGCCCAAAACGTATTGAGGAGACATCAAAATTACCTATCACAAAGCAACCTGGTTTTGCAAGGAGGGTCACCTGGGTGTTTGGCCCCGGGCTTGGCGGCCATCTTGGGAAACCTACCAAACCCACACATTTTGGAAAACTAGACACCCGGGAGTCCAGCGAGGTATGGCTTGCGTGGGTCCCCCAAATTTTTCCTACCCAGAATCCCCTGCAAACCTCAAATTTAGCTGAAAAAAATCACTTTTTCTCTTGTTTCTGTGTGGGAAAGTTCTGGAATCTGCGTGGATCCACAAATTTCCTACCACCCAGCGTTCCCCCAGGTCTCCCGATAAAAATGGTACCTTACTCGCGTGGGTGGGTCAAGTATCCGCGACAGGCAAGGGCCCAAAACGTATTGAGGAGACATCAAAATGACCTATCACAAAACAACCTGGTTTTGCAAACTAGACACCCGGCGGAGTCCAGCGAGGTATGGCTTTCGTGGATCCCCCAACGTTTTCCTACCCAGAATCCCCTGCAAACCTCAAATTTAGCTGAAAGAAACACATTTTCCACCTATTTTTGGGTGGAATCACAGCGTTCCCCTCAGTCTCCCGAATAAAATGATACCTCACTTGTGTGGGTGGGGCACGGGCCTGTGACTGGGAAGAGCCCAAAACATAGGGATTAAGGGTATAGCACCGAGAATTCTAAGCACTACATTTTTTTAAAAATATGTTTTTAGTCAATTCTGTATTGGACACCTATACAAGTGAGGTATCATTTTACTCGGGAGACTGAGGAAACGCTGTGGGGTAGGACATTTGTGCCGGCACGGTGATTCCACCCAAAAATATGTGGAAAATATGTTTTTTTCAGCTAAATTTGAAATTTGTAGGGGATTCTGGGTAGGAAAACGTTGGGGGATACACGCAAGCCATACCTCGCTGGACTCCCACGGGTGTCTAGTTTTCAGAAATGTGTGGGTTTGGTAGTTTCCCAAGATGGCCACCGAGCCTGGGGCCAAAAACCCAGGTGACCCCCCTTGCAAAACCAGGTTGTTTTGTGATAGGTAATTTTGAGGTCTCCTCAATACGTTTTCGGCCCTTGCCTGTCGCGGGTACTTGACCCACCCACGCGAGTGAGGTACCATTTTGATTGGGAGACCTGGGGGAACGCTGGGTGGTGGGAAATCTGTGGATCCACGCAGATGCCAGAACTTTCCCACACAAACTTGAGAAAAAAGTGATTTTTTCTGATAAATTTGAGGTTTGCGGGGGATTCTGGGTAGGAAAACGTTGGGGGATCCACGCAAGCCATACCTCGCTGTACTCCCCAGGGTGTCTAGTTTTCAGAAATGTGTGGGTTTGGTAGGTTTCCTGTTAGACCTGGCACTGTTGGCGTGGGTCTCCCTTCCATTTTTGTGCTGTTGCCTCATGTGTTTTTGCTGGTTATAGATGCTTTGGGCACTGTGCCACTGTTATTCAGTGCCACAGTGCAAGTGCTCCCTATGGTAAATTGGTGTATGGATTAGTGATTCCATGATTGGTTGGTTTGGTTTACTTGTCAGACCCTAGTATAGTGCACTGAGTGTGCCCAGGGCTTGTAAACCAAATGCTGCTGGTGGGCTTGCAGCACTGGTTGTGCCACCCACAGAAGCAGCCTGTAAAAGTGTGTGTGCCATGTTGACTGGGCCAGTGCACCCACTTGCCAGTCCCTAAACCTTCCCTTTTCTTCATATCAGACACCCCTATGGTAGGCCCAAGGGCAGGGTGCATTGTAAGTATAAGGTAGGACATGCCCTGGTGTGTGTGGCATGTCCTAATAGTGAATTACAGCCATTTTCGTTTTTCACTATTGCAAGGCTACCTGTTCGCCATAGGCCAGAATGGGCAGTTTGATTATTACATCTCTTAATCCTAACTGACCCAGGGAACATGGTAGAAAAACGAATTTAGTATGCCTGAACTCAGAATGATAAAATACATCTTTTAGTGAAGTTGGTTTTAACATTCTGTGTTTGAAAAATACCACTTTTAGAAAGTAGGTATTTTCTTGCCTAACTATCCAAGCCTGCCTCTGCTAGGTTGTGTATTCCTTGTCTGGTTTGTGAGTGACAGGGGCTGGGGGATGCCAGGAGACAGGGTGAATCAGCACAGGGCTGAATAGAGAGATCTGCATGGAGATGGGTGGGAGGAGTTGCACCTGGGACCTGAATAGGGCTGTGCCTTCCCTCCACAATGCTGGCTCCACCTCCTGTGGTGTGTCTGATGTCCCTGGCCTACACTGTGAAAGGAAAGAAGGAGTCTTGTCAACAAAGTGCTCCAGGACTGACCAGAACTGGTTTGGACTAGGCAAAGGCCTCTCTGCCTTCAGAGAACAAAGGGAAAATGAGTAAAAAAGAGGGGACCCAAACCCCAGAACTTTAGATCACTTTGGGAAACAAGAAGAACCTTTGCTGAGGAGAGGAACCAGCGAAACTGAGGAGGAGACTATCCCCAAGCTGAGTGCTGTTTGGGGGATTGACCTGCAGTGGTTGCCTGACTGCCAAAGAAAGGAGAAAGGAACTTTGTGTGTACTTTCATCAACTTGTAAAAGATCTCCAAGGGCTTGAGAGAAGAGCTTGCCTCCTGCTGGAGTCTCAGGGACAACAGACTTCACCAACCAGCTCCCCAAGAGTCTTTCTGGGAAGTGCCTGCTGCTGTGCTGGACTTTCTGAGGGACTGCGTGTCGCAAGGAGCTGGAAGCGCGACTCACGAAGGAGAAGCGTCGCCGCCGCAGCCGAAGCGCCTCGCATCGCCGAAGAAAAGGATCGACGTCGCATCAGACGCCGCTGCAGCAACGGAGAAGAGTGTCGCCGCCGCTGTCGCATCGTTGCCGAAGCGCCTCGCATCGCCGGAGAGGAGGACCGACGTCGCATCAGACACCGCTGCATCACCGGGAAGCGTGTCGCAGGGCCTGTCGCGGCTCAGAAGAATCGTTGAGTCGCTGCACAGCCGTCGCATCGTTGCCGAAGCGCCTCGCATCGCCGGAGAAGAGGATCGACGTTGCATCAGACGCCGCCGCATCCCCGGGAAGCGTGTTGCAGGGCCTGTCGCGGCTCAGAAGAATCGTTGAGTCGCCGCACGGCCTTCGGGCGTGCACTCATCGTGTTGCATCAAGAAGAAGACACCATCTTTGTTTCATTGCACCGGATCTTCATCGCATCACGGCGTTGCTGGTCGCATCACCACAGAAGTGCAGTAAGAAAGCGACGCATCACCTCCCCACGCCGAGAAGAACCGACGCATCCCCTACGCATCAGTAGGGACCCGACGCATCACCGTTCTTGCGTGTAAGAAACCGACGCATCACCTTCCCTGCAACACTTTCATTGTATAGCGTTACGCATCCAAAGGTACATTGAACTCAAAGTGTCGCATTTACCATCTTAAGAGAACTGAGCTAATTCTACCATTTTTGAAGTACAGTATTCTGGATTTTTGTCGTTTGTGGTCTTGTGTTAAATCTATATAAAGAATACTTATTTTTAATATACAACTGGTGTGGTGTCCATCTGTAGTGTTGTCACTTGAATACTGTATGTGTTCACAAATGCTTTACACACTGCCTCTGAGATAAGCCTGTCTGCTCGTGCCAAGCTACCAAGGGGGTGAGCAGGGGTTATTTTAGGAGTGTACCCCTTACCCTGACTAGACGCAAGGGTCCCTATTTGGTCAAAGGTACCTACCTCTGCCAACTAGAGACCCCCAAATCTAACATTGGTGGTCAGCGGTGAGGATTCTGGACTTGCATTTGTGACTCATGTACAGTGATTGGTGAACACTACTAGTGAGTGCAGACCAAAACGCGACCACATACTTTTGGTAGATTGTTTTTTCTGGGATTTTCTATTTTTGCAAAGAACTGCCAAGTTTAACCACCATGGATAAAGCAGCATCCATAGCATCTGTTGATTATGAGTGGAAAGAGGAGAAACTGGAATGCTACAATGTGAAACAGCTCAAGCACTTCTGCAGGAAATTTAAAGTTGCTATGACCGGTCTCACCAAGAAGGATGAGTTCCAAAAGGCGCTGAGGGCCTGGGTTGAAGCAAGGAATACCCCTGAGAATGAGGAAGGGGCTGAGAATGCAGATGATCAGCTGGAGGGGCCATTGGGTCCAGAGGGGAGGAGAGCAACTTCCCCAGTAGGTAGCAGTGTTTCTGCCAAAGGCCTGTCCCCAGAGGAGTTGGCGGACAGGAAGGAAAACAGGATGCACGAATTGGAGCTTGCCAAGCTCAAGTTGGGTGGGCAACTGGAGTTAGAAAATAGGAGATTGGCCCTGGAAGAAAAGAGAATGCAGTTGGAGCATGAGAAAATTTTGAGGGAGTTGGAGTTGAAAGCTAGAAGCTTATAGATTACTCCCTCTGGTGGCAGCACACCGTCCATGCCTGTTGAAGCAAGGGTGTATATTCCTAAAGATGTGGTGAGAGAGTTTTATAAGAATGATGATATTGGGCAGTGGTTCAAAGCCTATGAGGTAGCCATGTCTTCCCACCCGGTCCCTGAGAAGGATTGGGGAGCGGGGTTGTGGGGGCGGTTCCTTAGTGAGGGGCGGGACACACTGTTAGACTTGCCTTCTGAAGTCCATAATTCTTATAGCCACATGAAAGATGCATTGATGTCCAGGTATGGGTTGACTCCTGAATTGTATAGACAGAGGTTTAGAAATTGCAAGAAGGTGGCGTCAGGTACATGGGTAGAGTATGTAACTTTCTTTTGCAGAGCATTGGATGGTTGGGTGAAGGGTAGCAAAGTGAATGATTTTGAGGGGCTCTTTGATTTAATTGCATGGGAGCACTTGTCAAGTAATTGTTTTCCAGAGCTACGCCAGCACCTGATTGATAGCAGGCTGACTAACCCTAGGAAGCTTGCTGAGGAGGCGGACCGCTGGGAGAGCACCCGGGTCCACAAAGGTCACGTGGGAGACTCCGCCAAGAGTGGGCAGGGTCCCCAGCAGAAGAGTGGGGGGGACAAGGGTAAACAGAGGGAGTTCCAGAAAGGGCCCCAAAGTAATCCCCAAGGGAACCAAGGGAAGGGTTCCCAGCCTCCCCCTGAGAAGAAGCACGGGGCCCGACAGGTAGGCCTGTTCCAAGGGGACCCCTGAGGTGCTACAAGTGTGGTGAAGTGGGTCATAAGTCGGTTGATCCCCAGTGCCCACAGTTTGGAAAGACAGCACCCACTGGTGCTCCACCCCGGCAGATGGCGAGTGTAGCCCTGGGGGAGGAGAGGGGTGTCCAAGGTGGGTGGGGTCCCGCAGAAATGTCCCTTGTCTCTTTAGGAGACTGTGAGGTGGTCCCCAGGACCCAACTGCCTGATAACACTAAGAAGTACAGGCAGTGGGTGACCATCAATGGCCATAGAGTGGAGGCTCTTCGAGACACAGGAGCCAGTGTGACAGCTGTCAAGTGTCACCTGGTGTCTGAAGAGCAGGTTGTCCCCAATGCATTTTACCCAGTTGTTGCCGCTGACAACACAGAGAGCCACTGCAAGGTGGCTCAGGTTCCCTTTGAGTGGAGGGGGGTCTCTGGTACTCTTCAAGTAGCTGTGAGGCCAGCCATGCCTGTTGACTGTTTGTTGGGGAACGATTTGGAGAGCTCACCTTGGGCTAAGGTGGAGCGAAGTGCTCATTTGGAGATGTTGGGTCTGCCTGACTGGGCATGTGTGACCACACGGTCCATGGCAGCCAGTAAGGGTGTTCAAGAGGACCTGGAGGGGGGCCCAGGTACCTGCCTTAAAGAGAAGAGGCAGGGGGCACGGGAAACCGGCCCCGAAGTTCCCACGGTCCAGGAGGAGGTAGACCCTGAGGGGGATACCCTGGAGCCTACATGGGAACAGGTAGCTGAACTGGGGGACCTACCTGAGCTGACCCATTGGCAGCAGGAAGGAGGACCCTCCAGGGAAGAGTTCTGCGCAGAGCAGAAGAAGTGCCCTTCTCTTGTGGGTTTGCGGCAGCAGGCTGCAGACCAGGCAGCAGGTGATCAGTCTGGATCACATTGGATCCACTGGGAGAAAGATCTCCTGTATACTGAGCCTAAGGTTGCTGAGCCTGGGTCAGCCCGTGTGCTGGTGGTACCCCAGCGCTTCAGAGCCTTCCTACTGGGGCTGGCTCATGATGTGCCGTTAGCAGGACATTTGGGGCAGGACAAGACCTTTGAGAGGCTTGTCACCCACTTTTATTGGCCCCAAATGCGCAGGAGTACAGATACTCACGGCAGGACCTGTCAGACTTGCCAGGCAAGTGGAAAGAGTGGGAGGAAGCAAAAGGCTCCTCTCCAGCCATTCCCTGTGGTCAGCACCCCCTTTGAACGGGTAGGTATTGACATTGTGGGGCCACTGGACCCCAAGACAGCCATGGGCAACAGGTTCATCCTGGTCTTGGTGGACCATGCCACCCGGTACCCAGAAGCCATACCTCTGAGGACAGTGACGGCCCCCGTGGTGGGACGGGCACTGATGGAAATTTTCTCCTGAGTGGGATTCCCTAGAGAGGTACAAACTTCATTTCCAAGTATATGAAGTCCCTGTGGCAGGAGTGTGGGGTAACTTACAAGTTCACCACTCCTTACCACCACCAAGGAAATCGGTTGGTTGAGAGATTCAACCGGACCCTCATAGGCATGATTATCAGTCTTGAGGAACCTATGAGGCGTAAGTGGGATGTCCTCTCACCATGCCTGCTCTTTGCATACCGTGAGGTGCCACAGAAATCTCTAGGGTTCAGTCCCTTTGAGCTTCTCTATGGTCACCCAGTGAGAGGACCTCGGAGTCTGGTCAAGGAAGGCTGGGAGCAATCTCCCAGGAAACCTCCCCAGGATGTATATAGCTACATGCTGGCCTTCAGGAACCAGACTAGGTGTTTCAGGCAACTCGCTGAGGCGAATCTGGAAGCCAGCCAGGAGGAGAAGAAGCGGTGGTACGACCAGAATGCCACTCTGGTAGAGCTTCAGCCTGGTCAGAAAGTGTGGGTCATGGCCCCAGTGGAGCCTTGTGCGCTCCAGGATAAGTGGACCGGACCATTTGAGGTGGTAGAGCGCAAAAGTCCTGTTACCTACTTGGTGGACTTGTGGTCTCCCAGGAACCCCTTGCGGGTCCTGCATGTCAACCGCCTGAAGCCCCACTTGGAGAGGTCCGAAGTGGGCATGCTCTTAGTGACATATGCTGGAATGGAGGAGGAGACTGAGCCTCTTCCTGACCTCCTGTCGGCAACAGAATGACTGTCACCAGTTGCTGGGACAGTTTTCTGATTTGTTCTCCCTGATTCCCAGTGTCACTGATTGGTGCGTCCATGATGTGGACACTGGAGATAGTCCTCCTGTGAAGCACAAAACTTACAGGGTGACTGACAGGGTGAGAGCTTGCATCAAGGAGGAGGTCTCCAAGATGCTTGCGTTAGGGGTGATTGAGTCCTCTAACAGTCCTTGGGCCAGCCCAGTGGTCTTGGTCCCAAAGGCTGCCGCACCGGGTGCCACGCCAGAACTCCGGTTCTGTGTGGACTACCGAGGACTCAATTCAGTCACGAGGACTGACGCGCATCCCATCCCCAGAGCTGATGAGCTCATCGATCGGTTAGGGGCTGCCCGGTACCTCAGCACGTTTGATCTAACGTCTGGGTACTGGCAGATCGCCTTGACTGATGGGGCAAGAGAGAGGTCAGCATTCTCCACACCAGATGGGCACTACCAGTTCCGGGTTATGCCCTTTGGGATGAAGAATGCCCCTGCCACCTTTCAGAGGTTGGTCAACCAGGTGTTGGCTGGACTGGAAGAGTTCAGTGCCGCCTACCTGGATGACATTGCAGTGTTCAGCGCCAGTTGGGAAGAACATCTGCGCCACCTCTGGGAAGTGTTGATGGCGCTGCGGAGGGCAGGCCTCACAATCAAGGCGAGTAAGTGCCAAATCGAGCAGGGTTCCGTGGTGTACTTGGGACACCAGGTTGGGAGCGGCCAGGTGGTGCCCCTACAGCCCAAGATTGAGACCATCCTGGCTTGGGAGCCCCCCAAGACCCAGACAGAGGTGAGAGCCTTTTTAGGACTCACCGGGTATTACAGGAGGTTTGTCAAGGGGTATGGCAGCATCGTTGCCCCCTTGACAGAGCGGACTTCCAGGAAGCAGCCCAAGAAAGTGATTTGGACTGACACCTGTCAGAAAGCTTTTGAGGCCCTGAAAATTGCCATGTGCAAGGCACCCGTGCTCCTGGCACCCAACTTCTCAAAAGTGTTTATCGTTCAAACAGACGCTTCAGAGCATGGTGTGGGGGCTGTTTTGTCACAGATAAATGAGGAGAGCCTAGATCAACCCGTAGCCTTCATCAGTAGGAGGTTACTTCCACGGGAACAGAGGTGGAGTGCGATTGAGCGTGAGGCATTTGCTGTGGTCTGGGCACTGAAGAAGCTGAGACCATACTGGTTTGGGACTCAATTCCGGGTTCAGACAGACCACAGGCCCCTCAGATGGTTGATGCAGATGAGGGGTGAGAATCCAAAGCTGTTGAGGTGGTCCATTTCCCTACAGGGAATGGACTTCACGGTGGAACACCGCCCTGGTACAGAACACGCCAATGCTGATGGTCTGTCCAGATTTTTCCGCCTTAGTGAAGAGAAATCCCAGGAAGTAGGGTAGTTCTCCCCACATTTCAGCTGGAGGGGACACGTGTTAGACCTGGCACTGTTGGCGTGGGTCTCCCTTCCATTTTTTGCTGTTGCCTCATGTGTTTTTGCTGGTTATAGATGCTTTGGGCACTGTGCCACTGCTATTCAGTGCCACAGTGCAAGTGCTCCCTATGGTAAATTGGTGTATGGATTAGTGAGTCCATGATTGGTTGGTTTGGTTTACTTGCCAGACCCTAGTACAGTGCACTGAGTGTGCCCAGGGCTTGTAAACCAAATGCTGCTGGTGGGCTTGCAGCACTGGTTGTGCCACCCATAGAAGCAGCCTGTAAAAGTGTGTCTCAGGTCTGCCATTGCAGAGCCTGTGTGCAGTCTGGTACTGCCATGTTGACTAGGCCAGTGCACCCACTTGCCAGTCCCTAAACCTTCCCTTTTCTTCATATCAGACACCCCTATGGTAGGCCCAAGGGCAGGGTGCATTGTAAGTATAAGGTAGGACATGCCCTGGTGTGTGTGGCATGTCCTAATAGTGAATTACAGCCATTTTCGTTTTTTCACTATTGCAAGGCTGCCTGTTCCCCATAGGCCAGAATGGGCAGTTTGATTATTACATCTTATAATCCTAACTGACCCAGGGAACATGGTAGAAAAACGAATTTAGTATGCCTGAACTCAGAATGATGAAATACATCTTTTAGTGAAGTTGGTTTTAACATTCTGTGTTTGAAAATACCACTTTTAGAAAGTAGGTATTTTCTTGCCTAACTATCCAAGCCTGCCTCTGCTAGGTTGTGTATTCCTTGTCTGGTTTGTGAGTGACAGGGGCTGGGGGATGCCAGGAGACAGGGTGAGTCAGCACAGGGCTGAATAGAGAGACCTGCATGGAGAAGGGTGGGAGGAGTTGCACCTGGGACCTGAATAGGGCTGTGCCTTCCCTCCACAATGCTGGCTCCACCTCCTGTGTTGTGTCTGATGTCCCTGGCCTACACTGTGAAAGGAAAGAAGGAGTCTTGTCAACAAAGTGCTCCAGGACTGACCAGAACTGGTTTGGACTAGGCAAAGGCCTCTCTGCCTTCAGAGAACAAAGGGAAAATGAGTATAAAAGAGGGGACCCAAACATCAGAACTTTAGATCACTTTGGGAAACAAGAAGAACCTTTGCTGAGGAGAGGAACCAGAGAAACTGAGGAGGAGACTATCCCTAAGCTGAGTGCTGTTTGGGGGATTGGCCTGCAGTGGTTGCCTGACTGCCAAAGAAAGGAGAAAGGAACTTTGTGTGTACTTTCATCAACTTGTAAAAGATCTCCAAGGGCTTGAGAGAAGAGCTTGCCTCCTGCTGAAGTCTCAGGGACAACAGACTTCACCAACCAGCTCCCCAAGAGTCTTTCTGGGAAGTGCCTGCTGCTGTGCTGGACTTTCTGAGGGACTGCGTGTCGCAAGGAGCTGGAAGCGCGATTCACGAAGGAGAAGCGTCGCCGCCGCAGCCGAAGCGCCTCGCATCGCCGAAGAAAAGGATCGACGTCACATCAGACGCCGCCGCATCAACGGAGAAGAGTGTCGTCGCCGCTGCCGCTGTCGCATCATTGCCGAAGCGCCTCGCATCGCCGGAGAAGAGGACCGACGTCGCATCAGACGCCGCCGCATTCCCGGGAAGCATGTCACAGGGCCTGTCGTGGCTCAGAAGAATCGTTGAGTCGCTGCACGGCCGTCGCATCGTTGCTGAAGCGCCTCGCATCGCCGGAGAAGAGGATCGACGTCGCATCAGACGCCGCCGCATCCCCGGGAAACGTGTTGCAGGGCCTGTCGCGGCTCAGAAGAATCGTTGAGTCGCCGCACGGCCTTCGGGCGTGCACGCATCGTGTCGCATCAAGAAGAAGACGCCATCTTTGTTTCATTGCACCGGATTTTCATCGCATCACGGCGTTGCTGGTCGCATCGCCACGGAAGCGCAGTAAGAAACCGACGCATCACCTCCCCACGCCGAAAAGAACCAACGCATCCCCTACGCATCAGTAGGGACCCGACGCATCACCGTTCTTGCGTGTAAGGAACCGACGCATCACCTTCCCTGCAACACTTTTGTTGTATAGCGTTACGCATCCAAAGGTACATTGAACTCAAAGTGTCGCATTTACCATCTTAAGAGAACTGAGCTAATTCTACCATTTTTGAAGTACAGTATTGTGGATTTTTGTCGTTTGTGGTCTTGTGTTAAATCTATATAAAGAATACTTATTTTTAATATACAACTGGTGTGGTGTCCATCTGTAGTGTTGTCACTTGATTACTGTATGTGTTCACAAATGCTTTACACACTGCCTCTGAGATAAGCCTGTCTGCTCATGCCAAGCTACCAAGGGGGTGAGCAGGGGTTATTTTAGGAGTGTACCCCCTTACTCTGACTAGACGCAAGGGTCCCTATTTGGTCAAAGGTACCTACCTCTGCCAACTAGAGACCCCCAAATCTAACATTTCCCAAGATGGCAGCACAGCCCGGGGCCAAAAACCCAGGTGACCCCCCCTTGCAAAACCAGGTTGTTTTGTGATACGTAATTTTGATGTCTCCTCAATATGTTTTGGGCCCTTGCCTGTCGCGGGTACTTGACCAACCCACACGAGTGAGGTACCATTTCTATCGGGAGACCTGGGGGAACGCTGGGTGGTAGGAAATTTGTGGATCCACACAGATTCCAGAACTTTCCCACACACAAATGTGAGAAAAAAGTGATTTTTTCAGCTAAATTTGAGGTTTGTAGGGGATTATGAGTAGGAAAACGTTGGGGGACCCACGCAAGCCATACCTCGCTGGACTCCTCCGGGTGTCAAGTTCTTAGAAATGTGTAGGTTTGGTAGGTTTCCCAAGATGGCCGCCGATCCCGGGGCCAAAAACCCAGGTGACTCCCCTTGCAAAACCAGGTTGTTTTGTGATAGGTCATTTTGATATCTCAGCAATACGTTTTGGGCCCTTGCCTATCGCAGGTACTTGGGGCACCCACATGAGTGAGGTACCATTTTTATCAGGAGACCTGGGGGAACGCTGGGTGGTAGGACATTTGTGGATCTAAGCAGATTCCAGAACTTTCCACCACAGAAATGTGAGGAAAATGTGTGTTTTGTTTTTTCTTCAAAGTTTGAGGTTTGCAAGGGATTCTGGGTAACAGAACCTGGTGAGAGCCAGACAAGTCACCCCATCCTAGATTTCCCTGGGGGTCTAGTTTTCAAAAATGTATAGGTTTGCTAGGTTTCCCTAGGTGCCGGCAGAGCTAGGGTTCGAAATCTACAGCTAGGCACTTTGCAAAAAAAGGGACAGTTTCACTGTGAAAATGTGGTGTGCCCACGTTGCATTTTGGGCTGTTTCCTGTCGTGGGCACTAGGCCTACCCACACAAGTGAGGTAACATTTTTCTCTGAAGACTTTGGGGAATGCGGGGTGGGTGGAATTTTGTGGATCCACACAGATTCCAGAACTTTCCACCACAGAAATGTGAGGATTTTTTTTTTTTTTTTTACAAAGTTTGAGGTTTGCAGGGGATTCTGGGTAACAGAACCTGGTGAGAGCCAGACAAGTCACCCCATCCTGGATTCCCCTGGGTGTCTAGTTTTCAAAACTGTATAGGTTTGCTAGGTTTCCCTAGGTGCCGGCAGAGCTAGGGATCAAAATCTACAGCTAGGCACTTTGCAAAAAAATGGTTAGTTTTCATCGTGAAAATGTGGTGTGTCCACATTGCATTTTGGGCCGTTTCCTGTCGCGGCCACTACGCCTACCCACAAAAGTGAGGTATAATTTTTCTCGGAAGACTTTGGGGAATGCGGGTTGGGTGGAATTTTGTGGATCCACGCAGATTCCAGAACTTTCCCACAAACAAATGTGAGAAAAAGGTGATTTTTTCAGCTAAATTTGAGGTTTGTAGGGGATTATGAGTAGGAAAACGTTGGGGGACCCACGTAAAACCATACCTCGCTGGACTCCCCCGGGTGTCAAGTTCTCAGAAATGTGTAGGTTTGGTAGGTTTCCCAAGATGGCCGCCGGTCCCGGGGCCAAAAACCCAGGTGACTCCCCTTGCAAAACCAGGTTGTTTTGTGATAGGTCATTTTGATATCTCCGCAATACGTTTTGGGCCCTTGCCTATCGCAGGTACTTGGGGCACCCACATGAGTGAGGTACCATTTTTATCAGGAGACCTGGGGGAACGCTGGGTAGTAGGACATTTGTGGATCTAAGCAGATTCCAGAACTTTCCACCACAGAAATGTGAGGAAAATGTGTGTTTTTTTTTTTTTACAAAGTTTGAGGTTTGCAGGGGATTCTGGGTAACAGAACCTGGTGAGAGCCAGACAAGTCACCCCATCCTGGATTCCCCTGGGTGTCTAGTTTTCAAAACTGTATAGGTTTGCTAGGTTTCCCTAGGTGCCGGCAGAGCTAGGGATCAAAACCTACAGCTAGGCACTTTAGGCAAAAAAATGGTTAGTTTTCATCGTGAAAATGTGGTGTGTCCACATTGCATTTTGGGCCGTTTCCTGTCGCGGCCACTACGCCTACCCACACAAGTGAGGTATAATTTTTCTCGGAAGACTTTGGGGAATGCGGGTTGGGTGGAATTTTGTGGATCCACGCAGATTCCAGAACTTTCCACCACAGAAATGTGAGGATTTTTTTCTTTTTTTTTTACAAAGTTTGAGGTTTGCAGGGGATTCTGGGTAACAGAACCTGGTGAGAGCCAGACAAGTCACCCCATCCTAGATTTCCCTGGGGGTCTAGTTTTCAAAAATGTATAGGTTTGCTAGGTTTCCCTAGGTGCCGGCAGAGCTAGGGTTCGAAATCTACAGCTAGGCACTTTGCAAAAAAAGGGTCAGTTTTCACTGTGAAAATGTGGTGTGCCCACGTTGCATTTTGGGCTGTTTCCTGTCGTGGGCACTAGGCCTACCCACACAAGTGAGGTAACATTTTTCTCTGAAGACTTTGGGGAATGCGGGGTGGGTGGAATTTTGTGGATCCACACAGATTCCAGAACTTTCCACCACAGAAATGTGAGGATTTTTTTTTTTTTTTTTTACAAAGTTTGAGGTTTGCAGGGGATTCTGGGTAACAGAACCTGGTGAGAGCCAGACAAGTCACCCCATCCTGGATTCCCCTGGGTGTCTAGTTTTCAAAACTGTATAGGTTTGCTAGGTTTCCCTAGGTGCCGGCAGAGCTAGGGATCAAAATCTACAGCTAGGCACTTTGCAAAAAAAATGGTTAGTTTTCATCGTGAAAATGTGGTGTGTCCACATTGCATTTTGGGCCGTTTCCTGTCGCGGCCACTAGGCCTACCCACACAAGTGAGGTATAATTTTTCTCGGAAGACTTTGGGGAATGCGGGTTGGGTGGAATTTTGTGGATCCACGCAGATTCCAGAACTTTCCCACAAACAAATGTGAGAAAAAAGTGATTTTTTCAGCAAAATTTGAGGTTTGTAGGGGATTATGAGTAGGAAAACGTTGGGGGACCCACGCAAAACCATACCTCGCTGGACTCCCCCGGGTGTCAAGTTCTCAGAAATGTGTAGGTTTGGTAGGTTTCCCAAGATGGCCGCCGGTCCCGGGGCCAAAAACCCAGGTGACTCCCCTTGCAAAACCAGGTTGTTTTGTGATAGGTCATTTTGATATCTCCGCAATACGTTTTGGGCCCTTGCCTATCGCAGGTACTTGGGGCACCCACATGAGTGAGGTACCATTTTTATCAGGAGACCTGGGGAACGCTGGGTGGTAGGACATTTGTGGATCTAAGCAGATTCCAGAACTTTCCACCACAGAAATGTGAGGAAAATGTGTGTTTTTTTTTTTTACAAAGTTTGAGGTTTACAAGGGATTCTGGGTAACAAAACCTGGTGAGAGCCAGACAAGTCACCCCATCCTAGATTTCCCTGGGGTCTAGTTTTCAAAAATGTATAGGTTTGCTAGGTTTCCCTAGGTGCCGGCAGAGCTAGGGTTCGAAATCTACAGCTAGGCACTTTGCAAAAAAAGGGTCAGTTTTCACTGTGAAAATGTGGTGTGCCCACGTTGCATTTTGGGCCGTTTCCTGTCGTGGGCACTAGGCCTACCCACACAAGTGAGGTAACATTTTTCTCTGAAGACTTTGGGGAATGCGGGGTGGGTGGAATTTTGTGGATCCACACAGATTCCAGAACTTTCCACCACAAAAATGTGAGGAATGTTGTTTTTTTTTTTACAAAGTGTGAGGTTTGCAGGGGATTCTGGGTAACAGAACCTGGTGAGAGCCAGACAAGTCACCCCATCCTGGATTCCCCTGGATGTCTAGTTTTCAAAACTGTATAGGTTTGCTAGGTTTCCCTAGGTGCCGGCAGAGCTAGGGATCAAAATCTACAGCTAGGCACTTTGCAAAAAAATGGTTAGTTTTCATCGTGAAAATGTGGTGTGTCCACATTGCATTTTGGGCCGTTTCCTGTCGCGGCCACTAGGCCTACCCACACAAGTGAGGTATAATTTTTCTCGGAAGACTTTGGGGAATGCGGGGTGGGTGGAATTTTGTGGATCCACACAGATTCCAGAACTTTCCACCACAGAAATGTGAGGATTTTTTTCTTTTTTTACAAAGTTTGAGGTTTGCAGGGGATTCTGGGTAACAGAACCTGGTGAGAGCCAGACAAGTCACCCCATCCTAGATTTCCCTGGGGGTCTAGTTTTCAAAAATGTATAGGTTTGCTAGGTTTCCGTAGGTGCCGGCAGAGCTAGGGTTCGAAATCTACAGCTAGGCACTTTGCAAAAAAGGGTCAGTTTTCACTGTGAAAATGTGGTGTGCCCACGTTGCATTTTGGGCTGTTTCCTGTCGTGGGCACTAGGCCTACCCACACAAGTGAGGTAACATTTTTCTCTGAAGACTTTGGGGAATGCGGGGTGGGTGGAATTTTGTGGATCCACACAGATTCCAGAACTTTCCACCACAGAAATGTGAGGATTTTATTCTTTTTTTTTTACAAAGTTTGAGGTTTGCAGGGGATTCTGGGTAACAGAACCTGGTGAGAGCCAGACAAGTCACCCCATCCTGGATTCCCCTGGGTGTCTAGTTTTCAAAACTGTATAGGTTTGCTAGGTTTCCCTAGGTGCCGGCAGAGCTAGGGATCAAAATCTACAGCTAGGCACTTTGCAAAAAAATGGTTAGTTTTCATCGTGAAAATGTGGTGTGTCCACATTGCATTTTGGGCCGTTTCCTGTCGCGGCCACTAGGCCTACCCACACAAGTGAGGTATAATTTTTCTCGGAAGACTTTGGGGAATGCGGGGTGGGTGGAATTTTGTGGATCCACACAGATTCCAGAACTTTCCACCACAGAAATGTGAGGATTTTTTTCTTTTTTTTTACAAAGTTTGAGGTTTGCAGGGGATTCTGGGTAACAGAACCTGGTGAGAGCCAGACAAGTCACCCCATCCTAGATTTCCCTGGGGGTCTAGTTTTCAAAAATGTATAGGTTTGCTAGGTTTCCGTAGGTGCCGGCAGAGCTAGGGTTCGAAATCTACAGCTAGGCACTTTGCAAAAAAAGGGTCAGTTTTCACTGTGAAAATGTGGTGTGCCCACGTTGCATTTTGGGCTGTTTCCTGTCGTGGGCACTAGGCCTACCCACACAAGTGAGGTAACATTTTTCTCTGAAGACTTTGGGGAATGCGGGGTGGGTGGAATTTTGTGGATCCACACAGATTCCAGAACTTTCCACCACAGAAATGTGAGGATTTTATTCTTTTTTTTTTACAAAGTTTGAGGTTTGCAGGGGATTCTGGGTAACAGAACCTGGTGAGAGCCAGACAAGTCACCCCATCCTGGATTCCCCTGGGTGTCTAGTTTTCAAAACTGTATAGGTTTGCTAGGTTTCCCTAGGTGCCGGCAGAGCTAGGGATCAAAATCTACAGCTAGGCACTTTGCAAAAAAATGGTTAGTTTTCATCGTGAAAATGTGGTGTGTCCACATTGCATTTTGGGCCGTTTCCTGTCGCGGCCACTAGGCCTACCCACACAAGTGAGGTATAATTTTTCTCGGAAGACTTTGGGGAATGCGGGTTGGGTGGAATTTTGTGGATCCACGCAGATTCCAGAACTTTCCCACAAACAAATGTGAGAAAAAAGTGATTTTTTCAGCTAAATTTGAGGTTTGTAGGGGATTATGAGTAGGAAAACGTTGGGGGACCCACGCAAAACCATACCTCGCTGGACTCCCCCGGGTGTCAAGTTCTCAGAAATGTGTAGGTTTGGTAGGTTTCCCAAGATGGCCGCCGGTCCCGGGGCCAAAAACCCAGGTGACTCCCCTTGCAAAACCAGGTTGTTTTGTGATTGGTCATTTTGATATCTCCGCAATACGTTTTGGGCCCTTGCCTATCGCAGGTACTTGGGGCACCCACATGAGTGAGGTACCATTTTTATCAGGAGACCTGGGGGAACGCTGGGTGGTAGGACATTTGTGGATCTAAGCAGATTCCAGAACTTTCCACCACAGAAATGTGAGGAAAATGTGTGTTTTTTTTTTTTTACAAAGTTTGAGGTTTACAAGGGATTCTGGGTAACAAAACCTGGTGAGAGCCAGACAAGTCACCCCATCCTAGATTTCCCTGGGGGTCTAGTTTTCAAAAATGTATAGGTTTGCTAGGTTTCCCTAGGTGCCGGCAGAGCTAGGGTTCGAAATCTACAGCTAGGCACTTTGCAAAAAAGGGTCAGTTTTCACTGTGAAAATGTGGTGTGCCCACGTTGCATTTTGGGCCGTTTCCTGTCGTGGGCACTAGGCCTACCCACACAAGTGAGGTAACATTTTCTCTGAAGACTTTGGGGAATGCGGGGTGGGTGGAATTTTGTGGATCCACACAGATTCCAGAACTTTCCACCACAGAAATGTGAGGAATGTTTTTTTTTTTTTTACAAAGTGTGAGGTTTGCAGGGGATTCTGGGTAACAGAACCTGGTGAGAGCCAGACAAGTCACCCCATCCTGGATTCCCCTGGATGTCTAGTTTTCAAAACTGTATAGGTTTGCTAGGTTTCCCTAGGTGCCGGCAGAGCTAGGGATCAAAATCTACAGCTAGGCACTTTGCAAAAAAATGGTTAGTTTTCATCGTGAAAATGTGGTGTGTCCACATTGCATTTTGGGCCGTTTCCTGTCGCGGCCACTAGGCCTACCCACACAAGTGAGGTATAATTTTTCTCGGAAGACTTTGGGGAATGCGGGTTGGGTGGAATTTTGTGGATCAACGCAGATTCCAGAACTTTCCCACAAACAAATGTGAGAAAAAAGTGATTTTTTTCAGCTAAATTTGAGGTTTGTAGGGGATTATGAGTAGGAAAACGTTGGGGGACCCACGTAAAACCATACCTCGCTGGACTCCCCCGGGTGTCAAGTTCTCAGAAATGTGTAGGTTTGGTAGGTTTCCCAATATGGCCGCCGGTCCCGGGGCCAAAAACCCAGGTGACTCCCCTTGCAAAACCAGGTTGTTTTGTGATAGGTCATTTTGATATCTCCGCAATACGTTTTGGGCCCTTGCCTATCGCAAATACTTGGGGCACCCACATGAGTGAGGTACCATTTTTATCAGGAGACCTGGGGGAACGCTGGGTGGTAGGACATTTGTGGATCTAAGCAGATTCCAGAACTTTCCACCACAGAAATGTGAGGAAAATGTGTGTTTTTTTTTTTTTTTTACAAAGTTTGAGGTTTGCAAGGGATTCTGGGTAACAGAACCTGGTGAGAGCCAGACAAGTCACCCCATCCTAGATTTACCTGGGGGTCTAGTTTTCAAAAATGTATAGGTTTGCTAGGTTTCCCTAGGTGCCGGCAGAGCTAGGGTTCGAAATCTACAGATAGGCACTTTGCAAAAAAAGGTTCAGTTTTCGCTGTGAAAATGTGGTGTGTCCACGTTGCATTTTGGGCTGTTACCTGTCGCGGCCACTAGGCCTACCCACACAAGGTATCATTTTTCTTGAAAGACTTTGGGGAATGCGGGGAGGGTGGAATTTTGTGGATCTACGCAGATTCCAGAACTTTCCACCACAGAAATGTACGGAAAATGTGTTTTTCTTTTTACAAAGTTTGAGGTTTGCAAGGGATTCTGGGTAACAGAATCTGGTGAGAGCCAGACAAGTTACCCCATCCCGTATTCCCCTGGGTGTCTAGTTTTCAAAAATGTATAGGTTTGCTAGGTTTCCCTAGGTGCCGGCAGAGCTAGGGTTCAAAATCTACAGCTCGGCACTTTGTAAAAAAAGGGTAAATTTTTCACTGTGAAAATGTGGTGTGTCCACGTTGCATTTTGGGCCGTTTTCTGTCGCGGGCACTAGGCCTACCCACACAAGTGAGGTACCATTTTTCTCGAAAGACTTTGGGAAATGCGGTGTGGGTAGTATTTTGTGGATCCACGCAGATTCCAGAACTTTCCACCACAGAAATGTGAGGAGGAAAATGTGTTTTTTTACAAAGTTTGAGGTTTGCAAGGGATTCTGGGTAACAAAACCTGGTGAGAGCCAGACAAGTCACCCTATCCTGGATTCCCTGGGTGTCTAGTTTTTAAAAATGTATAGGTTTTCTAGGTTTCCCTAGGTGCCGGCAGAGCTAGTGATCAAAATCTACAGCTAGGCACTTTGAAAAAAAAGGGTCCGTTTTCACTGTGAAAATGTGGTGTGTCCACGTTGCGTTTTGGGCCGTTTACTTTCGCGGCCACTAGGCCTACCCACACAAGTGAGGTACCATTTTTATCGGGAGACTTATGATAACACAGAAATGTAGAACAACTGTTATTACCTATTGACTTTCGATGCATTTCTGCCTTCCAAATGAAAGACAATGTGTAAAAAAGAAGTCACTTTGAAAAATGTCCTATAATTCTCATGCTAGTATGGGTACTCACAATTTCGGAAATGTGCAAATAGCTACTGTTTCTAAACTCTATATTTTGTTCCAATTTCAGAAATACATAGGTGTCTTTCATCCCAATTTTTCACTGTATATATTTTCCCAAATTAATTGCTATATACCTGGTACATAATAAAAAAACATTGCAAGACGCTGCTCAGTTATTAGCTCTGGGTTCGTCAGGTTCTTGGTCAACCTACAAGTCCTATATATCCCCACAACTAGAAACGTCCAGCGGATATAACGGTATATTGCTTTTAAACATTTGTCATAATTAGAAGAAGTTACAGGTGAAAAAGTTGGCACAAATGGCTGTTTTTTTCAACTCATTTTCGATTTTTCCTATTTTCAACTGTTAGTTTCTATAAAGAAACCTTGAAGGATCTACACAAATGACCCCTTGCTGAATTCAGAATGTTGTCTACTTTTCTAAAATGTATAGCTTTCCAGGATCCATTATTGCTTTCATACCCATTTCTACCATTAACTGGAAGAAGGTTGAAAGCACAAAAAATTGCAAACATAGGCTATGTCCCAGTAAAATGCCCAAACTGTGTAAAAAAAGTTTGGTTTTCTGACAAAAGTCTGTCAGTCCCTGAAAGCTGGGAAAAGTGTGATTTCAGCCCCACAAACCCTTTGTTGATATCATTTGCAGGGAAAAAAACTGACGCTTTCACTTGCACCACTTTTTTCCCATTTTTCCCCAAAAAACCAAAATGTAGCTATATTTTGGCTAATCTGTGGGTCCCCTCCAGAGGTATCCACAAACCCTGGGTACGTTTAGAATCCCCATGATGTTGGAAGAAAAGGACGCAAATTTGGCGTGGATACCTTACCTGGTCAAAAAGTTACAGGGGCCTAAGCATGAACTACCCCAAATAGCCAAAAAAAGGCTTAGCACAGGGGAGGGGGGGGGGGGGGGGGAAGGCCTAGCAGCGAAGGGGTTAACTATTTCCACATTAGTCATGATTTTAGAATATATTAATGGATGTTTTTATAAAAATGTTTATAGACTATGGGCTAAATAATAATCAAGTAACAGTTACTGTACCCCCTTAGAATTAGGCGAGACTTAAGGGTCTTGGTAAATGGTTAGCGCTGTCCTGCATTTATTGCACCTTCTTGCACCATTGATGTATTGTGGCACTGCTTGTAATTGAATTGTATGTTTTTATTGCGCTTTTGTCTTATCTTTTTGATGCACTATTTGTATTGCTCGCATTTTAACTGCACATTTTTACTGTGTTGTTGTCTTTTATGGCTATGTTAGCCAAATAAAGTATACTGAACCGAACCCTATGAACCAAGCCAGATGGCAGGTTTAAGGAAGAAATTTGCAGATGACAGGGGGAGGAGAGCTATGGAAATGAGCCATACTGGAGGTTGGTTTAGTTAGTTCTTCTCTGCTCCTCTGCTGAGACTTCAGCCATATTGAATTTTGGAATAATAGTGATCTCTGGGAGACTATTGTGCCACACTTTAGAGGAAGTGGTCATGCTCTGGGGTGTTGCCCTGCACCTCATTGAACAGGAATGCCCTCCTGATTGACCCTGGGGAACACTGAATAAATATCTGAGAGGGGCAGAGCCTCACAGCTCTGCAGCTTGAAACTAAGAGAAGAAGAGGGATTGCCAAGCTGGAAACCTGACTTGCACCATCAGGCCCTGCAATCTGTCTGACTGCGCCTGCTGCATTACCTGGAACTACAGCCCTTTGGATGTACCTGGCTTCCAGAGAAATAAAAAGTGGGCTTCCTGCAAGCTACAGGTTAACAGTGCTCACCTGCATCAACTCCACCAAGAGTCTCCTGCTCTGGAGTGCATCCAGTGGACTTATAAGGGTTTTGGCCAGGTACATTGTGGGAACTGTGGTCCAAAATATCAAGGATCATCTTGGAGCTTCCAGACCCTTGGATTGTATTTTGGACCTTTGGACCCTCAAGAGGAACTACAGGAAAAAGTTCGAGAAGTTTGGAACAACTTTGGGAAAAAAACTCAATAAGGTGACTAAGTGCTAGAAAGTGTTTATTCTTTACAAATTCATATCTCCGGTTCACTACATTGGATTTTTGTCATTTTAAAGTTAAAAATATGTCTTGTTGTTATAAATTGGTGTTGGATTTTTTTTTGTTTGTTGTGTCTTAATTATTTACTGAATTGATGTTTTTAAATGCTTTACACACCTGTCTCCTAAGTTAAGCCTGCCTGCGCGCAGCCAAGCTACCCAGGGTTGAGCATGGGAATAATTTATTGACACCTGTACTGAGCCCTGGACTGTGTTAGTGACCTTATTGCCAGTGGTAGATGTTTATTTACCACTACTAATAACCCACTTTCCAACAGTTGGGATATCATTTGTTTGTTGGTCCGCTCAGGATTGTCTCAAGCTAAATTTAGCCCTAGCTTATACATCCGATACTTTATATGTCTGAACCAAGGTAATGAGCCAGCGTTATTCAGGTCTCTCACCTCTAAAAGTGCTCGCCGTAGGGTGATCACAGATTTACTTATCCAGTAAATCAGTGGCTTAAAGGCTACTACATATGATACGTTTTTTAACCTGAAATCAAAATGCAGCGGGATAAGTGGAGTACTGTGTGGCAACATAAGTGCAACTTGCACAAACCTAGTCTCCGTTTTATCTAGACCCCTAGTTTGTTCTACACCCCATAGTTCTGCTCCATACAGACCCGCACCAAGCTCCCTAGCATAGTAAAATTTCTAGTGCAGGTTTAATCGGTCGGAAGTTCAATACATTCAACTTCATTGCAATCGTGGACACAGCATGTTATAGTGTCAACTTGCTTTTCACTACTAGTGGAACTCATGATAGTAGTAATTCTCACTCCCAAATAGTCAAAATCCTTGACCTACACTAGGAGGGAGGTGTCTAGCTTAATTTTACCTTTAAATGACCTATGAGGATGAAAGGTCCTAAAATTTGGTTTTGGAGGCATTCATTTAAAAAAAAATTTTTTATAAATATTTTTATTAAATCATCACCAATACTTAGAATACAAGAGGATTTCATGAAAATAAATATTGACCCGCCACAAAACATGTGGCCAAAATACATAATAACAGCTTCATCGTTATTATTGTAGGGGAGATACATAAAACCCAATTTTATGATCACATCAATAAGAAAAAAAGGAAAAAGAAAACTAAAAAGAAGCCGGTTAATTTCTAACAATAACATAACATATCAATGCCTCTTTTATACCTCCTTGTTACCCTCCTTCCATCTTTTAAGAGGGACCCATATGTTTTCACCTATTCTTCTTGCTTTTTGACCCTTTTTTTCATATATCCCTTTTTCTAAATTATATGTAGCTAATAATCTACCCAGCCATTGTTGGAATCCAGGAACCAGAGGATCTGGCCAGGCTGATGCAATGCAAATTCTTACCACTGCCATTGCTATAAAGAACAAGCATTGGCATAGCCAATAGGTCTCGCCTTTGGGACCTTCTAAGTGTTTAGCCATGCAACACTTGATGTTGTTGCACCAAGGATATTGTGCTGGATAACTAAACACTTATAAGGTCCCAAAGGCGAGACCTATTGGCTATGCCAATGCTTGTTCTTTTAGATATGCATGGTAAAGTCCTGCACCATAAAGCGCCCAAGATTATCCTGCAATGTAAAGGCGTGGTGTGGTAACCGACGCATGGTAAAGGTTATATACCCTTTCTGACATGAAAACATTGATCATTTATTTATTCATGGTTTTGTACAAGTAGCCTTTGTCTTCAGGATGTCACATAAACATGCTCACGTTTCGAAAACATTATAGATGTTTTATTGCAAGACGTTATGATGAAGCAGCGTTATATATGCACGACTTAATTTACATTGCTTGTTTCAAGTGTGCTATTGCACCTTAATAAATTTTATGCAAAACTTCAACAGTTTTAAAGGCAATTATTTTTGTGTCTAGGTACAGATGGTAAATACCTTTTTCAAAAACATTTAATATTCTGTCGAACAAATGACACTAATGTCCGGATTTATAAATAAGAACAAATGTTAACGTTCTCTTCAGTTATTTTCCGGTTATATGCGGATCCTTTTTTGTGCAACAGCATGTGTTATACCTTGTGCAAACTAGAATAATGTATCTATTGGTTGATCTTGAGACATGTTTTACAAACATGAAAGTTTCTTACATTATCCGACATTAACTGACACTTGAAACAATCGGTATTCCGTAGGCTTTTGCAGAAGGTTATTCCGTTTTGCAGTTCTTTGTGGAATGAAATCGAGGCAGTGGCCAAAAGGGTTCGAGCACCAGTCGTTTCATAAGCTTTTGACGTCTTTTATCAATGGTGTTAATCTGATGTTTGTTGGGTAGCATTGAATATACTAGGAACTATCTATCAAACTACGCTTGCCTGTTTTATTTTTTTAATGTAAGAGTGTCATGGGTGAGCTTGCATTGTTTGCAGTTTCGTTTCTTTTGTCCTCCGAGAATCAGGAGTCTTTATGCGAAAATAATTGGGAATGTTATGGAGTATGGCTGTAGAGGCAATGCATTTTTTCAGGATGGCGCAACATTCAATTAGCAGCCGGCCTAAAGATCGGAGGACAGTGGTGATGTGATCATATGTGTGGGTAGTCATGAGTTTGGGGTTACCTTTCGTAGTATTTGGCTTGGGTTTGGAGGGGGGGGGCGTCCAGTGTGTCTGGCCGTTTTATACTCAATCCACAGTGTGTCTAGATATTCAATAATTATTCAGGATTTCTGTTTCAGTACCAAGTAGTTGATTTGTATGCCTGCAAATGCCTTATTTGTAGGGCTGCTGAAATGATTTTGGAGGTTGAGCTTCCTATCAACAATCAAGAGCATGGATTTTGCCTCTTCTAATAATTCGGTAGGTATCCGTTGCAAACAGAAGCTCGTAACCTACTTCTGAGACTGTTTCTTGTCCGAGTTGGATGACGAAAGCAAGACTAAGGGAGATTAATTTGAGGATGTGGTTGGACACCTATTTCTGGGTTCTCCGATTATTTAGTCAAGATTTAGGGGGCCCTGTTTTTCTGATATTTTTTAAACAAAGTTGCATGTCATCAGCCCATATGTGCATGCTAAACCTGGTCCGTTTATTTCTTCACTGTAAAGTTTGAAAAGGACCATCCTAGAATCAATCCCTATGGTACTTAACGAGGTGGGGCAGGAAGAGCCGAGACATCTGTTCGCCTAACCGGACCATATTTAATTTTTTTTTTAAAGTACAATGAAAACTGTTCGGGAGTGTTGCCTTCTAGATCCATTGTCTTTGCATGGTGTTAATGAGGATCAACTGCCTAACCATGTCAGAGATTGCTGAGAAACACTAGTATGCAAGATTTTCCTTCATTTAGGATCCTGAAGGTATAATCTACCACTTTTAGGATTGCCGTAGATGCTACTTCCTTCACAGAACCCAGACTGGTATGTATTAACAAGGTTATTCATGAAAATGTGGCGATCCAGTTGCACGTTCAACAAGATTTCTGAGGCTGTGACTAAGAAGGAAAGGGCAGTCATGGGTCTGATGTTGTTTAAACTTTCAATGTCTGCCGAGGTCTATTTTAAAAGTGGCTTGAGTTGGCCTGTTTTGAGTTAGCCAGGGAAGACACCCGTTGGAAGGGAGCGGTTTATGATGTGAAGGCAGTGAGGGAGTATGCAATGTGCTATAATTTTGGTCAAGGAAGCAAGTCGTCTGAATGACGAAGATTTCGTTTGTTTTATGGTTTTGTCCACAGAATTAAAAGAGAAAAATGCAAACGTTCACATTTGTGTATTTACTTTTTGGCTGTCACTGAGCGATGATGGAGCAAGAACTCACAATGAGACTTGCTCGTAAACAATCTTCTCACAGTATTAATTATTAATCTTTGTAATGTCTTTATTAACAGACGCACACACAAACATCATCCTAGAGACGCTTGCCTATGTGTTTTGAACTAATGAATAACGCTTGTCTAAATCCAAAATGGCCGCTAAAGCGCGGGAATCTCAGTGCGCATGTGTCAACCATATCACGTGGTATGACGTCTTTCTTTGCTTGGAGGGAAACCTTTGCTTCTGCGCAGTATGTATTAAAATGGCTGCTTAATGTTTTCACGTGCTACAGCTTGCGCACATGCTGCAATTAAGACTGTGAAAATCTAATGCTATTAATGCGGGATAGATTTATAATTAAATGGGAATAGAGTAGACATAATGGGTATACAGTGAAAGCATTTATTTGTGATTTTAATATTTTCTTCTTTGACTTTTATTAGTTTGTAAATGGGACTGGGTTGGTGGAAATGCAGCTCGAGAGACCTTGGTTCTGCGCATGCGCCCTGCAAGGCTACCCAGAGGAAACGATGAAGTCAACTTGGACGTCGTCCAAGGCCGTGACCTGGTGGCCAACACTATTGTACCCACGATGTTCCTACAGAAAGAAACAATTTATATAAACATTGTAATAAACTTTGTCGTGAGACGGGTGGGAAATAAAGCAAATGTATAATTGTGAGGGTCGGTATTATAAAATAATAGACTTAAAGAAATTGAACTAAATTGACATGGTGTGAGGATCAACCCCCTGTCCCCGTCCAATCAGAAGTAGTGGGCCCATAATTTTGCAACATTAAGGGGAGGTACATGGGCATAGAAGGGTATAATAGATATAGAATTAGTTAATTAGTTAGTTCCAGTTCCAGCTCCAGCATTAGGCGATGCAGAGAAGCACAAGCAGAGAACGAGATCAGGCTTTGGTGCTCGACGAGCTGATCGATTGCAGACTAAACCGCTGTCCAGAGAGGTCCTGAGGTGGGGGCGGCGGATTCCATCAGAAGGAAGACAAGGGAGAATTCGAGGAGAAGCGAAGTATCAGAGAGGGGAACGACGCTGGCGTCGTTGATAGAGAGGTCACCTATCCTGACCTGAACCTGGTCCGGAGGTCTTTGATCTTCATCTTTCGTAGGACCTATCTTTCAACTCCTTGGCCAAGGGGTTTGGTTCTCGCACTTTTAGGTAAATATAAATGCGACCTTTAGTTGTGCTGCTGTCTCTATCTTCTTCTTTTCTGGGAACCGTCTGTGAGAAGTTGGCCTGGCATATGCTGTCCACTAATTATAGTGGGCACCTTGCACCAGTCCAAACAACCCCTTATTGGAGATAGGTTAAAGACAACCTTATTGAAAGCTATCCTAGTGGTAGCTATGGAGAGCAGCCTTCAGGCTAAGTCTTGAAGGAATGTAAAGCAGCTTGTTTTACCAGTCTATAATCTCTTGAGTGACCAAATGAAAGAGCACCACACCAGGTATATATTCAAAATATATGTATTTATTGCTAAACACACCCCTCTAGTCTCTTTATGAGGCTAGAGTTCGAAGTACATAAGTTATAAGTTATTAATTCACAGTAATAGCACAAATACACGTTTGGGCCCCAGGGGCGTACCAAACCATATACCAATAAAGTGGTATGCGAACCACGACTGAACTAGACACTAGGCCTAGAGCCTCTAGAAGTGCTTGGACCACAAGGAACCACCCAAGGTAGTGACACAGGGGACCTACGGGAGACGCGTGCAGTGTAAATACACAACCGCAATACGCCGTTGACTTCTATGGAGAAAGTCGGGATCGGGAAATTATAGAAAAGGGACACTTAAAAGAGGACTAGGACAAAACCCTTTGAGATCTAGGACTTTGAAGAGTCTCTACCCACGGGAGCACCGGAGTACTCGTGTTAACTCACCCAGGGAAGCCGGGTGCATAGGTGCCTTTCGGGGTCGGGTTTCGTCGTCGATTCGAATGGCGATCTGCTGCAAAGTGCTGCTGGCGGCCAAGAGAAAAGTGTCCGGGTGGATCCAAGAGTGGATCGGAGTTCTGAAGAACCTGAAAGCAGAGGGGACAGAGTCTGGGTCACTAGCCAGTGACCAGGAAGGCGATGGACAGATGCCCACCGATGTCGAGTGCTTCAGGTGCGTTGACGGTCGTCTTGACTCTTCAGCCACGAGGTCCAGGAGGCGTTGTCGGCGACCAGGAGCAGGATTCGGGCTGGTACACGATGTCTGTCGAGTGCTGAGGTGTCGGCGACCGGATTGGACCCAACAAGCCTTGGCAACGGCAAGTCTCGATGAAGATGTAGATCGTCGATGGTGCAGACCAGCAAGGTCTGTGGAACTCACCCAGCGAAGGTAAGTGAGGGCAGGCCTGGAGCAACCAGGATGCCAAGTAAGAAAAGGATTGGCCTTCGTTAAGGGCTACTAGCCAACGGGCTAGCGACCGCGAAGGAGCCTCGTGACGCCACACGTGGAGCTGGCTTACAGGACACTCGTGGAGTGGGGGCCAGTGATCTTCGGTGCAGGTGGTGCTGGAAGCTAGGGCTACTCGGAGCCCAAAGCACGACTTCTTGGGAGACCCAGAAGATGGTGCACTTGCAAATGTGCTCGGTGTCCAGGGGTCACGGTCTCAAGTCACCCACGATAGCCACGGGCCTCAGCTTTGCTGGGGACTCAGGGTAGCCTCGGGAAGTCTGAGAATCCACCTCTGGTGATGCGATGACTTCGGTGTCCGACGGGAGCTTCAGAAATGCGAACCGGACAGATGCTTCTTTGGTGCCTGCCAAGCAGGGGAGTCACTCCTTGACCCCAAGGGAGATTCTTCAGTCCTCTAATCTTGTCGTAGAGCGTCGAAGGTCCAGGATTCAGTTTCAGAGTTTCGTCCAGGTATAATCTAAAGTCCTAAGGACTGGGTTCCTACCTTTATTCTAAAAATAGGGTTGGACTACTCTGTGGCCCCACCTATGGGTGGGTCAGGGCAGAGGGGTGGCTACACCCCTTTCCTTTGTCCAGTTCGCGCCAAAGCAGGGGCTGCAAGCCCCTGATCCGGTTTGAACTGGGGTATGCACAGGGACACCAAATGTGCCCCCAGTGCAGGACTTCAAAGCACCCGAAAGTGCTCCCGCCCAGCCCCAATACACATTATCCTGTCTGGGGAGGTGGTCACACCTCCCTGGGACAGGAAACCTATTGTCCCGGCCTCCCCTGCCGGAGTTTCGGCCAGCAGCAGGAGGCCAGACTCGTGTCTGTGGCAGCAGCATCCATTTTGTGATGCCAGGGCTCTGGAAAGAAGTTACCGGACTAGTTAGAGTTAACATGTCTTTCCCTCTAGAAGGGTGGAATGCTACCCCCGCCGTCAGGATTGGTGGGGGTAGTATTCCAAGATGTTTGACACCAAACACGACATGTTTAGGTGCAGCCATTCCAAAGTTAGCATTTTACCGCGAGGATATAATGCGCTTAAGAGTATATGGTCAGGCTGCACTACAAACAGCATCAGAGATGGTCTCCGAACGCTGCAGAGGGGCCCTGCTCATGCAGGGGCACCCTCTCACATAGGAACCACGCACTCTGCCTTTAGGATTGATAAGGCCTGCCTTAGGAGTGACTTATAGGTTTATATGTGTGTATGTATTTCGTGATATAGGTAACCTATATCACAGTAAGGGGTGCATGCACCACCTTACCCAGGCTGCAGTAGCAGACCTGTGGTGTCAGTTTGGATGGCCTTCCAGGGGTGGCATAATACATGCTGCAGCCCCTGGCAGGCCTCTGAGGTACCTATGCCCTTGGTACATAGTATACCATATACTAGGGACTTATAAGGGCACTCCAGATTCCAATCAGTGATGTGCCTAAGGCACATGGAAACCATTTTAGAGAGGAAGCAGCTAGGCTGGGGTTCTGATTAGCAGGGCCCCAGCCAGACTAATGTCGAAAAACAGTGAAGCATCAGCAAAAAGTGGGGGTACCCATGTGAAGCAGATCCTACTCTCCTACACAACCCCCCCAAACGTAGGGACATTAAACTAACCTTGCCCAGTTAAGTCTTCATGTTCTAAGTGGAAATACCTAGAGAGTCCATCTGCATTCGCATGGTTACTCCCAGGCCTATGTTCCACTGTAAAGTCCATCCCCTGTAGGGAAATGGACCACCTAAGCAGTTTGGGGTTTTCACCCTTCATTTGTTTTAGCCATAAGAGGGGCTTATGGTCTGTCTGAACCAGGAAGTGTGTACCAAACAAGTATGGCCTCAACTTCTTCAGAGCCCAGACCACAGCAAAGGCCTCCCTCTCTATGGCTGACCAACGTTTCTCTCTAGGGGTCAGCCTTCTGCTAATGAAAGCTACTGGCTGATCCTGACCTTCTTCATTCAATTGTGACAGTACAGCCCCTACCCCCAATTCAGATGCATCAGTTTGAACAATGAACTTCTTGGAGTAATCAGGACTCTGCAGAATTGGAGCAGTGCACATGGCCTGCTTGAGGTCATCAAATGCCTTTTGACAGCTAGCTGTCCACTGAACCTTTTGGGCATTTTCTTAGAAGTTAAGTCATTCAGGGGTGTCACTATTGATCCATACCCCTTGACAAATCTCCTATAGTACCCAGTCAGGCCTAAGAAGGCTCTCACCTGAGTCTGGGTAGTGGGAGCAGTCCAGTCCATGATGGTCTGGATCTTGCTCTGCAAAGGTTGAACCTGGCCTCCACCCACAAGGTGGCCCAGGTACACAACCTGACTCTGCCCTATCTGGCACTTAGTGGCCTTGATAGTCAGGCCTGCCTTTTGCAGGGCCTGTAAAACATTCCTGAGGTGGACCAGGTGATCCTCCCAGGTGGAGCTAGAGACAGCAATATCATCTAGATAAGCTGCACTATAGGCTTCCAGTCCTGTGAGAACTGTATTCACCAACCTCTGGAAAGTGGCAGGTGCATTCTTCAGATCAAAGGGCATCACCACAAATTGATAATGCCCACTAGGGGTGGAGAATGCAGTTTTGGGCTTTGCAGTATCAGCTAGTCTGATCTGCCAGTAGCCAGCTGTTAGGTCAAATGTGCTGAGATATTTGGCAGAGGCCAAAGTATCTATGAGCTCATCTGCCCTGGGTATTGGATGGGCATCAGTCCTAGTGACTGCATTGAGACCCCTGTAGTCCACACAAAACCTCATCTCTCTTTTCCACCACTGGTGTGAGGTTTTGGTACAAGGACCACTGGACTAGCCCAAGGGCTATCTGAGGGTTCAATAACTCCCAACTCCAACATTTTCTGGACTTCAGTCCTGATACAGTCCCTGACATGGTCAGGTTGCCTATAAATCTTGTTTTTAATAGGCAGACTGTCCCCAGTGTCCACTTCATGAGTGCACCAGGTGGTCTGACTGGGTGTCAGTGAAAACATATGTCTAAACTGATTGAGGACTTGCCTGCAATCAGTTTGTTGCTGGGTAGTGAGGCTGCCTGCCAAGGCTACACCATCAACTGACCCATCGTCAGGGTTCTGTGAGAGCAGGTCAGGGAGTGGGTCACTCTCTTCCTCCTGCCCTTCATCAGTAGCCATGAGCAAGCCCATGTCTGCCCTGTCCACATATGGTTTTAACCTGTTGACATGGAGAACCCTGTGGGGACTCCTGGGTGTTCCTAGGTCCACTAAATAAGTGACCTCACCCTTCTGCTCAACAATAGTGTGGGGTCCACTCCATTTATCTTGGAGAGCTGCTGGGGCCACTGGCTCCAACACCCACACCTTCTGTCCTGGCTGGTAAACAGTCAGAACAGCCTTTGGTCATGCCAGGCCTTTTGAAGTTCCTGGCTAGCCTCAAGGTTTTTGGTTGCCTTTTTCATGTACTCAGCCATCCTGGAGCAGAGACCAAGTACATAGTCCACTATATCTTGCTTTGGGGGCTTGAGAGGTAACTCCCATCCTTCCTTCACCAAGCACAGTGGACCCCTCACAGGGTGGCCAAACAGAAGTTCAAAAGGGCTGTAACCAACCCCTTCTGAGGCACCTCCCTATATGCGAATAAAAGGCAGGGCAAGAGTATGTCCCATCTACGCCTAAGCTTTTCTGGGAGCCCTTTAATCATGCCCTTCAAGGTTTTGTTGAATCTCTCAACTAAACCATTGCATTGTGGGTGATAGGGTGTGGTGAACTTATAAGTCACTCCACACTCCTTCCACATTGCTTTTAAGTACCCAGACATGAAGTTAGCACCCCTGTCTGATACTACCTCCTTAGGAAAGCCCACTCTTGAGAAGATTCCCAGGAGGGCCCTTGCCACCACAGGTGCTGTAGTGGTCCTGAGGGGAATAGCTTCTGGGTACCTGGTGGCATGATCCACTACCACCAGGATAAACCTGTGCCCAGAGGCTGTTTGGGGATCCATGGGACCAACAATGTCAATCCCTACCCTTTCAAAGGGCACCCCCACCACAGGTAGTGGTATCAGGGGGCCTTTGTAGTGCCACCTGCCTTGCCACTGGCTTGGCAGGTTACACAGGAGCGACAAAACTCCTTGCTGTCTTCAGACATGTGGGGCCAGTGAAAGTGAGGGACAATTCTGTCCCAAGTCTTGTTCTGGCCCAGGTGACCTGCTAAGGGAATATCATGGGCTAGGGTCAATAGGAAGCCCCTGAACTTCAAAGGTATTACCAACCTCCTGGTAGCACCAGGTTTGGGGTCTCTACTCTCTGAGTACAGGAGTCCATCATCCCAATACACTGTATGGGGACCACTAGCTTTCCCAGCAGCCTCAGCAGCAGCTTGCTGTCTGAGGGGTTCAAGGGAGGGGCAGCTCTGCTGCTCCTGGCTTAGATCTGCCCTAGAAGGTCCCCCTGTCCCCAAGAACTCAACCTGGTCAGGTTCAAGTTCCTCTGGGACAGTTCCTTCTTCAGGGCTGAGATCATCCCCCTCAAGGGACTGATCCTCCTCCTGAGCCAAGGGGGAAGGCACTGCCTTAACCCTACTACTCCTCCTCTTGGAAGGCACTTGGTCCATTCTTCCAGAATCCAAGGCCTGTTCAGTGCTAGACATTTTGGCTTGTGACCTGGTCACAGCAAACACATCTGCAGGGATCCCCAGCATTTCTGCATGGGTCCTGAGCTCCACTTCTGCCCAAGCAGAAGTCTCTAAGTCATTGCCAAGCAAGCATTCGACTGGTAGGTTTGCACTTACCACAACCTTCTTAAGGCCAGTTACCCCTCCCCAGGAGAAGTTAACAACTGCCAGAGTATGGTCTGTTCTGACATTGCTAGCATTGGTCACTTGGTACATCTCACCAAGCATAACTTGCCCAGGAAGCACAAGGTCTTGTGTCACCATTGTGACACTTGCCCCTGTGTCCCTAAATGCCAAAGCCTCACGTCCATTGATTAAAGGCTGTTGTCTGTACTTGCCCAGATTACTGGGACTCATAGAGGAGGGCACATCCATGCCTCCATCACAGACTAACACAGCCTGAGTCAGTTCTCTGACTAGGTCAGAGCCCAACTCAGTACCCAGGGTGAACCCTACTAAACCCTTGGCTGGAGCACTCCCACCAACTGTACTAGGGGGAACAGGTGCCTTAGGGGCATTGGTGGGTGCTGGACTGGAGTCTTTGGACTTGGTGCAATCACTGGTCCAGTGGGTCTTTTGCTTACAGACCTTGCACCATGGTTTTCTTTGGCCTTTCCCTTTGGTAGACTGTGAATCCCCACCAGAAGAAGATTTTTGGGGGCCTGATGAAGACTTTTGATCTTTACCCTTCTCCCCACCCTTTTCAGAGTTCTTAGCATCTTGCTTCTTGGTTTCCCCACCTTGGTTCTGTACCTTCTGCTTCACCCTGGTTCTGACCCATTTGTCTGCCTTCTTTCCCAACTCTTGGGGAGAGGTCAGATCAGAGTCTACCAGGTATTGATGCAACAGCTGATTTTGACAGTTATTAAGAATCTGCTCCCTCATTATCAGATTGTACAATCCTGAGAAGTCACACACCTTACTGCCCATCAACCAGCCTTCCAGAGCCTTGGCAGAACAATCCACATAGTCTACCCAGTCTTGAGTCTGTGCTTTTTGGGTGTCTCTGAACTTCAACCTGTACTGTTCAGTGGTTAGGCCAAACCCATCAATAAGAGCACTCTTCAAGACCTTGTAATTGTCAGCATCCTCCTCTCTAACAGTGAGGAGCTTATCTCTACCCTTGTCAGCAAAGGAGAGCCACAAGATTGCTGCCCACTGCTCCTGAGGGACCTTCTGTACTTTACAGGCCCTCTCTAATGCAGTTATCCATTTGTGGATGTCATCCCCACTCTGGTAGGGAGGGACAATCTTGCTCAGGTTCCTATGGTCATAGGACCTTTCCCTGTCTCTAGGGACATGGCTGCCACCATGGGACTCTAGTCCCAACTTTCTTCTCTCTCTAAGGAGATCTAGGGATTCCCTATCTAAAGCCAGTTGCTTTTTTCTGATTTCCAGCTGAGTTTCCTCATACTGGACCAGTCTGGCTCTCCTCTCATGAGAGGATTCCCTCCTGTGAGAGGAGACAGAGCTCCCTATAGAGGTGCCAGAGTGGTTAGACTCCTGAGAAGGAGATCTAGACTTCCTGGGCACACTCTTAATCCTTCCTGGGGGACAAAGAGGGCATCATCTTGATCATCCTCATCATCATCCACAGGAGGGATTGGGTTTTCCAGGTCAGGGTCATTGTCACCCTCCTGGCCAGTTTCAGAGGGGGGCTGGGGGTATTGGTACCCCTGGCCTCCTCCTCTTCTCCTGCCCCACCCTCAGCTCCTACCCCTTCAGTCCCTACAGGCTTACTAAGGTCATAAGCCACCAACAACTCCTTGAGGTGTTGGGTGGTGGGGCTTTGGCCTGTCCTTATTTTTCTCAAGTTGCATAAAGCTCTCAATTCCAAGAATGGGAGTGTATCATACTTGGAGGGTGGAAGCTCAATGGCTTCCTGCAAGGATTCTTTGGATCCTCCCCTTAAAGACATTACTAGTGTGGTGTGGTGTATGCACTACCTACTCTAGTGTGGCCTACTAAACTCTCTTGAGTTGTAGAAAGGGTTGTGCTATCCCTTAACACACAACTCTAAGTTCAGTAGAACTTACTGTATTCTAAGCTTAAATTATATGTACCTTAGGTACCTTTAGTGGTTTTCAGTTGATCAATTCAATTGAGATTATCTGGTAAAACAATAGCAAGCTGGAATCCCACACGCTGCACACCAATGTGAGAAGTTGGCCTGGCATATGCTGTCCACTAATTATAGTGGGCACCTTGCACCAGTCCAAACAACCCCTTATTGGAGATAGGTTAAAGACAACCTTATTGAAAGCTATCCTAGTGGTAGCTATGGAGAGCAGCCTTCAGGCTAAGTCTTGAAGGAATGTAAAGCAGCTTGTTTTACCAGTCTATAATCTCTTGAGTGACCAAATGAAAGAGCACCACACCAGGTATATATTCAAAATATATGTATTTATTGCTAAACACACCCCTCTAGTCTCTTTATGAGGCTAGAGTTCAAGTACATAAGTTATAAGTTATTAATTCACAGTAATAGCACAAATACACGTTTGGGCCCCAGGGGCGTACCAAACCATATACCAATAAAGTGGTATGCGAACCACGACTGAACTAGACACTAGGCCTAGAGCCTCTAGAAGTGCTTGGACCACAAGGAACCACCCAAGGTAGTGACACAGGGGACCTACGGGAGACGCGTGCAGTGTAAATACACAACCGCGATACGCCGTTGACTTCTATGGAGAAAGTCGGGATCGGGAAATTATAGAAAAGGGACACTTAAAAGAGGACTAGGACAAAACCCTTTGAGATCTAGGACTTTGAAGAGTCTCTACCCACGGGAGCACCGGAGTACTCGTGTTACCTCACCCAGGGAAGCCGGGTGCATAGGTGCCTTTCGGGGTCGGGTTTCGTCGTCGATTCGAATGGCGATCTGCTGCAAAGTGCTGCTGGCGGCCAAGAGAAAAGTGTCCGGGTGGATCCAAGAGTGGAGTTCTGAAGAACCTGAAAGCAGAGGGGACAGAGTCTGGGTCACTAGCCAGTGACCAGGAAGGCGATGGACAGATGCCCACCGATGTCGAGTGCTTCAGGTGCGTTGATGGTCGTCTTGACTCTTCAGCCACAAGGTCCAGGAGGCGTTGTCGGCGACCAGGAGCAGGATTCGGGCTGGTACACGATGTCTGTCGAGTGCTGAGGTGTCGGCGACCGGATTGGACCCAACAAGCCTTGGCAACGGCAAGTCTCGATGAAGATGTAGATCGTCGATGGTGCAGACCAGCAAGGTCTGTGGAACTCACCCAGTGAGGGTAAGTGAGGGCATGCCTGGAGCAACCAGGATGCCAAGTAAGAAAAGGATTGGCCTTCGTTAAGGGCTACTAGCCAACGGGCTAGCGACCGTGAAGGAGCCTCGTGACGCCGCACGTGGAGCTGGCTTACAGGACACTCGTGGAGTGGGGGCCAGTGATCTTCGGTGCAGTTGGTGCTGGAGGCTAGGGCTACTCGAAGCCCAAAGCACGACTTCTTGGGAGACACAGAAGATGGTGCACTTGCAAATGTGCTCGGTGTCCAGGGGTCACGGTCTCAAGTCACCCACGATAGCCACGGGCCTCAGCTTTGCTGGGGACTCAGGGTAGCCTCGGGGAAGTCTGAGAATCCACCTCTGGTGATGCGATGACTTCAGCGTCCGACGGGAGCTTCAGAAATGCGAACCGGACAGATGCTTCTTTGGTGCCTGCCAAGCAGGGGAGTCACTCCTTGACCCCAAGGGAGATTCTTCAGTCCTCTAATCTTGTCGTAGAGCGTCGAAGGTCCAGGATTCAGTTTCAGAGTTTCGTCCAGGTATAATCTAAAGTCCTAAGGACTGGGTTCCTACCTTTATTCTAAAAATAGGGGTTGGACTACTCTGTGGCCCCACCTATGGGTGGGTCAGGGCAGAAGGGTGGCTACACCCCTTTCCCTTTGTCCAGTTCGCGCCAAAGCAGGGGCTGCAAGCCCCTGATCCGGTTTGAACTGGGGTATGCACAGGGACACCAAATGTGCCCCCAGTGCAGGACTTCAAAGCACCCGAAAGTGCTCCCGCCCAGCCCCAATACACATTATCCTGTCTGGGGAGGTGGTCACACCTCCCTGGGACAGGAAACCTATTGTCCCGGCCTCCCCTGCCAGAGTTTCGGCCAGCAGCAGGGGGCCAGACTCGTGTCTGTGGCAGCAGCATCCATTTTGTGATGCCAGGGCTCTGGAAAGAAGTTACCGGACTAGTTAGAGTTAACATGTCTTTCCCTCTAGAAGGGTGGAATGCTACCCCCGCCATCAGGATTGGCGGGGGGGTAGTATTCCAAGATGTTTGACACCAAACACGACATGTTTAGGTGCAGCCATTCCAAAGTTAGCATTTTACCGCGAGGATATAATGCGCTTAAGAGTATATGGTCAGGCTGCACTACAAACAGCATCAGAGATGGTCTCCGAACGCTGCAGAGGGGCCCTGCTCATGCAGGGGCACCCTCTCACATAGGAACCACGCACTCTGCCTTTAGGATTGATAAGGCCTGCCTTAGGAGTGACTTATAGGTTTATATGTGTGTATGTATTTCGTGATATAGGTAACCTATATCACAGTAAGGGGTGCATGCACCACCTTACCCAGGCTGCAGTAGCAGACCTGTGGTGTCAGTTTGGATGGCCTTCCAGGGGTGGCATAATACATGCTGCAGCCCCTGGCAGGCCTCTGAGGTACCTATGCCCTTGGTACATAGTATACCATATACTAGGGACTTATAAGGGCACTCCAGATTCCAATCAGTGATGTGCCTAAGGCACATGGAAACCATTTTAGAGAGGAAGCAGCTAGGCTGGGGTTCTGATTAGCAGGGCCCCAGCCAGACTAATGTCGAAAAACAGTGAAGCATCAGCAAAAAGTGGGGGTACCCATGTGAAGCAGATCCTACTCTCCTACACCGTCATTGATCGATAATTGATTATTGTTATGCTTCATCCTTGATATACGATTAAGTATCATGTGGTTCTGTATTTCACTCTGCTAAAACTTTTAGATAAACATTTTAAAACTTCTTGACTCAGTGATTATTTTAGAATTAATGAATTGTAATGAATGTCACTCATTTTAAATTTCCCAATTATCAAAGGGTCCATTGGTAAGTCATTACTCTTCAATCAGAAAAGTAATTGGTAGCAGGGATATTGATAAAGAGTACAACTGACCCACCAGCGGAAATTGCTAGCGTAGTATGAATGTATGGGCCCAGGTGAGTATTCCGTGTATGAATGCTTGTTGCTAGTAATACGCTGGATCAGCGAGGGCTGCAGTATCCATGTGAATCCTGTGCCTAACCTGTTTGATTTTATTGGAGAATAATCTAGTTAACTTCTCAATTTTGTTATCTGGCATATCAGGTAATGTGATTTTTGAGGCTTTGGAGATTTTTCTGACCATATCAAAAATCATTTTTTGGTTGGTTTTTAGCAGCTTCACGAAAACTGTCTTTTAAACAGTTTCTCTTGTAGCCTTTCATGGCTTTCTTCATTAGGGTAACATTTTCAGAAGGGGTTTGTTTCGAAGAACTCTGGTTCTCTCAATGTCTTTCTTTCCATCACGCTACATTTTCACACGACTGCCATTTAAAAAAAAAAAAAAGGCGGAGAGATTTGACTTTCACTCGGTGACTGCAAAGCTTTGTCGAGAGAAAGTGGTAATATCCATCCATTTTTCGAGCAGAGATGCATGAAATGCTTTGACTCATCTAGGATGGCCGATATATATAAGCTACACAAGGGAATCCAGCATTTGCCCGTTCAAAATTAGGAGTCTGGGCAGAAACTAATACCAGAAGTGCGGCATGAAGCCACACTTCGGTAGCTTCTAAGATCTTACAATTCACAGATCGGAGCACTCGATGATTAACAGAGCTATTGGCGATGAACGGAACAGGCTGACTTCATACCCCCCCATTCCCCCCCCAAAAAACCCCCAGAGCATTAACCACTAGGTCACCCCCAACAAAACAATGCAAGCTCAGCTGCTGCTACATCAGTGACCTGAGCGAGTGACCCGAGCCCTCCATTTCCGGGGCCGTGAGGCAAGCCACAGTGGCCAGCTGGACCGCCTGAAGAAGAAAGATACCATATGAGAAGAACGAAGAGGATTAATTTGTTTAACAACCATTTGTCGATAGTATCTGGAACCCAACTGCAGCACAATGGTGGGTGGTTAATTGTTTTTGAAACAAGTAATAAAAAATTAAATTAAATAAAAAAACACACAAGAAAAATAACTAACTTGCACGTTCGTGTTCCATTAAGGACATTGTTGAAATGATCATTGGCACTCGTGTGTACGCTCGGAAAGGTGGCACAGCATACAGCCTTTTTAAACATGTTTTTAAAAAGCTCTTTGATAGAGTACATGCTTTTTATATTTGTTACTTGCATTTTCTCTCATCATGTAAAGGTTTTAATTAACTGAATATATGATTACTAAATTAACTCCAGTAAAAATAACTCGGAGCAGTTTACCTAGCCAATTAATATGCTTACCCAAAAAGAAGAAGTCCCGCAGCTGATTAGGCAAATCATAATGCAGCAAAATGCCAATTACATAAATTACCAAATTCTGACAGGAAAAAGTACAAGCCTGACTCAGCGCTGATGAGAAAACCCTGTGGAAAGGGCCCAGATTAAGCAACTTTGAGTCAGTTTCCCCAAACCAATCTTAGGCAAAGGTTCAAAGAGGCTGTGCTAAACAAGGGGAAAAAAATCAGTAACGACTATATCAAAAGTATGCATTCACGTAGCATGCAGCAGGCAAACATAGAAATGGCACATAGTACACTGCAAGGAGCAGTAGAGTCTGCCAACTACTTTCAACAGCTACGAAGCGAAACCAAAGAATACGTCATTGAGCAAAGAGAACTGCAGTCATGTTTGTGCAGGTGTTGGGGCAGAGAACAGCATGCATGGATCCAAGAGACAATAGTATTACAGCATCCGTAATTAGACCTTCATTCTCAAGTAACAAAACAAGATGAAGTTGCACAGAGAGGTTGAGTCAAACCTCCTACAATACTTATCTGTATTTCTGGTGCATTGCTACTCTGTTTTGTACCTATGTAAATGTACATTGTTTTGATTTTGGAGAAGACCGTTTTGAGACGAGGCCTTTATAGCAACGACACAACTTGAAGTTTCTTTAACAATAAAGAATCGTTATTACCAATCCCAATTAAATATGCCAATGCACCCCATGGTGTTTTGACGAACCTTCTAATAGCCATGCAGCTCTGTGGTGCTCCAAAACAAGCTTACGGCGGAGAAACAGCGTGTTGTGTTGGCTTTTCAGTTATAAACTAATTGCTTAAGTAGCTTCGGAAGTGGCTTGGATTTAACAACCTATTGTTATCTTTGCGTGTGTGCTCCCAGTGTTGCCCAGGTTGGTAGAATTTAATCAGTAGGATCGGATTGCTAAGTGGGTTGCACACTAGTACAGATGCTTTAGCTGTAACCTTAAAGTCAAGGGTTCGAATCCCCACAGGAAAATGCACGAGTTTTGCGAGATTGATAAAATAGGGACAACTGGTTAGGATAACAGAACGAAGCATTCCGTTATGCATCATATACAAGCCTTTATTGCCTTATATGAAGGCTGCTCCTAGACCGTGAGCTTGGTGAACATTAGTCTAAAATAAAATAACTAAATAGCTGGTTACAATCTGCCCTCCTGTGTAAGATTCTCAGAGGACGACCGAGAAAGCACTCCCAATCTCCTAGCTGAGCTCGTGCTGGCATCGGAAGATCTGGTGAGCAATGCCACTGACTGCTGGTGTCTGTTTATAGGTCCCTATGTGCGTCGGTCGCAGTCACATCCTGTTATTATGAAACGGAAAAAAAGCAGCGTGTCCCTTTCAGCTCAAGGCATCCTGGAATGTTTTAAGCGAAATCAATAAAGACATTAGGATAGAAAAACAAGCACGCGCGCGCCTCGCGCTGAAAGTTAAAAAAAAAAAAAGCGTGCAGGCTGCAGCAGTAGGGACGTCAGAGAGGGAGAGAGAGGCCGAGGGGTGCACCCGCGAGTGGTGCGCTCGTGGGCGCTTGGAAGAGCCTTCACTTTGTCAAGCACTGCACTCGTGCTTGTGGCGCGCCGCTGCTCGCTCCCGCAAGGTGGATGCCGCCACAAGCACGAGTGCAGTGCTTGAAAAAGTGAAGAGCGACGGCTAAAGGCCCTCCTATGCAGCGCATGCGCGCTGCGTAGGCGAGACCTAAAAAGGGATGGTGATCCTCTGGGACATCGTTGTTACTTATTCCCAAAAGTATATGTTGGGGTGTTAGACTTGTTCATATTTTTAATGCATTGTTCATAAATTTTTCAATTTCGCCTAACCATGTGGCTAAAATAGGACAAGTCGCAAACATATGTGTTAAGTCAGCTTCCGTACTGCTACACCGAGGGCAAGTAATCCCATCCTGACCCCCCCATTGGGCAATTCTAGCCGGAGTATGATATAGTGAAAACCGTGTTTTGTAGTGTTGAGCCTGCAACCCTGCTGACCGAAGCACCGTTCTCCCCAATTCAAGGGACTCTAAGAATATATTTTGTGCTATACCCAGCTTCTGTTCCCATTTAGACCCATGTTTCACTAGGTCATCCTGGATAAGCGCGATCAGCTTAGAGTATATCTGACTAATTGTGCACCCTTCTTCTGAGCCAACCACATCCACAATATCACTGTTATTAAAGCCCATTAGACCCCCTTTTTTTTGGGTTAGGTAACTCCTAACTTGCAAATACTTGAAAAAGTCTCTGGTCTGTATCCCAAATCTGTTTTGTATATCCCTAAATGTTAATATGCCTGATATGTCTGAAAGATCTCCTATTGAGCGAATTCATGCTACCTCCCATCTTGACATGATGTTATCTTGGAAGATCTCTGGCATAGTTGGGTTTTTTAAAAGTTGTGTATAATAGTTCAGCCGGCCAAGTCCGACTTTCCGTTTAAAGGATGCCCAGATCTTAAAGGCTGCATACAAAGTTTTGAACCTAACTTTTTTATAGTAGCTTGGCTCACTATAATTCAAAAAGCAGCCTCTTGCGGCCTCCCCTATTAATAATTCATACACATCCTCTGATCCTGGGCGGTTCCTCTGCTCTTCTGTTTTACCTCCCAACAGCACCCGCATATATTGAAAGGCGGTCGCCCAATAATAAAATTTTAGATCGGGAACCCCCCATCCTCCCTTCTCCCTTGTTAATGTCATAAACTTAAGTGCCCTTCTCGTCTTGCCTTGTGACCAAATAAACCGATTGAACATGCTTTCCATTTCTTTGAACCAGGAATTTCCAAACTCCAGGGGTATAGCCCTAAAGAGGTATAATATCTTGGGGAGAAACAACATCTTTATTACATTGCACCTCCCTACAATACTAAGGTGAAGATTATGCCACCTATCAAAGTCACTTTTCCCTTGCCTTATTATTGGAACAATATTAGCCTCTACTAGTTGCTCCAGATCTGATGTTATTTTTACCCCAAGGTATGTGGCCATGTTTGTGAAACTTGTGTCCCCAAAGGCGGACACACTATTGACAACAATTTGGGTTTTCTGCTGGTTGAGCTTATACCCTGAGACCAGCCCAAACGCGGCTGCTTCTTTACCTATTTCATCAAGTGCCGTTTGTGGATCGGGTGAGACAACTGCCAAGTCATCCGCGTAAGCTAGGATTTTTGTCTCCCACTCCTGAAATCTCATTGGCAGGATTGCGCGATTTCCTTCTATTCTACGTATCAAAGGATCAATATAGATGGCAAAAAGCACAGGAGAGCAGGGACACCCCTGTCGGGTTCCCCTTGAAATCTGTATTGGTTCTGTATACTCCCCATTTACTCTAACGCGAGCCACTGGGTTCTTGTATAGACCACTAATTGCCTTTATGAATCCTTTTCTTAGCCCGTGTCGTTCGAGGGAGCCCCACAGATAATCCCAGGAGACCCTATCAAACGCCTTCTCAGCATCGAGTAAAATAAGTGCCATAGGGTCTCCTGAGACTGCTGCTGCATCGAAGAGTGATATTACCCTGCGAACATGTTCAGTGGTTCCACTTCCGGGTATAAACCCGTGCTGGCGTGGGTGAACTACATTACTAATGATAGAACTTAAACGTGTAGCAAATATCTTAGAATTTTTTTTAGAATCACTGTTCATATGAGTAATGGGTCTATATGATCCAGGTTTTGTCGGGGGTTTACCTTTTTTAAAGAAAACGGCTATTATCGCCTGGGCCCAGGATTCTGGTATTGAATTCCCGCCTTGCGCTTTTCTAAATGTTCCTATCATGTCCCTTTTTAGCAAATGATAAAAAAAAATTGTACAACTCCAGAGGGATCTGATCAGGCCCCACCGCCTTACCGGATGGAAGACTCATCAGGGCATTATATATTTCCTCCTCTGATACAGTCATATCCATGAGATCAACATCCTGAGTAGCAAATTGTTCTATTTGGATATCATTCAGATAATCACTAACTGAGTGACGGGGCAACTCACTTTCCTCCTGGTACAGATCACTATAATATTTATGAAATACTTCTTTTATGGCAGTACCTTCTTTAATCATATTTCCATCTTTGTCCTGTATCTCTACTATCTGTTCCAACACCCGTTTATGTCTCGTCCGAACTGCTAGCATGTGCCCTACTTGCTCACTAAATTCATTGCACCCCTCGCGCCATGCCAGATATTTTTCAGCCGCCTTGTTGGACGAAATTGCCCCAATCTCAGCTTTAGTCACCGCAATTTTATGCCTCAATACCTCTAATGATATACCTTGTACTATTGCCCTAGTCAACTCCGCTTCTAAAGCAGCCATTGTTTCATACAGTGTGTTAACCCGCTCTATTTAGTTTTTCCTCCTTCTAGCACTATAACTAAGTGTCTCTCCTCTGACCCCAGCTTTGAATGCGTCCCATACCACCCCGCTGCTAGTACTATCCCTGTTTATTTCCAAAAAACCCTTAATCCAGATATTCATATGTGCTATATAGTCTGAGTCTTTTAACAAACCTCTCTCAAATGTCCAAGATGACTTCCCCCCCTCTCTGCCCCCTGAGCTTAAGGGTTAATACTAAAGGATTATGATCTGAAAACACTCTGGGGTACTTTTCTACAGTACAATCTACTGCCAAATGGGCTGAGGTAAAAAAAGTAATCAAGTCGTGCTTCCAGTTTGTGCGGTGCGGAGTAGTACGTGCTCCCAGGATCAGATGCTCTGGTCAGGGCCCATATGTCTGTCAGGCCGTTATCTTGAATCAATGCCAACAAAGCCCTACAAACCTTATTTTTGCGGCTTGAATATTTTCTGGTGCCCCATCCCATCTTATGCCCAATCCGTTAATGTTTACGTCACCACATAGTATGACTGGCACTCCTCGTGAAGCCAACTCTGAGTTTACCTCCAGTAGCACCTCCGGGTCATCACCCTTGGATCCGTATACTGAACAGAGGGTGAACCTAGCTTCACGGCAGCAACCCTCTACCATCACCCATCGTCCAAGTTTGTCAGCCTGGTAATTTTTCCATTTTACATCACTCCTCTTTGACAATATAGCAACCCCTTTGGTCCTGGCCCCCTGCAGTGTATTCACAACTAAATTATAACCTAACTGCTCCATTAATTTAGCCCTAGAACCCTCGATGTGTGTCTCCTGTAGGCACAAAATATCATCCCTAAGCCTTTTCAGTTCTATTGCAATCCTTTGCCTTTTGCTTGGGTCGTTCAAACCACATACATTAATTGATGCTATTCGTATTTCCATCATTTGATGTTCTGAAAAACGTTTCCTGTTTTTATATCTCCCCAAATTACCATTAATTCCATTTGTTTCGTACCTGTGCTGTTTATTACTGAATTATATCCTCTATGATCCTCGTGAACCGATTTTCCCTTCCTGTTTTTCTCCCCGCCCCCACCCAACCCTTCCCAAAATTGAACAAATGGGTCGCAATGAGACCCATGTGATGTCGCCTGTATGGCCGCCCGAGGTGCCCCATCTCCCCCGCTCCAGTGCATTAAGCGACTTCTAGTTCATATACCGTCTACCCCCACTTGTGAAACCCAAAAAATGAGTGCATGATAATAGTTCAAGGAAAGGCAAAACAAAATCCCTCACCCCTTATTTTCTTCTTCTTTCTGCTATTTCCTACTATTTTCTACCAATGATTGCTTCACCCTACCCACGTTCCATTTAGTTCAGGCGATACCCACATGTGTACCCTCAGCCCCTAGTCACCGAATATTAAAACCAGCCCACTTTATCTTTCTGTCTCCCCAATCGCCCCCTGGCGAACAGAACAGCAAAAGAGGTGACGAAGGACTTGGGAGGAACTGCGGCAGGTCGCGGTCTCCGGCGCGGCAATGTGTCCGGGAAAGTGGAAGAAGCGGATCCAAAGCCCGCCAAGGAGGGGATCACAGAGGTGCGAACTGGCCGCCGAATTACCCCCGAAGACCGCGCTGGTCAGCCTCTTATCTCCGAGGTGTTTTCCAGGAATGCTGCGGTGAGGAAGCCCCCACAACCTATACTTCAGGCGGTGCCTTTGCATGTATCCGCTTCAATAGGGACGGAGGCTGTCGGAGCTGACTCCTCCGGTCCTGAACTTGTGACCTCAGCCCCAGCCACAGACGGGCTGGCACAGTCTCCGGTAACAGAGCAGCCTGGAGATCAGAGTGAGGATCAGCCAGAGCAATGTCAATCCAGCCAGCAGGAACAAGGCCAGGATTCGAGTCCACAGACACAGAAATTAAGAGGAAACACCCCAGCTAGGCAGACAGGTACTGTGAATTTTATGCGTGATGCAAATAAATTGGATGAATTAATTGAAATAGAGCCTGCTATCGGACCTACCATTACGAATGGGGCTATTGGTGTGACTGTGGCACCATCTATCTACCAGAATGGGGCAATGGCATGCCAGGAGGGGATGGGTGAGGCTTGGCTGAGGAATCCAGTGGCTACTCCGGATTATGGAGGGGGGGGAAAAGTTTTTTTCCCTCACAGATGGGTCTGAACTTTCAACGTCTTCCCCCGGGCTTACGGAAGAGGAATCTGGGACTGATGATTCAAACAACCAACATAAGCCGGGATAGGGTAGCTACCCTAAAACGCAGATCAAAAGCTAGGGGGAAAGGCTCGTGATTGGATGGTAATGCTGAATCCACACATAAACTAAAATGGGACTACTCTGCCACAAGTCTGGTTTATAGTGAGGGCCCGCTCGATAAGACCCAAATGCCATCTAGTGACTTTCCTGCAACTAATGTTGCTCCCTCGATGGAGTTAATTTACGCTACCCTCAAACAAATGCAAGGGGAAGCCCGCCAAGAACATCGCAGAGCGCACCAGGCTACAAAGAAGCTACAGGGCTCCATTCGGAAGGTGAGCAAAATGTGCTCAGAAATCCAAGAGAGGGTATCACAGGTCGAAGAAAGAACAGCGACTCTCGAAGGTGAACTAGGGAAGATACAGGAACATAAGGAGCTCCAAGAGAAACAGACAGGCGACATGATGTGGAAACTTGAAGACTTTGAAAACCGCCAGTGCCGGATAAATTTACGATTTTTAGGGATTGAGGAAAATAGTGAAGGCAGCGATATAAGAACTTTTATGGTAAACTTGCTGAAAGGAGCCTTCCCCGAGTTATCAAATTGGAATTGGGACACTGAGATTCAGCAGGCTCACCACTTCCCACTGACCCTGAGGAAAAATGCCACGGCCGGGCAATTGGAACGCCCCAGAGCAATCCTAGTTTTTTTGGGTAATTTTCTCCTTCGGCAGTCCATTTCAGATAAGGCAAGACCGGATGCAAAAAGATCTTACAACGGCCACACTTTCTTCGCACGCCCAGACTTTTGCCACACTACAGTGGAAAGGCGGTGGAGATTACGGCAACTAATTTCTCCATTTCAGGCACTTGGCGCCGAAGCCTATTTACTGAGCCCTGCACGGATCAAAATTATATATAGAGGAAAAATCAGGGTGCTGACATCAGAAATTAAAACTCAAGAGTACCTGAAGGAGTTACAGGAGGCATTCATTTCTAAGCCGTACTCTTCACACAAGATTGAGAACCGATTCATACGGTTCTGAAGACCCATTGAAGTTTTTGAAATTAATAACGTGTCATCAGCAAAGATTAGGGCAGGAATAGTCTGGTTTGCCAGTTTTGGAGGGTCACCATTGCAATCATATAGTGTGTCAATAAGCCCAGTGATGTAGAGTGTAAATAGGGTCGGAGCTAAGACGCAACTCTGTCGGACGCCCCTATCGAGATATATACTCTCAGTTAATTCTCCCCTACCCCATCTTGCTTGGGCATAATTATTGCTATACAGGCATATTATTATATGTAATAAATTTGCTGACATCTCCATACCTTTTACTCTAGCCCACAACTTCTCTCGTGGAAACAGATCAAATCCTGCCCACAAGTCAATGAACACTACATACAGGTGCCCCGTGTTCAATACAACAATTTTCCTAAGAATTAGAATAAAACAGAACACCTGGTCTATACTGCTTTTATATGGCCTGCAACCTGCCTATAAGTATGAGAAAAATTAATTCTCCTTCATCCAAACTTGAATCCTTTGCAGAATCTGCCTACTAAATATTGTTTGTGCATTATCAATTTGGCTATTGGACCTGTAATTAGCTGAAATGTCTTTGTCACCTTTTTTGAAACTTTTTATAATTTCCGCGCCCCTCCAGGTTTCCGGAATCTAGGCCCCCCTGGCTATGGAATTGGATATCAAGTTTAATATGTAGCCCTAAACAATTGGTTCAGAACAATAAAGGTCATCAGGTAGCTTATCCAAGCCTGGTGCTTTTCCTTTCTTAATATTGTCAAGAGCCATTAATGTCTCTTCCAATGTAAAAATAATTGGGGGAGCTACTTCCCTATTCTGAGTTGCAACTGAATGATCCTCAGCATTAGCAGAGCCCACTTCTTTGTTCTGATTTGAGTATTGTTGACTGAAAAGTCGTACCCATGTGTGGGGATGAATTTAAAAATCTTCATCTCTTTCAGTGGATTTTGTGCCGTTGGCCAATAGGTGCTAACAAATCCTACCTAATTTTTAGAAATATGCAATCAGATTGTACCTTGTGCAAAGATTATTTAAAGTGTCCATTATAAAGACACACTTCAGAACTCATCTTTTAACACCTTTACAATATGTCTCAAAAAGAATAAATCTTGATCACCATGAAGCTTCAAGTGACTCCAACAAAGCCAATACTTGCTCCCAAACAGCCTTCCCATGTGCTGATTAACCAACTGTGCACATTTACATTTCTTTCAGGTAGCAGACACTCTGGAAAGAAGGTTTGTTTCTGCTTTAGCAGTCTGCCACTTATCTCTCTTCACAGTACATGATACTCCCTCGCTTCCCTTTCAGCCAGATATGCCTGAAGGTCAGCATTAACCATTAACAGATTTTGTAAAATTAAAACAGTTTGGGCATGTCATACACCCTTAGATCCCTTCCCCCAATTCGACCTCTGCCCTTAACCCCGAACTTATGGGGACGAGATTACTTCATACCAGCAAAGAACGAACGGTCATGGGCTTTTCTTGTACAAACTATTGCAACTTCTTAGTTTAATGCAAATATTATTAATATGCACAAGCATTATGCCTTCTAGTGACTGAAGTCACCTCACAACCCTACGAGACCTGGAGCTTTTATAAAGGAATGTGTTGTCTGACATCTGCTGACCCCTGCAATGTGGCTGCTGTTCAGCATGGCTAAAAGGTAGGGGTGTGGAGTGGGGTGGGGTAGATTGGAGTGGAGTAGATCGGGATAGAGTGGCATGGGGTAGATTGGGGTTGAGTGGAGTGGGGTAGACTGGCGTAGAGTGGAGTGGGGGTAGAATGGGGTAAAATGGAGTGGGGTAGATTGGAGTGGGGTGGAATGGGGTAGATTGGAGTGGGGTAGCTTGAGGTAGACTGGAGTGGCGAAGATTGGAGTAGGGGAGTTGGGTGAATTAGCGTAGTAGATTGGAGTGGGGTCGATTGAATTGGGGTAGAGTGGGGTAGACTGGAGTGGAGTAGATTTGGGTAGATTAAAGTGGGAAAGATTGGAGTGGGGTAGATAGGAATAGGGTAGATCAGGGTAGATTGGGAAAGAGTGGAGTGGTATATAGTGGGGTAGATTGGAGTGGAGTGGTCTAGATTGGGGAAGAGTGGAGTAGGGTGGATTGGAGAGAGGTGGATTGGGTGGATTATAGTAGGGTCAATGGAATGGAGTGGGGGTAGATTGGGGTAGTTTGGAATGGGTTAGATTGAGGTAGAGTGGGGTAGATTGGGGGCATGGGGTAGATTGGAGTGGCATGGGGTTGATTGGGATCAGATTTGGTAAATTGGAGTGTGGTGGAGTGGGGTAGATAGGGGTAGAGTGGGGTAGATTGGAGCGGAGTAGAGTAGATTGGATTGCAGTGGAGTAGACTGGAGTGGGGTAGATTGGGTAGGGTGGAGTGGGATATATTGGGATTGAGTGGAGTGGGGTAGACTGAATTGGGGTAGATTTGGGTGAAGTGGAGTAGATTGGGGTGAAGTGGGGTAGATTGGAATGGAGTGGCGTAGATTAGAGTGGGGTAGATCGGGGTAAAGTGGAGTGGGATATATTGGGGTAGATTGGAGTGGGGAAGGTTGGGGGAGAGTGGAGTGCAGTGGATTTGGGTAGATTGCAGAGGAGTGGGTTAGACTGGAGTGGAGTGGGGTAGATGGGAGTGGATAGGAGTAGATTGGAGTGTAGTGGGATAAATTAGGGTGGAGTGGGGTAGAGTGTAGTGGGGTAGATTGGGTGGCTTATGCTAGGGTTGATTGGAATGGAGTGGGGTAGATTGGAGTGAGACAGATAGCATGGGATAGATTGGGGTAGATTGGAGTGGCATGGGGTAAATTGGAGTAAAGTAGATTGTAGTGGAGTTGGATAGAGTGGCATGGGGTAGATTGGAATGGATGCAGCAAATTGGAGTGGGGTAGATTGGGTTATGGTGGGGTAGATTGGAGAGGAGGAGATTGGGGTAGATTAGAGTGGGGTAGATAGGAGTAGGGTAGATGGGGTAGATTAGGGAAGATTGGAGTGGGATATATTGGGATAGATTGGAGTGAAGTGGACTAGATTGGGGAAGAGTGGGCTGGGGTGGATTGGGGTAGACTGGAGTGGAGTCGGGTAGAGTGGAGTGGGGTAGATTAGAGTGGGGTAGATTGGGTGGAATATAATAGAGTACATTTGAATGGAGTGGGGTAGATTGGAGTAGTTATAATAGGGTACATCTGAATTGAGTGGGGTAGATTGGAGTTGTTTGGAGTGGGGTAGATTAGGGTGGAGTGTAGGGGGTAGATTGGGGGAGTGGGGTATATTGGAGTGATGTGGGGTAGATTTGGGTGGGGTAAATTGGAGTGGGGTGGAGTAGGGTAGATTGGGGTAGAGTGGGGTAGATTGGAGTAGAGTATATTGGGGTGGAGTAAATTGAAGTGAGGTAGATTGGGTAGAGTGGAATAGGATACATTGGGATAGAGTGGTATGGGATATATTGGGGTAGGCTTGAGTGGGGAAGATTGAATTGGGGTAGATTGGGGTGGAGTGGGGAAGATTGGAGTGACACGGGGTAGATTAGAGTAGGGTAGATTGGGGTAGAGTGGAATGGGATATATTGGGGAAGATTGGAGTGGAGTGGAGTAGGTTGGGGAGAGTGGAGTATAGTGGATTCAGGTAGATTGGAGTGGGGTAGTTTGCAGTGGAGTGGGGTAGATAGGAGTGGAGAGGAGTAGATTGGAGTGGGGTAGGGCAGATTAGGGTGGAGTGGGGTAAAGTGGAGCATTGTAGTTTGGAGTGGGATATATTGGGTGGATTATGGTAGGGTAGATTGGAGTGAAATGGAGTAGATTGGAGAGGAGTGGGGTAGATTGGAGTGAGATAGATAGGAGTGGGGTAGTTTAGAGTGGGGTCGTTTGGAGTGGGGTAGTTTGGGTAGATTGGAGTGGAATGGGGTAAAGTGGATTGGATTGGAATGGAGTTGGATAGAGTGACATGGGGTAGATTGGGATGGGGTAGATTGGAGTGGAGTAGAGTAGATTGGAGTAGAGTGTAGTGTAGTAGATTGGAGTGGGGTAGATCGGGTAGAGTGGAGTGGGATATTGTAATGTAGTTTGTGGTGGAGTGGGGTAGAGTAGATGGATTAGATTGGACTGGAGTAAGGTAGATTTGGGTGGCATGTGGTATATTGGAGTGAAGAGGAGTAGGGTAGATTGAGTAGAGTGGAATGGAGTGTGGTAGATTGAGATAGAGTGAAGTGGGGTAGATCGGGTGGATGGGAGTGGGTAGATTGGGGTCAAGTGGGGTGGAGTTGGATAGATTGGAGTGGGGTCAAGATCAGGGTTGGAATGGGAACCCAAAGCAGCCCCGGCAAATTTTGTCAGACCAGCCCTGGTACGGTGCATAGCGAGTGAGTCGACCACTATAAAGGGGGGTTTTGGTGGGTTCCCCCGCCAAGAATATTTGGGGGGAAATGGTGCATTTTGCAACACATTTGTCATTATATATTCATTGTATTAGCTTTTAAAGCATAGTAAATTATGACCTTACTGTGCACTAGGATGCGACAATCTTTGCTGGGTCTCTTCAATGATTCCCTCACTATCACCCTCCAACAGTGCTTCTCATCACTGCATAGCTCCTCTCACACATGTATTTTATTTGTTTTATAGCACCTCTCATACCAGTGTAGGGTGTTGGAGCACTTTACATAACACACATACAGGGACAATGAATCATACATGGGTAAATCTGTGTAGAGAAAATGGGAAACATAATTTACCATGAAGTCTAAACCACGCACTACCTTTACAACGTGGTCTGAAAAACGACCTTTCTTTACCACTGCATTCCTTTACCACACAGTCTTTACAACTACTTGCCAAAGGTGAAGCGGCGTTGGACTTCCAATGCTTTCCCTACTGTTGCGCAGACTGGAGTCAGAATAGTGATTTATACCTCTCCAAAGTCCAGCGTTGCCCCTAAGGCAAAGTGGTTGTGGTTTGTAAAGACTTGCACGGTAAAGGAATGCAGTGGTAAAGACAGGTCATTGTAAAGACCACGTTTTAAAGCCATGCGTTGTAATGGCTTGCGTCGTTCGGTCATACATCCATAGAAATTGTTACATAAGGCAAAGGAAACATCAAGGTGAATGATTCACATGCCATCCATACTGGTAGGCACTTTTTAAGAGTGCTTGGTCTGCAGAAGCACAAACTCGGGATTCAGAACATAACACAGAATGTATTTCTACCCAAACAAACCTTTTAAACTTTTTTGCAACATCTGGATAATGAAATGTTGGTGAAAAAACATACCTTTCTAACCTGTAGAGGGTAGATTGCAGTGGGGTGGGGTGGATTGGAGTGGAGTAGATTGGAGTGGATGTGGCAGATTGGGGTGGGGTAAATTGGGGAGGGGTAGATTGGGAGGGGTAGATTGGAGTAGGGTACATTGGTGTGGAGTGGGGTGGAGTGGGTTATATTGGAGTGGAGTGGGGTAGAGTAGAGTGGGGTAGATTGGGTGGATTGGAGTGTGGTAGATTGGAGAGGAGTGGGATGGACTGCGGTAGATTGGAGTGGGTAGATTGTGGTAGATTGGAGTGGAGTAGATTGTGGTGGAGTGGAGTAGATTGGAGTGGAGTGGGGTAGATTAGAGTGGAGAGGAGTTTGATAGATTGCAGGGGAGTTTGGAGTGGGGTAAATTGGAGTGGAGTGGGGTAGATTGAAGTGAATTGGCGTGGAGTGGGGTATACTGGGGTAAATTGGAGCAGACTGGGGTAGATTTGAGTGGAGTGCTGTAGATTGGTGTGGAGTGGAGTAGATTGGAGTGGGGTGGGGTAGATTGGGATAGATTGTTGCGATGTGGGGTGGGGTAGATTGGGGTAGATTGGAGTGGGCTACATTGGAGGGGAGTGGGGTAAATGGTGTGAAGTGGAGGGAAGTGGGGTGGCGTGTAATGTCATGGAGTCAATGGTGTAGATTGAAGTGGCGTGGAGTTGGTTGGCGCTGAGTATCTTAGACTGGAGGGGCGTAGATTGGAGTGGCATAGAATGGAGTGGCATGGCATTGAGTGGAAGGGCATAGAGTGGAATGGAGTGGCGTAGTGTGGAGTATGCATGGTGTGGTAACGCACTGTCATTACAGACAACACATTTTCAATTGAAATGGCCATTACAATTGCATTGACATACAGTTTTACTACACACAAACGATAGAGTGTACAAATGTCATTCCCTAGTGTATTGATGTGTTTTGACCGTGTTCAAATATTTGTTTCCACCACACTTCAGAATTACAGTAAAATGTGCTTCATTTGCACTAATTCTGATATATTCTGAAACATTAGCATAGTTCATTTTTTTGTGTGCTAGAGAAACAAAAACATTCTAAACCCTCTCCTCTTACATGGACACTCAGCAGGATTGTCATATAAATTCTCTCACTTAGAAGTCAGAGAAAGAAAAGTAAACACCAAGCTCCCAGGAAGAGAGAGCTTGACATTTGACCTCTGTCTTAGAATGGATGACAAACTGACAAGAACAAGATTTGAAAGGCCTGTGTACAGAAAGCGAGTTCGCAGAAGATGCAGTAAACCAGCTTTGGGCAACTGGAGTGTTAGACCTGGTATCTATTGGTGTGAATTCCCCTGTCTTTTTGCTTCTGACCTCCTGTTTTTTAACTGTGTGCTGCATTTCATTTTTGCTGGTGTTAGGTCTCTGGGCACTTTACCACTGCTGACCAGTGCTAAAGTGCAAGTGCTCCCTGTCTAAACTGTATTGGTTATTGGTACCCTTGGGAAATTAGATCCTCTGATAATAACTAGCTCAGACTCCCTAAGGACACAAGGAAAGGTAGGTGGCTGGGTATAGTTTGCACTAAGTCGTGAAAGAGTCACACAGCAAGCATTATATCTTCAGAGAAATTGCTCAAAGGATAAAGAGTAACGTCCACCTCTCGTCACTGAGTTTGTAGACAGCAGTCTACAACTATACAAAGCAATAAAAGTCAATATCCTGAGCGAATTGTCCAAAATGAAAAGAAGAGTCCACACAATATTTCCGTAGAAATCTTCTCCAATCTTGTTTATTCCAAGTTCAGCAAGGTTACAGCCACTTCAGCCATCAGAAAACAACTTTAGCCAACACGTGTTTCGTCTTGTGGAATTATCCGGCGACTTCCTCAGGGCACAAAATGTCGTTTGATATGGCAAAAGTATAGTTTATTCATATCCTCACGATCACTAAACTCAAGTTCCATAGGTGTAACAAAAGCGATTTCCTCAGAATATTGTCCTCAAGGAGAGTACTCCTTGTGTTTCAACAATGTTGTGAGAAATATATATGCATGAATGTATTAAACACTTAATTTTTCGATGAGAAAAACAATGAAAAAAATTGTTGATTGATTGTGTCATTGACAAATTTGGTTATAACCGATGCAAATCGAATTTTAATTAGTTTCAGATTTTGTTAAATACATCATGCAGTGCACACAGGTCATTCCGGCTTTGAATGTTCAGAAGTTATTTATTTTGTAACATGTCGTAGGGACACAGGCAGTTCCCTTCACCTGTTCTGCACGCACTCAGTGATTACATTGAGCACATAGTAAGCAAACTTGCAAAATTCTTGGAGTGCTACGCTCACCACTGTTTTTCATTCAAATCTTGCTTCTGCCTATTTGGGCGTGAGCACCCACCAACACAAAACATGTCTTTTGATAGCATAGCCAATCTAACAGATAATCGAGCAGACACCAAAGGATATACAACAGAGGAGGCTACACAAATATATGCATTGATTCAGGAAACTAAAACCTTCAACGGTCAGGAGGGATCAACAACTCAGACATTTAGAATTTATTTTGAAAAGAGAACCTAATCAACATTTACATGCTTCAACTTTGATCACAATCATAAAACCAAAAGAATTCCACGAGGACTAAGATTAGCTATCAAGCCAATGTTGTTTCGCTTCCAACATAATAGGAATTTCATGGAAAAGTGGTACGCGGTACTGAATAAATGTTCTTTGGATCTAGTTTTACTCATCATCGAAGAACTCTCTCAGACCATTAAAGAATTAGAAGAGGAGATTCATAACATTAAAAGAGACTTGTCTATCAGAATAGAAACAGAATCATGGACTAATACCCTTGAGCAAATTAATATTCGGCTGGATAAGTATGGCAAAGAACTGGAAGAAAGAAAACTTTGTAAGTTTAAAAGGGATACTATAGACTACAAGTTAAAAGAGGTATACACCTGGGCAGAGGTGTATGCCCAAAGAAGACCCTGGCAGAAACCCAACACCTCCTCTGAAGAGAGCGTTGTGTCAGATCGCAAACTTGAGTCAAACAGATTACCACTGACGAAAGAATCATCATCTAAAGAATCCTCTACGACTAAGAGTACAAACTTAGATGAGGATGAACCTTCTCCATCTTCTTCGTCTTCTTTTTTGGACAAAGGTGCAGAATCGGGCAGACCACCAGACCCAATGACCACAAAACAAATCGTATCAAAATCCGCAGAGGAAAAAGAAAAGGAAAAAAGACGCAAAAACTTGAGGAGTCAGAAACAATAGTCATCAACATTTCATCACAAAGTCTCACTGAGAATCAAATGAAGGTTTTGAATAAAGGTACTTCATTTGTTCCTACATACAATACCAATTTATTTGAAACTGAAATTGCTTTATTCAAATTTATGAGGACATTGAGACTGCAACATTTTTTTGAGAACGTATTGCCGAAAAGTGAAGCTGTTGAAGAACCAAGATATACTGAATTCAAAGGTAAAAGTTCCTTCATGCCTCCTTCATCACATAAAATGTTGGACACTTTTGAAGTTTTAGTTAAAAAGGATTTACAGAACATCAATTTCAAAGTTCCTAAATCCACAAATTTGTCCAGATCAGATCAACGTACATTAAAAAATCTGGCAAACAATTAGAGTCTGATGTTTCAAAAGCTGACACAGGTGGCGCATTAGTGATTATGGACAAGTCATACTACAACAAAAAAGTTTGTGATCACGTATCTGATGAATCAGTATACATTGAACTTAATCAGGATCTGACTAATGAAATCATGGATACTTAGCACAAGATCTTGGATAAAGCAATTGAAATGAATTGGATAAGCCAAAAACGAAGGTCTCGACGTCCCAAATTATATATGTTACCAAAAATACAGAAAGATTTGAAGGATCCTCCGTTTAGGCCAATAGTGTCAGGTTGTGGATCTCTTTTTGAGCCTTTGGGAAAATACGTCGATCACTTTTTACAACCTATTGTACAGGGCTGGCAATCATATAAACAAGATACTACGGATTTCCTCAGAAGACTGATTAATTTACCCAAGGAAAACATGGATGATTGGATTGTATGCACCATTGACCTGACATCGTTATATACATCTATTCCTTTGTCTGAAGGCATGGAAGCAGTGGAATGGGCCCTATTAAACCAAACTTCATTGAAAGTGAACAAAGTTTTCTTATTGGAAATATTACAATTTTGTCTACAGCACAGCTACTTTGAATGGTTAAATGAGTTTTTTCTTTAAATAAGCGGAAAATCTATGGGGTTTGGAGGAGCCCCAGTTTATGCAAATATCTTCATGGTTAAGTTCGAATCAGAACATATTCTTCTCGATGAAGGTTGGAACAAACATTTGGTTTGTTACTATCGATACATCGATGACATTTTTGTAATTTGGAATCACACTGAACACGCTCTTGAGGAGAACATAACCAGACTAAACACCGTAAATGAGAGAATCAAATTTACCCATACAATCAGCAAGAATAACATTTCATTCCTGGCTGTTAGGATAGAAAGAAACAAGACTGAAATTCTGACCAGCGTTTTTACAAAACCCACAGATAGAAATAATGCATTGCATTTTCAAAGTTTTCATCCTCCCTCATTATTGAAGAACTTACCTTACTCGCAGATGATGAGAGCTAAAAGAATATCATCAAACAACGAATCATGTGACAATGCCATTGCAAAAATCAGGGCGAGATATTTACATCGAGGCTATCCGGGATCAGTTGGGATGAAAGCAGAAGAACAGATCGCACTTAAAGAACATCAGGAGTTGTTGAAAAAAACAACTTAAACCGGAAAAACAACAAGTGGTCTTTGTGTCAAAATTTTCCACACATTCCAGACAAATTTAAAAAATCATGTTAAAACGTTGGGAATTACTACAAACAGAGCCAGAATTTATAAACTTATTCAATGAACGACCGGTATTTGCTTACACCCGGACCAGAAATATTAAGGAATTATTGGCAGGCAAAGATGACATTACACAAGAAAAATTGGAAAGGTATGAGGCAGTGCAAAAATTGTGTACACTGCAACAATGTTATAAGCAGCAAAAACATCACACACCCAAGGACGGTGAAACTGTGACTCTAAAGCATTCAGCAGATTGCAACTCTTCGAATGTCATTTATTGCATTAAATGTCCATGTGGCCTATTATACATAGGGATGACATAGAGAAAATTGAAGATACGGATATCTGAGCACAAAAGTACCATACGTAATAAGAACCTGAATTCAAGCCTAGCAGCTCACTGGATAACCGAACGTCATAATATTGCACAAATATGATTTTTGGTTCTAGAAACTGTGACACCAAAACCAGCATTAAATCCAAACAAAATTTTACTTCAAAGGGAAAGTTTTTGGATAAAAAAATTCAACACCATGATTCCATTTGGTTTGAATGACAAACTGGAGAGGAGTTGTTTTTTGTAAACAAATGTAGTTTCCCTAGTTAGCAGGTGCAGGACACATCACATCACATTACACATTCCAAACAAGTAGAGAACTAGCAACATTAAGGTTTGCAATTAGGCATGCTGTAACTATTGTTTATATCAGGATTGGCCAATCAGTGATGTGACTGTAATGCAACAAAAATGTACTGTATTCTTGACATGTAATAATATGCATTATGTCATATCAAATATTGTTAGTGATGTCAGAATCAAGACGGTCCAGATTATACAGCTCACTAATCACAATAGGGGTCGTGGTTGCATGAGGTTGTGTTATTGTTGCGTAATGCATGGATCATTGGTTACATGAGACACCGCTACTGAATATATCATGGATATCGGCTGCACCGTCGTGGATGTTCATTGAGTACTTTACCATAGGCTTGCACCGGGTCTGCGGAGGCATTAGAGAAGCATGTTTGGTGTTTTTGTTATGTCGGTTTCTGTACATATTGTAGTTCCTCCAGTTTAGGAGTACTACCTTTCTTAGGATGGCCGCCGGTAGATTCATATAGTCCTATTTTCATGACCATGTTACTTAGACTCTGAAGAACAAATGGTATTTAGCCCGTAGTACGCGGCATTCGTGAAAGTTTGAAGCAGCAGAGTTGAGCGCGTTTAAGTTGGTAGACGCTGTCGGATACGGATACGGATACAAGTATGCGATGAGTATTTAGTTATCACGGAGTAGATCAGGGACGTACCCCTGTGGGTTTATATTTAAACACGCGTTTATTTATCTGTCTGCAGGAGGTTATATACTGGTAGCATCACCTTCTATTCTGAAACGGTTATTGTTGTTTCTCACCAAACAACATTAAGTAAGTTGATCTGGTATCATTTTGAGGTTTCATTTTATTTGCCCGTCACTGTTTTAGGAACTTCAGTCCACTTTTCCTCTGTGAGCATTTCTTTATACGGCCCTTGTTAATTTCACGGTATCATCGGTAACGGTGTGAATTGGTTTATAAAAGTGTACCTCACCATGGTAAAGTGGGTATTACAACGGTTTCTGATATTGAAGCATGTTGGTCACTTAATAAGCACAGGGTGCTGTTGTTGAATGAGAGAGTTGTTTTACCTCCTAGTAAGTTTTGGCAATGATTTGATTAGATTATGATGAAGCGTATATTGATTGGAACTAACAGTATTTTTTTGTTTGTAAATAGTGACCCCTGAGGAAGGGACAAAGGGTCCCGAAATGCATAGGGCATCGAGGTTTTTTCCTTTGTGGACCTCATACAAGCACACGCCAATGATGTTATTCAGGAAACAACATGTTGTGAAAAAGTTGTTTACTTTGTATTGAACATCATTCAATTATATGATTGTTGATTTGATAACAATGTTTTGAGAAATATATATGCATGAATGTATTAAACACTTAATTTTTCAATGAGAAAAACAATGAAAAAATTGTTGATTGATTGTGTCACTGACAAATTTGGTTATAAACGAACGATGCAAATCGAATTTTAATTAGTTTCAGATATTGTTAAATACATCCCGCAGTGCACACAGGTCATTCCAGCTTTGAATGTTCAAAGTTATTTATTTTGTAACATGTCGTAGGGACACAGGCAGTTCCCTTCACCTGTTCTGCACGCACTCAGTGATTATATTGAGCACATAGTAAGCAAACTTGCATAGTTCTTGGAGTGCTCCGCTCACCACTGTTTTTCATTTAAACTATACTTTTGCCATATCAATTGACGTATTTTTCCCTGAGGAAGTCGGTGGATAATTCCACAAGACAAAACACGTGTTGGCTAAAGTTGTTTTCTGATGGCTGAAGTGGCTGTAACCTTGCTGGACTTGGAATAAACAAGATTGGAGAAGATTTCTACAGAAATATTGTGTGGACTCATATTTTCATTTTGGACAATTCGCTCAGGAAATTGACTTTTATGACTCCCTAAGGACATTGGAATCTATCATCCCTTAGAAAAAAAAGCCCCGGGCCTGGACTGCATTCCATCTGATCTCTATGCTGCAGAACCCAATATTTGGACAACTTATTTTAACCTTCTAACGAGGGCGATTCTTGAAGGGGGGGCACCAGAATCTTGGCATAATACCAAAATTGTTCCTATATACAAAAGAGGGCGGAGCGATGAGGCTGGGAACTATAGGCCAATTAGCCTTTTAGATGGTCTCCAGAAGATTTTTTTGCCAGCAAGTGTTTGGGAAATTAATAGACTGGGCTCAAACAAATAATACATTCTCAGATCTACAAGCCGACTTCAGGCCTAAAATTAGCACCCTTGATCAAATTGTGAGATTTTTAACAATATATTGGAAAAATGTAGTGCTGGGTAAAGGATGTCTCTATGTCATTTTCATAGATTTAAAATCTGCATTCGACATGGTTCCACGAAGGAAACTTTGGGGAGTTTTAGAAAATATGGGAGTTCCAGCCAATATTTTAGATATCCTTATAAGGATTCATGAGAACAATATTGCATGCAGCAGATATGGTAAGAATGAGAAGTTGACCAACGCCTTTGGGATAGAAAGGGGAGTGCTTAAAAGGGTGGATGCTAGCTCCTACCCTTTTGCACTGTTTGTAAATTACTTGGCTGGTGTTTTAAATTTCCCCAGAAATTATGCCCCTAAAATTGGCTCCATAAAAATCCTGGTATTACTTTTTGCAGATAATACGCTGCTAATTTCCAAAACCCCAAGCGTCCGGCAAGCAATTTTGAATCGTTTACTGCAGTTCTGTTCCGAGCGGGGTTTAGAGCGAAATATAAGTAAAATAATATATATGATACTAAACCCCATTGGGACTTCCCAAACAAATATAATAGTAAATAACTCACCCCTTGAGCGCGTGTTTGATTTTGTTTACTTGGGGGTAACCCTGTCCCATAATTTAAGTTGGAAAGCTGAGGTAAGCAAGTATGCGCTCAAACTCCAACAACAGTCTGGGGCAATTCTTAAGTTGGCTAAAAGAATGAAATCTAGGAACTTAACCCCAGCTTTAGAACTTTATAAAGTCAGGGCAAAATGTGTAGCCCTCTATGAAGCAGAACTGTGGGGCCATTCAATCATAAAGGAATTATCTGTGGTTGAGAACCATTTTTTAAGGCAGTTCTACATCCTGCTTCCAAGATTCTCCAAGGGTTTGTGCATGTTTGCCTCCTGTTAAGAAGTCTCAGGGCCAACGAAGACATCACCTACCAGCATCTGGGCTCTCCTGCTGAGAGTCCTGACTTGCCAAGTGGTACCAAATCCAGTTCCTGGGCCCTTGGAAGTAGAATCTGGTGATCTTAGGAGAAAATCCTTGCATCTACTTCCAGCACCTGTTTTCTCGATGCATCGCTGGAAAAGATCGACGCATCGCTACTGTTTGCCCGAAGCATGGTTCCCGATCTGCGCATCTACCACAGCTTTCACTGCAGGCCCCAGCCCAACGTCGCAGCGCGTCAGAAAAATCACCACATCATGAGTCCTGATCACTGCGTCACAGTCGTCCGTGGCACCCGCTCTGACTCTGATGCAGCACCTGCTTGCAGCTGAAGAATCGATGCAGCACCTGCTTCGCGGCGTGAAAATCCAAGCTTTGCCGCTGTCGTAATGGCGCAGCACATCTAGATTTTCGACGTATCATTCTTCAATGCCAATACTTCATCGACACCATACTGCAGTAAGGTACTGAGGCCACATGTCCGGAACCCTACGCATCACCTCCCCTTCCAGGAGCAAGAGTGGGGGAGATGTAAGGCTCCCCTGCAACCATTCCTTGTCATGACCATCCCTTTCGGGCACCTGGGCATTGACGGGCCTCTGGATCCCAAGACAGTCATGGGCAACAGTTTCATCCTGGTCTTGGTGGACCATGCCACCCAGTACCTGGAAGATATACCTCCGAGGACAGTGATGGCGCCTTCCATGGTCCAGGCACTGATGGGGATCTTTACCCGTGTGGGTTTTCCCAAGGAGGTGGTATATGACCGGGGTACCAACTTTATGTCGCTGTACATAAAGGCCATGTGGAAAGAGTGTGGAGTGAACTACAAATTCACCACCCTTTGTCAAGGTTTCCGGAACCTCATGAAGCACTCCTCAGAATCCGGGCGATGCAGTAAGATATCCACCTCTCGACATCCCCAACTCAGATAATACACACAGAGTATTAGGGCGATCAAGCGAGGGAGGGGAATAGGGAAGGAGCAGCTGGGAAAGGGAGTCCTGTGGGAGAGAAAGAAGACCATGAAACACAATCCAGAATAAACCTACACTCTCAGGATCTCGCTACAACTGATCCATACCTGAATCATACAGTTGTATAATTTCTCACAACTTATGACAGTAACGGGTACTCTCACTCCTCTTGGAATACTCCTAGGATAGAAAAAGATATATTATAAACGTTCTTTCTTCCTATCGCCCCTTCATTCCACTTCCTATAATAAAACACATTCAAACATACCGTTTGAAAAAATACCAGGAAACCAAAAAATCCAAGAAAATCAAATAATGAAGCACAGAGCAATTACTCCATTGTCTCTCTTCATAATCCAAAAGTCAAGATAGAAACAAAGTTATATTTCCGCTGGATTTCCAAGGGTTAATAATCCAAAGTACAAATCATCAGAGAACATCAACCAAAGTACAGCCTATCAGATAGGGTATCTCAATAACCCAGTTAGGCCACTGACTAATAAAGCAAAATGGTAAACAGCACGATCCTTTAGTAAAGAATCAAATCCTCACTCCTACCTGGTAGAAAAATAGTCCCGAAGAGGTCAGAAGAGGATACGGCAGTTCAGAGCACCTGGGGTGATAATACCTCTTATCACCGATCGATGCTTGAAGAAAGACTGGGATAACCGCCTTCCCAATATCTCCTTTGTATGCCAGTTTATAAGGGGAAGAAAACAAATGGGAGACCTTTCAACGAGGCTGCGAGGCGGAATCCACGGCACTCCCGCTGAGCAGCTCCGAAATTCCAAAGACGTTCCGTGGAGCAAGGGCGTGGAAGAATAGCCGTCCTCCGCCCAATCAGGAAACACTGGTTCTCCTATCCAGGAGAACGGAACAGAACAGCAAGGCGCAGAGAAAAGGGAAGCCCTGCGAGGAACCCGCCGAGCGGGCATCTGGTAGTGAAAGAAGAATTACGCACACCGGCCGGTGTGCACGGACGATTTTAATACCCAACTCCTCCTCTTTCTCTCGCCCTGACTTCTGGGAGTTGCAGTCCTGTAATTCCGAAGTCCAGGTAGGCGCCACCTGGCTCACATCCTGACAGTACGCCCCCCTCCCAGGCGCCTCCTAGAGCCAGGTTTGCCGGGACACCTCAAATAGAACGATCGCACTGCGGACGGTGCGTGAACATTGACACATGGTTCGCAAGAGTCATCTTTGGAGGAGTAACCCTTCCAGGACACTAGATACCACAGCTTGCCCTGTCTGTACTTCGAATCCAGGATACGACTGACCTCATATTCCAGATGCCCATCACGCACCACCGGAGGGACTGAACGACATCTAGTCCCACGTGCCGGCTTCAATAAACTACAATGGAATACCAGATGGATACGGAGATTGGCCGGCAGTTTTAGGCGATAGGCCACTGGATTGATCCTCTTCAGAACTGTGTATGGACCAATGTATCTAAGATGGAATATGCTTCTCACCCTGAAGCGTATATTCCATGTAGACAACCAAACCCGGTCTCCAGGTTGATAAAGGGGACCATCCTTACGGTGTTGGTCAGCCCACTTCTTGTAGAACTGTTTAGCCTTGGACAAATGGATGCCAATCCTTTTGTGCACCGTGTGCAAGCGTTTAACATGTCTCATCACTGTAGGTTGATCTGCCACCTCGCCAGGAATAGAAACCAGTAGCACTCTAGCATGAAACCCATAATTGGCAAAGAACGGGGTCTCGCCAGTAGAACAGTGCAAGGCATTATTGTAGGCTAACTCAGCCAACCCCAACAACGCCACCCAGGAATCATTGGCCTCTTTAGCATAGCAACATAGGTATTGTTTGAGGGTTTGGTTTAACCTCTCGGTTTGTCCATCCGTTTGCGGGTGGAAGCTAGTGGACAGCGCTGAGTCAATATGTAGTGCCTTGCACCACATTTTCCAAAATCTAGCAATGAATTGCGTCCTCTGTCGGACACGATGACTCTCGGAATACTATGTAACCAGGGGCCATATGTAGGTGGGCTAATACCGGTCGGTAACGGCCGAAAATCTGTAAATTTCCCGTTACCGACCGGTATTTAGCCCTTTGCGATGTAGGAGGCCGGATTTAATGAGTCGGTAATTTACCGATTCGTTATTTTAAGGAATCGGTAAATTACCGATTCCTTCAATCCTATGTAGGGAGCACTCAAGTGAGTGCATTTTTGGTTTAAGGATTCGTTATCTACCACCAACTACAAGTTGGTGGTAAATACCGAATACCTTTTAAAAAGCAATTTTGTGCTTTTTAAAAGTGCCATGTGGCAGACATACATGCCCTTAGGGCATGTATGTGCGCCACATGTGCACACATGCACGATTCAGGGGTGCAACAGGGTGTCAATTTGACACCCTGCCACCCTGAATATGCTCCCCTATTACCGATTCGGTATTTACCGAATCGGTAATAGTGAATGGCTTCCCATTCATTCCTATGGGCCTCCAGGCCCATAGGAATGAATGGGAAGGTATTCCTTATTACCGAATCGGTAATAACAAATATTACCGAATCGGTAAAATTTACCGAATGTTTACCTACATTCTATTTACCGATTCTTAAATACCGAATCGGTAAAATTCGGTATTTAGGAATCGTTAAATAGAAATTACCTACATATGGCCCCAGATTACATGAGTCAGTAATAACTGAGCAGTTTGTCCTGCTGTAGGCAAATTGTTACACGGGATGAAATGTCCCATCTTGGTGAGACTGTCCACCACGACCAGAATAGCAGTATACCCCTGATCTTTTGGCAACCCTGTGACCAAGTCCATGCTAATATTTTGCCATGGTAGGGCTGGAGTGGGCATTGTTCTCAACTTTCCTGTTTGTTTTGCATGTTCACCTTTTGCCCTGGCGCATGTCTCACATCGCGATATCCAACACCTTACGTCCTCACCCAACGAATCCCACCAGAAATGACGTTGGATCAAGTGTTTGGTCTTTAGGCACCCTTGATGCCCAGCAAGAACCGATTAATGACACCAGTTAAAAGCCTTCAACCGGAGCTCATGAGTTAGCAGGTATAGTTTGTTCCTGAAGAAGGGGAGACCTTGCTTAAGTTTCCGATGACTATCGCCTTCCTCCCATCTCCTCCAGAAGGCCGAGGACTTATGCTTTTTTACCTCCTCTAGGAAGTCCTCTACCTTAACCACGCATACCACCTTGTTAGGGTTGATGATGGCATCCAGAACCCCTTTTTCTTTTGGTCCTTCTCCTGTGTCTTTTCTGGACAGGGCGTCTGCCTTTCTGTTGTCGGACCAGGTCGAAAGGTGACCACAAACTCGTACTCCGCAAAAAACAGCATCCAACGCATCTGTCTCTGAGACAATTGCCTGGTGGTTTTCATATACTGCAGATTTCTATGGTCTGTGTATACTGTGACTAGATGTTGTGCCCCCATAGATACTGTCTCCATTCCTGGAAAGCCTTCTTTATTGCAAGCAGCCCTTTTTCAGCAATAGTGTAGTTGGATTCTGCTGGGTTCAGTTTCTTGGATAAATAAGCCACTGGATGTAATTGACCAGTCAGTCTGTCTCGTTGCGAGAGAACAGCTCCGATCACTACATCCGAAGCATCTGCTTCCACCATGAATGGGATATCGGGTTGAGGATGTTGCAACACTGGTGCAGATGTGAAGGCGGATTTCAGGAGTGCGAAAGCTTCCATAGCTTCCGAGGACCAAACAAAAGGAGCACCCTTTCTCAACAGCCTAGTGATAGGAGTCACGGCTTGTGAAAAATGTGCAATAAACCCACGATAATAGTTGGCAAAACCTAGAAAGCATTGCACATCATGCACATTCTTAGGGATTGGCCATTCACACACTGCCTGTATCTTTCTCTCAGCCATGCTCAAACCTGACGGACTCAATATCACACCTAAGAACTCCACTTCCTGAACCTGGAACTCACATTTGCTCAACTTGCATAATAGATGATGTTCTCTTAATTTCTTTAGTATCAGAAGTGTAGGAAGGTGGAATCTGACTATATGGTTGCCCCCACTTTTTTCCTGGTGTTTTGCTGGTTTATGACTTAGTTGGACTGGGATCCTGCTATTCAGGGCCCCAGTCTATCTGCTTCCTCTATAAAATGGTTTCCATGTGCCTTAGGCACATCTCTGATTGGAATCTGGAGTGCCCTTATAAGTCCCTAGTATATGGTATACTATGTACCCAGGGCATAGGTACCTCAGAGGCCTACCAGGGGCTGCAGCATGTATTGTGCCACCCCTGGAAGGCCATCCAAAAGGACACCACAGGTCTGCTACTGCAGCCTGGGTAAGGTGGTGCATGCACCCCGTATTGTGATATAGGCTACCTACATCACTACATACATACACACATATAAACCTATAAGTCACTCCTATGGCAGGCCTTATCAATCCTGAAGGCAGAGTGCGTGGTTCCTATGTGAGAGGATGCCCCTGCATGAGCTGGGCCCCTCTGCAGCGTTCGGAGACCCTTCTCTGATGCTGTTTGTAGTGCAACCCGACCATATACTCTTAAGCGCATTATAACCTCGCGTTAAATGCTAACTTTGGGATGGCTGCACGGAAACATGTTGTGTTTGGTGTCAAACATCTTGGAATACTACCCCCCGCCAGTTCTGGCGGCGGGGGTAGCATTCCACCCTTCTAGAGGGAAAGACATGTACACACCGGTATACCCGGTACTGACTTTCCAGAGCCCTGGCATCACAAAATGGATGCCGCTGCCACAGACACGAGTCTGGCCTCCTGCTGCTGACCGAAACTCCGGCAGGGAGGCCTGGACAATAGGTTTCCTGTCCCAGGGAGGTGTGACCACCTCCCCAGACAGGATAGTGTGTATTGGGGCTGGGCGGGAGCACTCTCTGGTGCTTTGAAGTCCTGCACTGGGGGCACACTTGGTGTCCCTGTGCATACCCCAGTTCAAACCGGCTCAGGGGCTTCCAGCCCCTGCCCTGGCGCGAAACTGGACCAAGGGAAAGGGATGTAACCACCCCTCTGCCCTGACCCTCCCATAGGTGGGGCCACAGAGCATATCCAACCCCCTACCTTAGTATAAGTAGGGGACCCCAGTCCTTAGGACTTTAGATTTACCTGGACAAAACTCTGATACAGAATCCTGGCCCTTCGACGCTCTACTTCAAGATTAGAGGACTGAAGAATCTCCCTTGGGGTCAAGGAGTGACTCCCCTGCTTGGCAGGCACCAAAGAAGCAATTGTCCGGTCTGCATCGCTGAAGCTCCCGTTGGACGCCGAAGTCTTTGCATCACCAGAGGTGGATTTCCAGACTTCCCCGAGGCTGCCCTGAGTCCCCAGCAAAGCTGAGGCCCGTAGCTGTCGTGGGTAACGTGGAACCGTGACCCCTGGACACCGATCGCATTTGCAAGTGCATCCTCTTCTGGGTCTCCCACGAAGTCGTGCTTTGGGCTCTGAGTAGCCCCAGCCTCCAGCACCAACTGCACCGAAGATCACTGGCCTCCACTCCACGAGTGTCCTGTGAGCCAGCTCCACGTGCATCGTCTCGAGGCTCCTTCGCGGTCGCTAGGCCGTTGGCTAGTAGGCCCTCCCGAAGGCCAATCTTCTTCTGCTTGGGCTCCCTGGTTGCTCCAGGCGTGCCCTGACTTACCCTCGCTGGGTGAGTCCCCCAGACCTTGCTGGTCTGCAACATCGTCCTTCTTCCATTTCCACGAGACTTGCCGTTGCCAAGGCTTGTTGGGTCCAATCCGGTCACCGACACCCCTGCAATCGACAGACGTCATGGGACAGCTCGAATCCAGCTCCTGGTCGTCGTCGACGCCTCCTGGACCTCGTGGCTGAAGAGTCAAGACGACCGTCAACCTACCTGAAGCACTCGACATCGGTGGGTATCTGCTCATCGCCTTCCTGGTCACTGGCTAGTGACCCAGACTCTGTCCCCTCTGCTTTCAGGTTCTTCAGATCTTCGATCCACCTTTGGATCCACCCGAACACTTTCGACGTGGCCGCCAGCAGCACTTCGCAGCAGATCGCCATTGAAAGCGACGACGAAACCCGACCCCGAAAGACACCTATGCACCCGGCTCCCTGGGTGAGGTAACTCGAGTACTCCGGTGCTCCCGTGGGTATTGACACTAGAACAGCCTAGTTCTCAAAGGGTTTGCTCCAAGTCCTCCTCTAAGTGTCCCTTTTCTTTTAAATTCTAATCGCGACTTTCCCCATAGAAGTTAACGGTGGTTCGCGGCTGTGTTCATACACTGCACGCGTCCCCGTGGGTCCCCTGTGTCACTGCCTTGGGTGGTTCCTTGTGGTCCAAGCACTTCTACAGGCTCTAGGCCTTGTGTCTAGCTCAGTCGTGGTTCTTATACCACTTTATTGGTATATGGTTTGGTACGCCCCTGGGGCTCAAACGTGTATTTGTGCTATTACTGTAGATAACTAACTTATAATTTATGTACTTCGAACTCTAGCCTCATAAAGAGACTAGAGGGGTGTGTTTAGTAATAAATACATATATTTTGAATATATACCTGGTGTGGTCCTCTTTCATTTGGTCACTCAAGAGATTATAGACTGGTAAAACAAGCTGCTTTACATTCCTTCAAGACTTAGCCTGAAGGCTGCTCTCCATAGCTACCACTAGGATAGCTTTCAATAAAGGTTGTCTTTAACCTATCTCCAATAAGGGGTTGTTTGGACTGGTGCAAGGTGCCCACTATAATTAGTGGACAGCATATGCCAGGCCAACTTCTCACAAGAAGGACATGTACTTTATGCAGCTCCAAAGTGAGGGAGTAAATCACAATATCGTCTATATAGACTACCACAAACTTGTCCACATATTCTTTCAGGACGTCATTTAAGAAAATCTGAAAGGCCGCAGGGGCGTTTCAAAGCCCAAAAGGCATCACCATATATTCAAAGAGGCCATACCTAGTCTTGAATGCCGTCTTCCACTTATCCCCTTCCCGCATTCTAACTAGATGATAGGCCCCTCGTAGGTCCAGCTTGGTATACACAGAGGCCTCTTTAACCTGATCCAGCAGTACAGAGATGAGTGGAAGAGGGTAGCGGTTCCTGTGTTTTTGTTCAGCTTGCGATAGTCTATACACATCCGTAAGTCGCCGTTCGCCTTTGAGATAAAAAAAAGAGGCGAGGCTGCTGGGGAACGGGAAGGTCGTATAAACCCTATCTCTAAGAAGTGGTCCAAGTATTCCCGCAAATGTTTGGTTTCGGGTTCAGACAGAGCATAAACTCTACAAGTGGGTAACGTGGCACCTGGCACTAAGTCAATCTGACAATCGTATTCCCTATGGGGAGGGAGCCTTTCCGCCTGTTGTTCACAAAAAACCTCCCAATACTGCTCATAGACCAAGGGCAACTCCACCTCCTTCTCTGCCGCTGTGGCAATACAAAAAGGGTGAGCCAAGGACCGTACATGGGAAGTGATGTCTCGTAAACAAAGCCTTTTGCATTCATCAGACAAAAACCTCACGGTTTTCTGCTTCCAGTCTATGGTTGGGTTACGCCGGCTTACCCAGAATGACTTCATATTGGGGTGCCTCTATGATACTCAATGTAATGTGATCAACGTGTTTGTGTGCTTTATCTGCTACCATTAACTCAACCGACTCCGTTTTCTCGGTGATGGGACCTGATTTCAAAGGCTTGCCATCCACAGCTAACACTATTTCAGGAGTTCCTCGAGAAACGCTAGGCAGTTCCAACCTTTTTACCAATCCATAATCAACGAAGTTACCCGTGGCCCCTGAATCAATCATTACCCAGATTTGGTGTTGTATATGGTGAAAGCCTATTCTCATGGGAACCAATATGTGAGATTCAGTATCTTTCGTCTCAGTACAAGCTAGGGAAGGGATAGACCAAATCGGGTTAACCATCGTAGTCAAAGGTGACTCCTTATCTGAGTCCACTGTTTCAACCTTTGTCTGCAAAACTGAAACAGCTACCCTCTTCCGGGAAGAGAAAGAGCCTTGTGTTCACAGTTTAGTAGGACAGTCCCTCACGAAGTGTCCGCTCTTACCAAAATACATACACAATCCATGTGCTCTGCGATTCTCTCTTTCCTCCCTGGTTAATGGAGCCCGAATGGCTCCTACTTCCATTGGCTCGGTACCTGTCTCACCAATTGCCCATTGGTGAGACAGGTACCGAGCCGATGGAAGTAGGAGCCATTCGTTCTTCTAGGTCCTCTATCAAACCGCGCATACGGTCTGTCTCCCTTTCTTTCTGTCAACCTGTGATCCAATCTCAGCGTTAAGTTTATTAAATCCGTACAGTTTGACGGTTGTGGGTCTATCTGTGCCAATATGTCCTTCATGTGGTCCCTAACACCTTGATAATACAGTGACATTCTTTTGTCTTCCGGCCAAGCTGTTTCGGCCACCAAACGGTTGAAAGAAGTGAGATAGGTTACCAAATCATGTTTCCCCTGACGTAAGTCCAACAGTTCTTTATCTGCACTAAAAGTAGTGGCTCTTCGGTCAAACACCCTTTCAAATTCTCTTTGAAAGGCATTCCAATCCCAAAGGACAGGATCGTTATATTTTTACTAAAGGTACTGCCCAGTTAGCGGCATCCCCAACCATATAAGAGATAACAAATGCTACCCGAGAGTGGTTAGTGGGAAGGGAAGCACGTTTGCATGAAAAATGCAACAGGACCTGAGTCAAAAAGATTATTATCTTGTGGGGATCACCAGAATAGCGTTCGGGTGAGCTAATGGTATGGGCGGAGGCACATTTACTTGAATTTGTGATGTTGAGGCCAAAGCATCAAACGGGTTAGGGGTCAGCTTCTCAACCTTTTCTCTTAGGGCTGCCGTTTCTGTTCTGGATGTAGCCAATTCTTGTTGAACCAACACTAGTGCGTGAAGCACATCTTCTAATGAAGCCATCTCAGTGGATCACCCGGATCGGGAGGAGTATATATACTTGGGTGCGTAATTCTGTCAAGGTTTCCGGAACCTCATGAAGCACTCCTCAGAATCCATGCGATACAGTAAGATATCCACCTCTCGACATCCCCAACTCAGATAATACACACAGAGTATTAGGGCGATCAAGCGAGGGAGGGGAATAGGGAAGGAGCAGCTGGGAAAGGGAGTCCTGTGGGAGAGAAAGAAGACCATGAAACACAATCCAGAATAAACCTACACTCTCAGGATCTCGCTACGACTGATCCATACCTGAATCATACAGTTGTATAATTTCTCACAACTTATGACAGTAACGGGTACTCTCACTCCTCTTGGAATACTCCTAGGATAGAAAAAGATATATTATAAACGTTCTTTCTTCCTATCGCCCCTTCATTCCACTTCCTATAATAAAACACATTCAAACATACCGTTTGAAAAAATACCAGGAAACCAAAAATAGGAGCCAATCCAAGAAAATCAAATAATGAAGCACAGAGCAATTACTCCATTGTCTCTCTTCATAATCCAAAAATCAAGATAGAAACAAAGTTATATTTCCGCTGGATTTCCAGGGGTTAATAATCCAAAGTAAAAATCATCAGAGAACATCAACCAAAGTACAGCATGTCAGATAGGGTATCTCAATAACCCAGTTAGGCCACTGACTAATGAAGCAAAATGGTAAACAGCACGCACGATCCTTTAGTAAAGAATCAAATCCGCACTCCTACCTGGTAGAAAAATAGTCCCGAAGAGGTCAGAAGAGGATACGGCAGTTCAGAGCAGAGCACCTGGGGTGATAATACCTCTTACCACCGCTCGATGCTTGAAGACAGACTTGGATAACCGCCTTCCCAATATCTCCTTTGTATGCCAGTTTATAAGGGGAAGAAAACAAATGGGAGACCTTTCAACGAGGCTGCGAGGCGGAAGCCAAGGAACCCATGGCACTCCCGCTGAGCAGCTCCGAAATTCCAAAGACGTTTCGTGGAGCAAGGGCGTGGAAGAATAGCCGTCCTCCGCCCGACAGAAAGAAGAATTACGCACACCGGCCGGTGTGCACAGGCGATTTTAATATGTAACTCCTCCTCTTCCTCTCGCTCTGACTTCTGGGAGTTGCAGTCCTGTAATTCCGAAGTCCTGGTAGGCGCCACCTGGCTCATATCCTGACACCCTTTACCACCCCCAGAAGATTGGATTGGTTGAAAGGTTCAACCGCACCCTGAAAGGCATGATTGGGGGCCTATCAGAACTCATGAGGTGTGAGTGGGACATCTTCTTACCATGACTTCTATTTGCCTACAGGGAGGTACCGCAGAAGGGGGTTGGCTTCAGCCCTTTTGAGCTTCTGTATGGGCACCCTGTGAGAGGCCCTCTCAGTTTGGTCAAGGGGGCCAGGGAGCAAGCTCCTAGGAAGCCACTCCAGGATGTATTCAGTTACATGCTGGCTTTCCGGAACCAGACAGCACGCTTCAGGAAACTCGCCCCAGAGAACCTAGAGGCTAACCAGGAGGACATGAATCTTTGGTACGACCAGAATACCACTCTGGTTGAGTTTCAGACTCGTCAAAAGGTGTGGGTGATGGAGCCAGTAGAGCCTGTCGCTCTACAAGACAAGTGGTCTGGCCCATTTGAGGTGAAGGAGCACAAAAGTAACGTCACCTACCTTGTGGACTGGCAGACTCTTTTTTTTCTAAATTTTTATTGAGCATGTATACACATCAAATAAGGCATGAATAAAATTCATATCACAGTATTAAAGCACATACACCGTAGATATGTCTTAAAAACCGAATAAAAAAACTGCTAGTGCTTCACAGTACAATTGAAACGACTACAACAGTGCTAGTGCATAAAAGTGCATGTGCCTATATATCCTAGCACCCAAATCCAAACATTCATATGACTGTGATTTCTAAGCTACCGCTACAATCTTTGAAAAGATAGCACATCCCCTTTCCATTGTGTTCTAATGTCATGATATGGGGAAAAGAATAAAGGTGGTAATTTACTAAAAGACAGATGATCCATCATATCCACACTCACCCAGCTAAAAAGGGCTCGCAAGAGTACTGCTAAATAGCTGTATACTTCCTAAGACTCCCTACTCTCTTCGCGTATGCTTCTTCAACTTGTTTAGTTCTTTACATTTTAGTCCACCAGTTCTGAAGCGATGGAATCAGCTGTGTCCTCCAAATTTGTAATATTAAAGAGCAAGCTATCATGAATGAGATTGAGATAGAATACTGTTCATATTTATTAAGTTTCCGAGTTTTGGGGGAATTCCCAAATAACAACAAACTTGCCTCTGTTTCGATCCTAGACTTCAAACTTCTATTTATAACAGAAAGTAACTCTTCCCAAAATGTTACCAATTTCAGACACTCAAAGAATGTATGAAGCCAATTCCCCTCCCCCTCTCGATGACAGCAAAAACATTAATCCAGTACAGAGGGGAACATTTAATGCAGGGCTTGAGGTGTGTAATATGACATCCATTGAGACAGGAAAGACATCCTTTTAAAGTTTGCTGCTCTTAAAGATTTGTGCCCCATTTCAGCAATTAAGTTCAAATTTATTTTTGAAAAATGACATTGTGTTCTGTTGAAGATTTTCCCCCTAAAATCCGCTGTCAGTTCATGAGCCGGGAAATTACAGAGCACCCTAAACCAATTGCCAGTGCCTATAAATTTTCTCCTAATTAAAGCCCGCCATGCTGGATGTTTTTCTAGACTTGTTATTTGTACATTAGTGTTTAAAAAATGAATAATCTTTCCAAAACTCAAGAAAAGCCTACTACACTGCCCCTCAAACCGTAATAAAATCTGACATTGTCAGTGAGCAGCCTCCCTCACTGCATAGCTCTGCCTGGTAGCTATTGCACCCTGACCCTTCCAGGTCCTGAGTTCGAGGCCCTCCTCCACCAGCAGGCACCCGCGTGTGCCTCATTCCTGGTGGTCCAGTGGGGAGCATCTCTGCTCCGCTGCTGCTCTGCCCTCTGTCTCTCTGTCTCTGCCGTGTTCTGTTTCTGCCTTTTTCTCCTCTGCTTTTCCTTAAATTTCACCTTATCTTTTCTGCTCACTGTCTTCCCTTTTCTGCACTTTTGCACCTTTTCCTCACCATGTCCCCACCGCTGCTCGCCCCCAGCAGCCTCACACCCCAAGCGCCTCTTTCCCATTTCCTGCTTTCCTGCCTCCCAGCTATCCAGCCCTCCCCCTCACGCTTTTTAATGGCGGCCGCTGCACGATAAAGTAGCGATCTCACTGATATTGTCAGTGAGTAGCCTCCCTCACCGTACAGCTCCGCCTGGTAGCTGTTGCCCCCTGACCCTTCCAGGTCCTGAGTTCGAGGCCCTCCTCCACCTGCAGTCACCCGCCTGCGCCTCATCCTTGGAGGTCCAGTGGGGAGCATCTCTGCTCTGCTGCTGCACTGGTCTCTGTTTCTGATATTTCTGTTTCTGCCTTTTGCTCCTCGGACCTCTGCTTTTTTGTAAATTTCACCTTTTTATCTTTTCTGTTCACTTTCTTCCCTTTTCTGCATTTTTGCACCTTTTCCCTGCCATGTCCCTGCTGCGGCTCGCCACCGCTGCCCCCCCAGGTCTGCTTTCTTGCTTCCCAGCTGTCCCCTTATGCTACCTAATGGTGGTTGCTGCACAGCCTCACCGGAGGCACGCCAAAGGCAAGCTTGTCTGCGCCCATCCGCACCTGGATCGTACCAAGCACCACGGACCATGATCCCCTGACCATCCACCGCTATGACACCAGCACCCTCCACGCCCTCAAGACCGGACACCACAACGCATGCCGCCGGGCATTGCCGAATCACACCCAGGGCCCATTTTCCTGCTGAAACTGCAGCTGCACCTTTGCCTGCCACCGCACACCAGCCCCACCCACTGCACGACCGACAAATACCTGACCCGAACACCTCAGCTGTATCCTGCTCAACACATGCTGCCTCCACAAACACGACGTGGAGATTTAGGACCTACTCGACTCTGTCCACCCTGACTTCGCCTTCCTGACGGGAACCTGGATGAACTCCACCTCCACCCTGGACATCGCCACCGCCATCCCTGACGGATACAAGATCATACACAAGGACCGCATCAACAAACCGGGTGGAGGCATCACCATCGTACACAAAAGCACCCTCCTCCTCACCACCCACTTGGACCACCACTCGACCAACATGGAGCACCTCCACTTCCAGGTCCAGACATACCCGAACCCCATGCTCCGCTGCACCCTCATCTACAGATCTCCTGGACCCCGTCCACCCTTCAGCGATTCCATCATCAACTTCATCGCACCCCACGCTCTCGCCTCGACAGACTACATCCTCCTAGGCGACCTCAACTTTCACCTGGACAGCCCCAACGACAAGAACACCTCATCCCTGCTGGAGACCCTCACCACCGTCGGATTCAAACAAATGGTCACTGCCCCAACCCACTCAGCAGGACACACGCTCAACCCCATCTTCTCTGCCAGTAACAACATCACCTTCAGCCACACCTATGAGCTCCCTTGGACCGATCACCACTGCACCCACTTCTCCTTCACCAAACCCAACGTACGGGAGAGGATGTGGTCTCATGGCTAGAACTGCCGACTTTGGTGCTGGAACCAAGGTTCGAGCCTCAGGGTCGCGTCCACATCCTGTGATTCTGGGCAAATCACTTAATCTCCCTGTGCCTACCAAAAAAAAAAAAAAAGATGAATGTGTCGTTGTGTAACGTAACCGGTGCTCATGTAAAGCGCTCCAATACCTTCGGGTCGAGTTCAGGCTATATAAATCGGCACCAAAAAAAACGTACACCACCACGCCCACCGCTACCCACGAAGAAGTTGGAACAAGGTCACCGAAGAACAGCTCACCACCTCCCTCAGCAAAACCCACACCACTGACATCCACGGACTCTAATACCTCAGCAAGCAACTTCCACTGATGGATCTCCAACTGCGCCAACAAACTAGCTCCCCTCAAGAAAGCCCCAGGCAAGCGATACTCCAAGAAAGCCAGGTGGTTCTCTCCCGCCTTTCATGAGTCCAGACACACCTGTAGACGGCTTGAGAAGAGATGGAGGAGCAGCAAGACCCTGGAAGACCATTCAGCCTTCAAAACCTCTGTCACCGAACACCACCAACTCATTAGAGCAACAAAAAAGCAGCTATACAAGAAAGGATCAACACAAACTGGCTCAATAGCAAAGAACTATTCGCCGTGGTCAAAGAATACGCCAAACCAAGCACAGAAACAGCAGACATCTCACCCTCCCAAGGCCTTTGCAACAGCCTCGGCACGTTCTTCCACTGCAAGATTAAGGAGATATACGACAGCTTTGAAGGCCTGGATACCCAAGATCCTCTCACCCCACCCAACGACACCGGGTCCCAACAGACCCTGCTCAGCTAGACTCCCCTCACCGCTGACAACACCCTCAAGAATGTGAAGAGCATCCACTCCAGAGCACCCTTGGACCTCTGTCCGCACCACATCTTCAACAGAGCCAGCACCTCCATACCCCCCGAACTCTGCCACACCATCAACTGCTCCATCAACTCCGCCACCTCCCCAGAAGACTGGAAACATGCAGAGATCAACCCCCTGCTGATGGAACCCTCTGCCGACCTGACAGACCTCAAGAACTTTAGAACCATCTCTCTGCTCCCCTTCCCAGCCAAGATCATCGAGAAGGCCATCAACGCCCAACTTTCCAAGTTTATCAAAGCAAACCACACCCTGGACCTCTCCCAATCCGGCTTCCAAAGCAACCTCAGCACAGAGACCGCCTTTCTCGCTTCCACAGACGACGTTCGCACCCTCATCAACCGAGGTAAACCTGCAGCCCTCATCCTCCTAGATCTCTCGGCCGCCTTCAAATACAGTCTCCCACCGCACCCTATGCACAAGACTCCACAATGCCGGCAACTGCGACAAAGCCCTGGAATGTATCCGCTCCTTCCTCATTGGCCGAACGCAGAGAGTCAGACTACTACCGCTCCACTCTGTACCCATAGAGATTAGCTGCAGAGCATATCAGGGCTCCTCCCTGAGCCCAACTCTCTTTAACATCTACATGGCCCCGCTCGCAGCCATCGTCATGAACCACAGACTCAACATCGTCTCCTACACCGCCGACACCCAGCTGATTCTCTCCCTCACCAACTAACCCACAGTCACCAAAAACAACTTCCACAAAGCGATGAAGGCTGTCGCCACCTGGATGAACGATAGCTACCTCAAGCTCAACTCAGAGAAGACCAAAATACTCATCCTGGGCTTCACCCCCTCCACCTGGGACGACTCCTAGTGGCCCGTAGTACTTGGAACTCCCACACCCACAGACCACGCACGAAACCTCTGCATTGGACTCCTCATTCACCATGAACTGCCAGCTGAATGCTGTCTCATCATCCTGCTTCCACACGTTACGCCTGTTCCGAAAAATCTTCAAGTGGATCCCCGCCGAGTCCAGAAAGACGGACACCCTTGCACTCATCAGCAGCAGATTCAACTGCTGCAACGCACTCTACGCCGGCATCACCCAAAAACTCCTCAAGAAACTGCAGAACATTCAGAATGCCTCTGCCAGACTCATCCTCAACATCCCCCGCCGCAGCCACATCACCGGCCACTTGAGAGACCTCCACTGGCTCCCAGTCAACAAAAGGATCACCCTTAAGCTCCTCACACATGCCTTCAAAGCCCTACTTGACGCGGGACCTGCATACCTCAACAATCGCCTTTCATTCCACGTACCCACCAGAGACCTCCTCCTGCCCAACTGGCCCTGACCTCCATCCCACGCTTCTGCAAGACAACGGCTAGAGGAAGATCCTTCTCCTTCCTCGCAGCAAAGACCTGGAACATGCTGCCTCTCCACCTCAGGCAATCACAGTCACTGCCTCAATTCAGGAAGGATCTCAAACCTGGCTCTTCGACTGAACCACAGTGCCTTCAACGGATCAGCAGTCCCCCTCCCCCAGCACCTTGAGACCCTTACGGGTGAGTAGTCACGCTTTACAAGACACCTGATTGATTGAATAAAATCTCTTCCCATGTAATATAATTACCCCTCACTGTAAAATCGCTCAGCTCCCTGAAACCTTTGGTATTCCATAATCCTATCTCTCCCCGAGATACGTTTAACCCCAAAGAATTACACTCCTGCAATTTAATAAAGCCATAGCCTGCTGTCATCAAACGAGTTCTAAAAAGAAGTCCCATCCTATAGTTCAACTCATGTATGAACTTATATCGAGTTTATTTTTGGCAATTTAGCTGTTTTTATAAAAACTGGGAGATTGATTACAGACTCCTAGATCATTTTATTTAAAAGGAAAGATTCCAACAAATCTTTGCCATCATCCAGTCATTCTACAATATCTAGTAATGCCGCCTGATAATATATTTGAAAGTTGGGGAGCGCTAAACCTCCTTGAGTTTTATCAAGTTGTAAGATTATTTCACCCTAGGGATTTTTTTGCTCGAAACAAAGCTTCTCACCAGAGAGTCCAGTTCCTGAAAAAAAAGAGCTGCTAACTCTTATGGGTACATTATTGAATAAAAAAATAAATAGTGGTAATATGGACATCTTGATCAGAGAGACCCTTCCTATCAATGCTAAGGGAAGAACCAACCATCTTTTCAAAGTGCTTGTGCCTTTTTAAGCATCGGTACATAATTTAATTGAAAAATCTGATCATAGTTTCAGCCACATCAAGACCCCCTACTTTGATACAGGCATCTGTGGCAACACTGACTGGCAATTGTAATTCCTTTATTTGTACCTCTTGCTGTTTGTTCTGGCTAGCCTTATATGAGATAATATGCCCACGCACTGTGACTTTAAATGCCTCCCATACTGAGAAACATGATGCTGTTTTAGAGCTCACCCGCAAAAATTCTCGTATAAATTCCTTCATGTTTCATACCCAATCCTGATTAGAAAGCAGAGACCTGTCAAGCTGCCATCTGGGCCTCTCCTTTATAACTACATCTAACTCAATAGAGATCAAGATTGCAGAGTGATCTGAAAAAGCGTTTGCCCAGATATCAGAACTCCCCCTCTTTAGTGCTTGTGACACCAAAAAGAAATCCAAACGAGATGCTGTTTTAAAATGCTGGGAATAACAGGTATAATGACCTAACCCAGGGGGATCCTCCAGCCACGGATCAATTAATTGAAAGTCAGATTCCATCGTAGTAAATGTTTTCATGGTTTTTGGTTTAAGTTTTTTTGTAGGATTTGATGCATTAAGAGATAGGTTCTGGATATAATTAAAGTCTCCTCCTAAAATGAAGGACCCTACTGCACCCATGGCAATATTATGCAGCTGTTTTAGTGGTAAAGGAGCGCAAGAGCAATGTCACCGACCTGGGGCTGTATTATACAAGTGCCCCAGGGCCACAATTGGCATTTGCGCCAGCTTTGTGCGCCTCGCGGGGCTCTTTGGTATTACAGAAGGGGCCGTAGACACTTGTGCAGCCCCTTCTGTAATACCGATAGTGTTGGCGCACATAAATTGCCAGTGCTATCTTCAGAGGGTGTTCCCTCATTTGTATGGGGGCGTGCCCCATGCAAATGAGGGAATCTCTTTCCCTCTGCGCGTATGCCATGTTACAGATGTGGGCGCAGAGGCAAAAAAAAGCTCTCAGGAGGCGCACTGACAGTGCGCCCCCTGATGGCAGCACTCTGGAGGAGGTAAAGGGGTCCATAAACATCCCCTTACAGGCGGGTGCAGTCACTCACTGCACCTGCCTGCAAGGGGATCTCTATTCCCCCTTCAAAGTGCAGCCAGATTGCCGCCTGCACTGTGAAAACATGGAGCGTCTCCAAAGCAGCCGCTCTGTTTTTCACATGAATGCGCTGCCCTGGGAGCAGCGCATTCATCATAATACGGCACATTTTCCTTCATTGCGCCGGTGCGCCCAGCACAATGAAAGAAAATGCGCCGCATTTATAATACGGCCCCTGGTGGACTTGCAGACGCGTAGGAACCCCTTATAGGGCCTGCACGTGAACCGCCTTAAACCCCACTTTGAGAGGTCTGAGTTGACCATGCTCTTGGCTACTGATGGAGTGGAAGAGGAGAGTGAACCTCTTCCTGACCTGTCTGCCCAGGAGCAGGATGGGGCAGAGGAGGGTGTGATCCTCTCCCCTACACTGACCCTAGAGCAGCAGAGTGACTGTCACCGGTTGCTGGGACAGTTTGCAACTCTGTTTTCACTCATCCCAGGAGTCACCCATTAGTGCACTCATGACATTGATACTGGGGATAGTCCACCTGTGAAGCACAAGATTTACAGGCTGACTGACAGAGTGAAGGTTAGCATTAAAGAAGAGGTTTCCAAGATGCTAACCCTAGGGGTGATTGAGCGCTCCAGAAGTCCTTGCTCCAGCCCAGTTATCTTGGTTCCAAAGCTGCCCGCCTGGTGTCACTCCTGAACTGTGATTCTGCATGGACTACTGTGATCTCAATGCCATCACATAGACTGACGTGCACCCCATTCCCCAGAGCTGATGAGCTTATTGATCGGCTGGAAGCTGCCAAGTTCCTAGTATGTTTGATTTGACGTCTGGGTACTGGCAGATTGTCTTGACCGAGGGGGCACAAGAGAGGTCAGTGTTCCCAACACCAGAAGGGCACTACCAGATCCGGGTCAATCTTTTTGGGTTGAAGAACGCCTCTGCCACCTTCCAGAGGTTGGTCACTCTGGTCCTGGCTGGGTTGGACAAACTTAAGTGCCACCTACCTTTACGACAATGCTATCTTCAGCTCCAGTTGGGAGGACCATTTGTACCATCTTCAGAAGGTGTTGAAGGCCCTGCAGAGTGCAGGCCTCACTATCAAGGCCAGTAAGTGCCAGATAAGGCAGGGGTCTGTGGTGTACTTGGGACACCAGGTAGAAATCGGCCAGGTGGCGCCCCTACAACCCAAGATTGACTTCATTCTGGCTAGGGCACCCCCTCAAGACCCAGACAGAGGTGAGAGCCTTCTTAGGCCTCACTGGGTACTACCGCAGATTCGTCATGGGATATGGCACCATTGTTCCTTCCATGACAGAGCCGACTTCAAGGAAGCAGCCACGTCAGGTGAACTGGACTGAGGCATGCCAGACTGCTTTTAACGTCCTGAAGGAGGCCATGTGCTCAAGGCTCCTGACTTATCCAAGGAGTTTGTGGTGCAGACTGATGCCTCAGAGCATGATGTGGGAGCCGTGCTTTGACAGCTGAATGAAGAGAGACTAGATCAACCTGTAGCCTTCATTAGTAGGAGGTTACTCCCCAGGGAACAGGGGTGGAGCACGATTGAAAGGGAATCTTTTGCTGTGGTCTGGGTTCTGAAGAAGCAAAGACCATTCTTGTTTGGGACTCACTTCAGGGTTCAGACAGATGCAGATGAGGGATGAGAACCCAAAACTGTTGAGGTGGTCCATCTCCCTACAGGCAATGGACTTAAGGTGGAACACCGCCCTGGAACAGAACACACCAACGCTGATGTTCTGTCCAGGTTCTTCCACCTTAGTGAGGAGAACTCCTATGAGGTTGGGTAGTTCTCTCCACTTACAGCTGGGAGGACACGTGCTAGACCTGGCATCTTTTGACGCGATTTCCCCAGCCGTTTTGCTTTTGACCTCTTATTTTTTGACTGTGTGCTGCATTTAGTTTTTGCTGGATTTAGGACTCTGGGCACTTTACCGCTGCTGACCAGTGCTAAAGTGAAAGTGCAAGTGGACCCTGTGTAAATTGTATTGGTGATTGGATTATCCATGATTGGTATATTTGATTTACTAATAAGTCCCCAGTAAAGTGCACCAGGTGTGCCCAGGGTCTGTAATCAAATGCTACTAGTGGGCCTGCAGCACTGACTGTGCCACCCACATGAGTAGCCCTATAAACATGTCTAAGACCTGCCACTGCAGGGTCTAGGTGTACAGTTTTAAACTGCCATTTCGACCGCCCAAACCTTCCCTTTCACTACATGCAAGTCACCCCTAAGGTAGGCCCAAGGTAGCCCCATGGGCAGGGTACAGTGTATTTAAAGAGTAGGACATGTACTGTTGTGTTTTGCATGTCCTAATAGTGAAATACTACTCATTTCATTTTTCAGTATTGCAAGGACTACCTCTCCCATAGAGTAACATGGGGATGGCCATGAAATCTATTAAGTGTCATTTCCCATTGGGAACAGATAGGGATTTGGAGTTTGGGGTCTCTGAACTTACAATTTAAAAATACATCTTTTTGTGAAGTTGGTTTTTAAATTGAGTATTTGAAAATGCCACTTTCAGAAAGTGGGCATTTTCTTGCTTAACAATTCTGTGCCTCTGTCAGTCTGTAGAATACACATCTGGGTTGGCTGACAGTTGGGCTCATGTGCATTCATTTCTGGTCAGTCACACTGTCACGAGGCGGGTCCGACCCAGGGAGTGTGAAGCCGACTGTGGACTGGTGGGGTGTGTCACCCACCGTTTCCCCTCCTCTCTTACCACAGCAGGACGACTGGAGCTGTCCGGACATACGGGAATGTGAGGGAGACGAGGAGTCCGGTCGCGGCTCCTTTAACTCGGAGGACATCATTGGAGGCGCCGCCCCGAGGGATGACGTCGACGGAACCTGGCCCACAAGAACCCGAGGAACACGGAAGCCGGGGTGTGTCAACACCGGAGGAGATGAGAGTGAAGGACCGGAGAGGAGCGAGGAAGAGGAGTCACGGACGGAAGCGAGCAGAGGAGAGGCGACGGAGCGGTGGAGAGACGCCAGCAAGCCAGGAGGCCAACGTCCCCGTGGTTCGCCCAGCCACGTTCCAGGAGGAGCGTGGCTTAAACAGGTACGCAAGCGTTTTGCGGGTTGGAGAGGAGGAAGGGAGGGACCCGATTCGAATGCCTAGAGTGTCCCCTCTCCCCGATGTACCCATCCTGAGCACCTCACCTTCACTTAGGCTTGCTGTGGAAATTCACCGTGTGCTCCCTCACTACCCCTCCCATTCACTTAATGCCATAACCCTCATACTGATACCTGGTATCTATTTCCTCCCTGCACCTCATCGCCTTGAGCACCCGCCTCACCTGAACTGACGTCTGCGTGGGTTCGCTCTGGACCGGATGAGGAAAAACTGGGTCTCACCGAGGGATCGAGACTCCAAGACCAAACCATCAACATCCCCTGCGCCCTACAAGAAACCAGTTGTACAAAAGAGACGTGTACTAAACCCAATAAAGCCTTCCATACCCCTACCTCGTCTCTGGCCCCTTACTACCAGCCCGCTACAAGTGGTGGAGAATGCGGGCATAGACCCTCCCATCGGTACCCCCGCGATGGATGCCCTTATCCAACACCTGGTGAAGGGGCAAGAGAAGCTGGAATGGGCTGTGGAGCGGCAGATGGCGTCGGCCCAGGCGGACAGGGACGTCTTCAAGAACTCTATAACCGCGCAGCTCGAGGGGATACAAAAGATGGCGTCAGAGCAACCCATCCCTGACCTACGTGAACCCCGTTCGGTAAACCCCAGTCCCTCGGGGGTCTCGTTACAGAAATACGTGACAGGGGAGGACCCTGACGCCTTCCTACTTAATTTCGAACATGCGGCAAGAGCCTGTGGATGGCCGGTCGAGAAGTGGCCGTTCTTCCTGGCACCTCTTCTGACTGGGGAGGCTCAAGCCGCTTATCAGGTGGCGAACGCCACCGGACATACTCCATAGGCAGATATCAAATCCTTGATCCTGGATCACTTGGGGCTCGACGCAGAAGCGTACCGGGTGCGCTTTAGGAAGGAAAGAGGTGCCACAGGTGAAAACCCCAAGACACTATTCTTTAGATTAAAGATGGCGGCCGATAAGTGGCTCACCCCGGCCGTAAGCACCAAGGAACAGATCATGGATAGGATATACCTTGAACAGTACCTGGACGCTCTCCCTGTGAACACACAAAGGTGGCTACGACAGCACACTCAATTGACCACCGAACAAGCCATTGACATGGCCACTACCTACTCCAGAGCCCAACCCAAATCCTATAGGTGGGAACCCGAGAAACCCATCCGACGTCCGGCCGTGACATACGAGAGAAGAGCCCGAGGTATTCCCGAGCCTACAAAACCCCGTCCTGTCAAGACCGAGATACCTTCTTTCAAGGGACCCCAATGCTTCGAGTGCGGGGACTGGGGACATATCACCCGTATGTGTCCCCGACGAAGAGCAACAGAAGAACCCATGGAGGTGGGGTACATCCCCAAGTCCGTTCTCTTTACCGCTGAGATGAGGAGCGCTTTCTACGTAAGTGTAAGGCTGAACGGGAAGACGTTAAAGGCCCTATTAGATTCTGGGTGTAGGCAGTCCGTGATGCAGAAGGGTTACGTACAGCCCGATCAGGTGATCCCAAATACCTCAGTACACATCAGGTGTGTCCATGGGGACGTTAAACCGTACCCGGTGGCGGTAGTACCCCTTTCACCCCCCAACGGCAGAACATATATTATCCGGGTAGGGATACTGGAGGATCTACCGGAGGAGCTCATTATAGGCACGGACAACCCTGAGTTTCTAGATCTTTTTCTACTGACTGTACAGAAGCAGGCCCAACAAGGGAGGGGGGGTATGACAGTGGATGTCCCCATTCCGGCGTTGATAATGACTGAGCCCTGGTTACTAGACAAAAGTTTCAGGTTCGCCCAAGCCAATGACGCCACCTGGTTTAATGCATGGGAACAGGCACATAGGACCCAGGATTGTTCCTCAGCTCCTTTTCCCCGGTTCCTTATTAAGGAAGGCCTGTTATATCGCCAGAGTTCCGGAGGAGAACCCCACCAGCTACTGGTCCCCCTTTCCTTTAGGGAGCAGATCATGTTCTTCTCTCACTCACATTTGTTAGCAGGTCACATAGGGAGCGAGAAAACGACACAAAATGTTCTGAGACATTTCTATTGGCCTGGGATGTACCGAGATATAAAAACCCACTGTCAGACCTGCGAGATATGTCAGAAAAGAAACACCCACCGCCCTCCTCCTGTCCCTCTACAACCCCTTCCTATAATAGGGACCCCCTTTGAGAGGGTAGGGATGGATCTGATTGGGCCCCTCCCCAAAACAAAAAAAGGAAACCAGTATGCTCTGGTGATAGTGGACTATGCCACACGATACCCCGAAGCCTTCCCCCTCAAGGCCCCGACATCACGCCTCATATCCGAAAAGTTCCTAGAATTATTCTCGAGAGTAGGATTTCCGAAGGAAATCCTAACCGATCAGGGTACGCCGTTCATATCGAGGTTGATGAAAGAGGTTTGCCAGATATTGGACCTACGACACATCAGGACCTCTGTATACCACCCTCAAACCGATGGCCTCGTCGAGAGGTATAACGGAACACTGAAATCTACCCTGAAGAAGATGCTCGCTGTGAACGGACAAGAATGGGATCAACTGCTACCCCTGGCGTTATACGTCATTCGAGGCCAAACCCAAAGCAGCCTGGGTTGTTCATCATTTGAAATGTTATATGGTCGACAACCCAGGAGTTTGTTAGAAATGACCAAAGAAGCATGGGAGAAGGAAGAGGCGGAAGAGGCCAGGGGTATGCTGGAGTACACACAGGCCTTGAAGTCCAAGATAGGGAAATTGAGAGATCTGGCGTATTCCAACCTGGAAAAGAACCAAGAGAGGCAGAAAACATGCTATGACAGAGGGAAGAAATGGAGAAAACTAGAGGTCAATGATTGGGTGTTGGTGCTATTGCCCTCCTCCACAAGAAAGTTCCAAGCCGAGTGGATGGGCCCCTACAAAGTAGTGGGTACTATCGGACGGACCAGTTATCGTATACAGATAACGCCCAGAAGAAGCCAAACGTATCATATCAACCTCTTAAAGAAGTGGTTAGGTGATCCTCCAACCACAGCCCACCTGGTATTACCCACCCATGCCACGTCCACGGATACCTTGGAGCACTTGGTGGTCAACGAGGACCTGAGGGAACAGGAAAAGGCCACTCTGCGGAAGACGTTGTCTCCCTTTTCGTCCCTCTTTTCGGATAAACCTGGCAGGACGACCTTAGCAGAACACTGCATTGAGACGGTACCCGGAAAAACCATAAAACAACGTCCGTATCGGATACCATCAGCCAAGAGGGCCGCCGTCCAGAAAGAAGTCCAGGACATGCTTGAGATGGGAGTCGTAAGACCATCGAAGAGCGAATGGTCCTCCCCGATAGTTATGGTGCCCAAACCGGACGGCAGTACAAGATTCTGCATGGACTTCAGAGGTGCTCAATGCCATCTCCTCTTTTGATGCCTATCCCATCCCGCGCATCGATGAACTCATCGAAAAGTTGGGGGAAGCCAAATTCATTACGACCTTGGACCTCACCAAAGGCTACTGGCAGGTACCCCTAAGAGAGGAAGATCGGAAGAAAACCGCGTTCTCCACCTCCGAAGGACTGTACGAATTCACGGTACTCCCCTTCGGCCTCCATGGGGCACCCGCAACTTTCCAACGTCTTATGAATCTAGTACTTCGGAACTTTCAGTCCTTCACCTCCGCATACCTAGACGACATAGTGATTTTCAGTCCAACATGGGAGACCCATCTGGAACACCTGCAACGCGTCCTTCAGGCTTTAGGACGAGCTGGATTGCACATCAACTCAAGGAAGTCCCGTGTTGGCTATCAAAAGGTCAAATATTTGGGCTACGTACTGGGGCACGGTATGATCGAGCCGCAGATAAAGAAAGTCAGGGCCATAGCCGAGACCCCTTTTCCCAGTACTAAAAGAGAAATGAGAGCGTTTCTGGGGTTGATTGGTTATTATCGCCGTTTCATCCCCCTGTTCTCAGAGGTAGCCGCCCCTCTAACAGATACCCTCCGACAAGAAGTGAAAACCCAGAGACTGTTACACCCCACGCCACAGATGTGGACTGCATTCAATTCCCTGAAACGAGCCATAACCACCAGTCCTGTGTTATCCTCTCCTGACTTCTCTCGACCCTTTCTCCTACATACCGATGCCTCCGACTATGGCATAGGGGCGGTCCTGTCCCAGTTGTCGCCCGAGGGAATAGACCACCCCATATTGTACATTAGTCGCAAGCTCTTCCCACGAGAACTCAAGTACCCCACAATAGAGAAGGAATGCCTAGCCATCAAATGGGCTGTCGACAAATTGAGGTATTACCTAGAGGGCCGCCCTTTCACCCTTTACACTGACCATGCGCCCCTCCAGTGGATGAGTCGGAACATCGCGCTAAACCCCAGGGTTCTGCGTTGGTTCTTGTCTCTTCAACCCTTCTCCTTCACAGTGAAGCACCGTAAGGGCACGGACAATGGTAGTGCCGATTTCCTGTCCCGGTTTCCTCTCCCCGATCGGGAGAATCCGGGTGGGGTGGTGTGTCACGAGGCGGGTCCGACCCAGGGGGGTGTGAAGCCGACTGTGGACTGGTGGGGTGTGTCACCCACTGTTTCCCCTCCTCTCTTACCGCAGCAGGACGACTGGAGCTGTCCGGACATACGGGAATGCGAGGGAGACGAGGAGTCCGGTCGCGGCTCCTTTAACTGGGAGGACATCATTGGAGGCGCCGCCCCGAGGGATGACGTCGACGGAACCTGGCCCACAAGAACCCGAGGAACACGGAAGCAGGGGTGTGTCAACACCGGAGGAGACGAGAGTGAAGGACCGGAGAGGAGCGAGGAAGAGGAGTCACGGACGGAAGCGAGCAGAGGAGAGGCGACGGAGTGGTGGAGAGACGCCAGCAAGCCAGGAGGCCAACGTCCCCGTGGTTCGCCCAGCCACGTTCCAGGAGGAGCGTGGCTTAAACAGGTACGCGAGCGTTTTGTGGGTTGGAGAGGAGGAAGGGAGGGACCCGATTCGAATGCCTAGAGTGTCCCCTCTCCCCGATGTACCCATCCTGAGCACCTCACCTTCACTTAGGCTTGCTGTGGAAATTCACCGTGTGCTCCCTCACTACCCCTCCCATTCACTTAATGCCATAACCCTCATACTGATACCTGGTATCTTTTTCCTCCCTGCACCTCATCGCCTTGAGCACCCGCCTCACCTGAACTGACGTTTGCGTGGGTTCGCTCCGGACCGGATGAGGAAAAACTGGGTCTCACCGAGGGATCGAGACTCCAAGACCAAACCATCAACATCCCCTGCGCCCTACAAGAAACCAGTTGTACAAAAGAGACGTGTACTGAACCCAATAAAGCCTTCCATACCCCTACCTCGTCTCTGGCCCCTTACTACCAGCCCGCTACACACACAAAGGGGGCTGAGGTATCTCATTCAAGTCCTGAATGGCCATCACGAGGCTGATGGGCCTTCCTGAGTTAAAATGATGGGAGGAGTTGTCACTGACACCTGAATAGGGCTGTGCCTATAATCACACAAAGCTGTGTCCACCCCTCCCTGCAGTGTGTCTGGAGCCAGGTCAGGGAAAAGCAGGGTCTTGTGCACTACAACGACTTTACTTTGGAGTTTGCCTACTTCACAGGCAGAAAGGGGTAGAAGTACTGGACCTCTAACACCCCCAAAATCAGAACACTTCTGTACTGAGGACATTCTTCCAGGAAGAAGGGCAGGATGCTGTAGGAAGGACTGTGACTCTGCCTGTTGCTTTGCTGTGCTGACCTGCTGCTTGCTGCTTCTGTCCTTGGAGTGAAAGGACTGGACTTTGCTTTCTACATATTGCTTCCAAGGTTCTCCAAGGGCTTATGAGCGGTTGCCTCCTATTAAGAAGTCTTAGGGCCATCAAAGACATCACCTTCCAGTGCCGGGGCTCTTCTGCTGAGAGTCGTGACTTGCCAAATGGTGCCAAATCCAGTTCCCGGGCCATTGGAAGTAGAATCTGGTGATCTTAATAGAAACTCCATGCATAGACTCCAGGCACCTGTTTTCTCAACGCATCGCTGCAATAGATCGTCGCATCACCGCGTCCTGCCCCGAAGCATGGTTCCCAATCGGCGCATTGACCACGGCTTTCACCGCAGGCCCCAGCTTAGTGACGCAGCATGTCAGAAAATGGCTGCAGCGTGTCTCGAGCATAGTGTCACCGACGTCCGTGGCACCCACTCTGACTCAGATTCAGCACCTGCTTGGAGCTGAAGAATCGACGCAGCACCTGCTTCGCAGCTGGAAAAATCAATGCAGTGCCTGCTTCACCACTGTGGCAACAATGCAGCATGTCTGGCTTTTCGACGCATCGTCACTCAACGCCGATACTTTATTGACACCGCACCACAGTAAGGAACTGATGGCACGTGTCCGGAAACTGACGAATCACCTCCCCTTCCAGTAAGGAACCGACTCATCACCTCCCCTGCCTAGCAGTAAGGAACCGATTCATCAACTGCCCTGGCAGTAAGGAACCAACGCATCACCTCTCCTGTGTAATAAGGTACCGATGCATCGCTTTGCTTTTACACTGCCTCACCTCCCCTGCGCCTAGCACCGGCTTTGATTTTTGATGCATCTAAGGTACTTTGTGCTAAAACTAATGTTTCCATTGATTTCTATGGACTAAACTTGCTTATTCTTTATAATGTAATATTTTTACTTGTGTATGTCGGATTTTTGTTGTTTTGTCTTGGTTTATTCAGACAAATATTGCGTATTTTTCCAAACTGGTGTGGACTCCGTTTGTAGTGTTTTCACTGTGTTAGTGTGTACAAATGCTTTACACATTGCCTCTGAGTAAGCCTGACTGCTTGTGCCAAGCTACCAAGGGGGTGAGCCGGGGTTATCTTAGCTGTGTGACTACCTTACCCTGACTGGAGTTAGGGTCCCTATGTGGACAGGGAACAAATCACTGCCAACTAGAGATCCCACTTCTATCAGGGAGGGACAAACTCAAGCTGAACAGCCTAAAGTAAATAATGCCAACAAATAGAAAGCCAGAAAATGTAAGTTACAAACCACAAATGCTGGGTCTGGTGGCTTAGTGGGCTAATGCGTCCCATAGAGGGGCCTCTGTTCGACCTCATGGTCACAGGTTCAAACCCTGGTGGGTCCACTCAGCCTTTCATCCTTCTGAGGTCAACAAAATGAGTACAATTGAATTGGGTAACAAAAAGCATCTTAGTCAGCACCAAGATACCCTTGGATGAATGTGCGCTTTACAAATACACATGTTATGTTAAAGTTAATGGTAAGCAACGGTCGGAATGCATTCCTAGGTCAGCTTTCCGAATGCCCCAAGATGTCTTTAGTAAACCAGACAGCTGTGCTGTCTGGTAGGCTGCGACCTAAAAGGCGCATGGTCTGCTCTGTGCCAGGAGTTCGAATGTGGCTACGAAGAATACAAACTTGCATCAATGAGTCCAAACTGAGCTACCAAGATTCTGCAGGGTCAGCAAGTCTCGTTCTTAGTGATTCTGCTTATTCCCCTCCTTTTAGTACATATGCTCCTTCCCTCTCCTGATTTCATCTCTGTCCTTTTTAGGCCGAAGCCTACCAGACAGCACAACTGTCTGGTTTGCTAAAGACATCTTGGGGACATTCAGAAAGCTGACCTAAGAATGCATTCCCCCCCATTGCTTACCATTGGCTTTGTGGTTTGTAATTCACATTTTCTTGCTTTCTATTTGCTGGCTTTATTTGCTTTGGGCTGTTCAGCTTGAGTTTGTCCCTCCCATTGCCTAAAACGGGTTTACTGTATTTTTCCACAAACTCGCTTTCTGGTAACAGGCCTTTAAATTTTGTTCTTATCTTGTCACATTTGCTGTGATTCAAAGACAGAAGTCTAATGTCAAGCTCTCTCTTCCACTCCACTCTACCCCACTCCACTCTAATCTATGCCACTCCAATCTACTCCACTCCAACCTACCTGACTCCACTCAATCGAACCCAATTAACCCCACACCACTCCAATCTACCCCGCTCCACCCCAATCTACTGCACTCCACTAAAATCTTTTAGAGTCCTTTCTGACTAACAGGACTTCTAGAGTCAGCTGTGGAAAGTCCAGGGCAGAACCATTCCAGCTTCCCTGCGGGGTCCCACAGGGGTCCTCTCTCAGTCTGACCCTTTCTAACATATATGTTGACCCCCTGGCTAGACTGGTGAGGCCTTTTGGCTTTCAGGTGTTGTACAATGCAGAAAACATGCAAATCATTGTTTCCTTAACTGATGATTTGCCTGGGATAGCGGACAAGTTGGAATTCTGCATGGTCAGTGTCAGTACCTGGATGAAGGAGAATGATCTGAAATTAAATGCTGATAAGCCAGAGATCCTGGTCTTTGGGGCGCAGCAATCGGTATGGTGAGAAATCTGTTGGCCTGAGACCTAAGGCCCATTACCTACTCCAGTGGCCTCGGCTAAAAAAGTAGGTGTCATTTTTGACAACTCCCTCACCTTTTTTTTTTTTTTTTTTTAATCTCTTTATTAAGTTTCATATGAAGGCATGAAGCAGCATACATTCTGCCTCGCAGGGCGCATGAACCAAAAAATACCACAAGCAACAGGCTTGTATCTAATGCAAGTGAATTACAGTACAGATCGAGACATTTACTGGCAGATAAACCACAGTTTGAAATCTATCATTCAGATTCTCAGTTTAGTGCAACATAAAACTTACAGTTCAGGGCGAAGCGACCTCGTTCGTAGTATGAGTCAGCAAATACTGCGTTAGCGGCTCCCAAATGTCCTTTAGTCTGGATGTAACCGGCAACTCCTCAGCGTACAGTTCGAGAGTTTCTTTACAGTACATTAAATCTCTAATCCAACCATTAATTTGAGGGTTAAGTCTGCTCTCCCAAGTCATAGCCACCCTTCTTTTGGCCAGTAGAAGGGCGATTCGAACATATCTACCCAACACTCCCTTTAGTTGAGGCACGTAACAAAGCAAACATGTGACCGGTGTACACTGAATCGTGGCCCCTGTCATATTGTGTATGCGGCTAAGTATCTCTTTCCAATAAGTAAAGACTGCTGCACAGTTCCACGCAAGATGATCAAAATCAGCCTCTCCCTGCCCACACCTCTTACATTGAGCCGAGTCGCGAAGTCCTATTTTATACAATTTAAGGGGCGTGTAATACACTTGGTGTATAAACTTAAAATGAATAACGCGGAGATTTCCGTTAGGCGAAAGTCTCCCAGTTAGAGTGCATATCTGTTCCCATTCTTTCATTGTTATTGGGGGTTCTAAAAAGGAATTCCAGCGTTCAAGACTTTTATCCACCCCCTTCAGTGTTTCCTCCTGAATAGCTTTGTATAGTCTGGTGATTAGCTTCTTTTTGGTGGGAGCTACGATCAGAACCTGCAGAGATAGGAGAGACGGGGGTTCCTCCGGGAAGGATGTGTAGTGACTGCGCATGGCACGCTTTAGGCGATATGCCGTGTACTGAAAAAGCGGCGTGGGATTAGTGATGAATCCTAAATCAGTGTAGTCGAGATATGTACCACCAGGGTATAAGTTGCGCATATGCGTGATCCCCACGTCCCTCAAGGCTTTAATAGGGCCAGCCTCCTGTGTCACAGATAAAGCTGCGTGTCCAGCCAGCGGAAGCGCCGACGCATATAGAGGAAGCTTGCCAGCCATCCGTCCAATGGCTTGCCACGCTGCCACCGTGACATCTATAGGGTTGATCTCCTTCCTGGGCGTTCCCCTGTTAACATGCGTGATTATCCCTGTCAATGGTATGGGATGTGCGTCACCGTCCTCCACCGCTAGGTGTGGAGTAAAGTCGTGTGGCTTGAACCAGTAATAGGCGTATTGAGCCTGCGCACATAAGTAATACATATACAAATCTGGCGCCCCAATTCCCCCTCTGGCGTACGGGAGTGTCAACGTGGACCAGCTGATTCTAGCTTGTTTACCTCCCCACACTAATTTTAAAAGTTGTGCTTTAATCATGGCAAAGAAATGTCTGGTTAGGCGAATCGGTATATTACAAAAAAGATACAAAAAACGGGGTAGAACTACCATTTTGATCACCGAAACAAGGTCCGCCAGGGATAAAGGTAGATGATTCCACCTGTTTTTCCACATTGCTGTATGCCCTGCCATAGTTTGCTTTAACAACTATCTCTAGGTCACGGTGCACCCAAATACCTAGATACCTAGATACTTAACGGGCTCGGTTGTCCAGACCAGGGGGTATTCCAATGGGGGAGATCGAGTGCATACCGTCAGCGGCACTACCACAGACTTTTCCCAATTTATCATGAGGCCGGAAAAACGACCAAATCTGACGTATTCCCGTAGTACCGGCGAGAGATGAGTCTGCGGATCACGTATGAAAAGAACCATATCGTCTGCGTACATAGAAATACCGACGGGTCTGTGATTGAAGTTAAGCGCAGTCTGTCTGTGACGCTGCCGTATTATACAAGCAAGTGGCTCCATCATTATGGCAAACAAAAGCGGCGATAATGGGCACCCTTGTCGGGTGCCCCGATCTATTCTAAAGGGTTCGGAAGTAAGCCCACCTACTCTTACCCTCGCCGATGCGTCGGTGTATAGTACTTGCAACCAGCGCAGCAAAACATTGGGAAACCCTATTCTCCTCAGGATGTGAAACATATAACCCCACTCAATTGAGTCGAATGCCTTTGCGGCATCGAGCATGACCGCCGCCGCTTGGAGATCAGGGTTTAGTATATGATACATGGCAAATATTGTGCGGAGGTTGTGAGATGTGGAGCGCCCCGGCACAAAGCCAGATTGGTCAGGCAAGACCATGACGGGTAGTAGCGGTTGCAATTTAGTGGCAAGTATCTTCGCCAATATTTTTGCGTCTAAATTAATCAGCTACAAAGGGCGGTATGATTCGCATAGTGTTGGATCCTTGTCTTTTTTAAGGAGAGTAATGATAAGAGCCTGTCTAAGGGATGGAGGCAAGATCCCAGAGTCGTGAGCCTCCGCATATACCTCTAGTAAGTACAGGGCAATGAGGTCAACGTATTGTTTATAAAATTCGGAAGTGAGCCCGTCAGGACCTGGGGCCTTGTTATTAGGTAAAGACATAATCGCCTCCTTGATATCAGACACCTCTATCGGTTGACTAAGGTATGCACGGTGTCCATCCGCCAGCCACACACAGGCAACGCCATCAAGATACTCAGCCAGAGCAGCTTCGTCACACGCTCCCCGTGAGGCATATAAGTCACTATAAAAGTCTTTAAATTGCTCCACTATTTCTTGCGGCCTGTAGTGATCCACGCCCTGATCGTCCACTATGTTAGTAACGTGATGATGTGCAGACCTAAAACGCAGCGTCTCAGCAAGCCTCCTACCCGGTCTCCCAGCCTCACCGTAAGCTCTAGCCATGTGCCGGCGCGACAAATAGCGCGCCTCAGACTCCGCTAGCGCTTCATATTCTTTTAATAAAGTCTGGAGTTTGTCAAGGGGAACTGATGTCGGGTTGCCTATATATTGAGTTTCCAACTCGCTTAACTGCTTTTCAGTCTTTGTGAGTTGACCCCTGATATCCTTCAAGATACCTGAGGTGGTGCTGATACAGACCCCACGTATTGTGACTTTAAATGCCTCCCACAAGACGGCCAGGCTGTCCACTGTTCCCACATTTAATTCAAAGTACTGTGTTATTGCCTGTCTTATAGTGTCCTTGTACACGGGATCAAGTAGAGACTCAGCACGAAACCTCCACGTGAAAGGGAAGTGCGTATTAGTTGGAATTTGGATTTCTAAGAGTACCGGATTGTGATCGGAAAGGGTGCGTGGTAAGTTATGTGCATTTGTTACCCATCCATTAGCCTCCTCATTGACTAGCCAATAGTCTAATCGCGACCAACTATGGTGCGCTGGGGTAACATGCGTGCCCACCCTAGTAGAAGCATTTCGTAGTCGCCAAGCAACGACCAAACCCAACTCCGTCATAGCGTCTCGAACACACTGCGCTATCTTGACGGTGCGCGCCCCACGCGGGTTGGATCTATCGAGGACTGGATCTAGATGTGTATTAAAATCTCCTCCCCAGAGGATCGCCGTCTCAGGCCACGTCCGCAAGACTCCTAGCAGTTGTACGAAAGTCTGCGGCTCATCCACTACCGGACCATATACATTGAGTGTTACCAATGTGTTGCCGAGCTTGCCCTGTGCCATAGCCCAACGACCCTCACTATCAGTGTGCGATAATATAGGGAGGAACGGTATTCCTTTTTTAATCAAAATAAGGACACCTCTTGCATATGTAGAGAGCGAGGACGCCACCCTGTATCCTGCCCATCTATGTGCAATATTGGTTTGTCTTTGCTGACTCAAATGTGTTTCTTGCAGAAAAGCAATTTGAATTTTATGCCTCTCGAGGTATGCTATTACTTGTCTTATTTTTTTGGGAGTGTTGAGGCTACGAACATTCCACGTCATACAGTTGTATCGCTCACCCATCCCCGCTGCTGAAGTGTTTGATCCTGTACTGAGATAAAAATTCGCTCATGTCTAATAAAAGCATATTCCGATCTGTACCTATTCCCGAGCTGCCTATCTCAACAGAAGCAGCAGTTTCGTAACAAACCCCCCCCTCCCCCCACCCACTTTGGCAACCCCAATTCGCCAAAGCCATTACCCTCGTCAACGACCCCACCCAACAAAAAAATCATCCCGCCCAGAACTTGATAGGGTACTCCCATAGGGGGGAACGTAGTGGCGCATACCGCTCCCTGTTGTGATAGGGAGGGGGCCGCCACCGGAAATGTGGATTACTGTTTGTGACCCACCCGCGACCCATAATGAACAATTTGGTATGCGAAGCTGTTGGAGTAGCCAGAACAGTTAGGGATGCCCATCCCAACAGAAGTGGTCCAGTCCCATATTATGAGCCCCAGGTCATCTATACACAATTATCTACAACAGATATTGCTCCATCTGAACCTTAGGTATATGTCCCACCCTGATGTGGTCTAAGCACTGAAGTGTATATGAGCAATTTAATCAGCATCGTATTTCCACTAAACATTGGAACATGCAACATATGACCAAATTGGCGATTCCATCCAGCTATGCTGCCTGAGATACGAGGCAGTCAGACATGAAGCAATGAGGCCCACTTGATCCTGTGAGCATAGGAAAAAGGAGAACATAGATATGCAGTACTATTCATCAATATCGGATGTATGCCGGATGTCTGCTTTTTGCGCCGTAAAGTCTTTGCGTACTCCATTGCCAACTTCGGATTGCTGAAAATCTTCGCCGTGTTGTCTGCCCCAATTCGAAGGCGAGCGGGATACAGCATAGCATAGGGCACCTGTTCCTGCAGCAATACTTTCTTGACGCCTTGAAACTCTTTCCTCGCAGCCTGGACCGAGGCCGTAAAATCGGGATAGAATGAGAGTTCATTTCCATGATGTTGCACAGCGCCTTTTTGATGGGCTATACGCAGCACTGTGTCCCGATCTCTGAAATTTAGCAGCCTTGCGATAATGGGCCTCGGGAAGCGCCTGGGGGGGGCCGGGCGGCGAGAGACCTCTGAGCCTGTTCCACTACCAGCATGTTGGAAAGGTTCTCTGGGCCGCATACTTCTCGAAACAGAGCTTCGACATACTCTTCCAGCCGCCCTACATTCGTGGACTCCGGCAGCCCCAAAATGCGCACATTATTGTGCCTCGAGCGCACTTCGATGTCTTCGTTCTTGTTTCTAATGAGTGTCAGGATCTTCTCAATGTCCAAGGTCTTAGCTGCAACTTGCTGCAGGCCGTCTTCTGCGTCAGATATCCGTTGTTCTGCCTCGCCCAGCCTTGCCGCCTGCTTGTCTAGCTTAGACGACATTGTGTCCATGCGGCCATTCAGCGCCTCGATCTTACCATCTATAGACTGTTAGCTGGCTTGGATCGCTTCTAGTGTCTTCTCAAGTGCGGTTGGTGCCTGCGCAGCCGAGTCTAACTCCGAGTCCGATGCGGCGTTTTGTATCGGTTTGCCACTCTTGCGCAATTCAAAATTCAGCCGCGGCTGATTTCTTTCCGGCTTGCCCATGATGAATGGCGTAGAGATGCACGGCGTCAGTAGGTGCGGGGGTATCACAAAAATCGGGCCTTTCTAGTGGACTTGCTGCCAGGTGGATAGGCACGGGCCGCTACAGCACACGCAGTGCAGGTCAGACTGTCCAATAACTGAAGGGCAGATCTATCCCCTCGTCACACTTCAATGTGCCATGTGTAGTCACAGTGCCTGTCAGAAAGTGTCACCAGCTCAACCCTATCAGCAGCAGCTGATCAGTTCCAGCAATGAGGCCTCGTGTTCAGTCCAGAGCCGGGCGCACGCGAAGCATTCTCCACCCCCAGGACGTGGGATCCTCAGCCACGCGCGCGCCGGGAAGCGTGCTGCCACCCCCGAGCTCCACAGTGAGCCTGCAAGTAGCCTCCACTCACCCGCAGCTGTGCCCCAATCCCCCGACGCAGTGTCCACAATGCGCTGGCAAAATAAAGAACACAACACCCTTCAGTCCAATGATGACAGAATAAATGGGGAGATGAGATTGAGTGTCCCAAATAGTTCCAGGCCAGACGGCGAGACAGTGATCCGGTCCTCACGCGCTGCTTACCATATCCCCAGGCACTCTCCTACGCAGAGCCGACGGCCATTTATTTTAGTGGGGCCTAGTGCATCGGGCGGAGCCGGGCACTCGCGTAGCACTCACCCCCAGCGCTCTTGTCTGTCCGCAGCTACGGGTGCGGGAGGCCGCAGTCGATCTCCCCAGACTGCCCCAGCGAGCTCACATCCAAGGCGCCGATCGTCCACCAGGGTACTCGCTTCCCCCGGGGAGGGGTCCGATGTGTCTCCCGCCTCTCACCGGCAGTCCGGAGGTCTCCGCCTCGAGTGCGCGGCCGCGTCTAAGGCCGTCCAGCCGCCATTTTCTGCAAGCGGCAGCCTCCGCGCCGAGGCGTACTGCAAGCCCCGGGGACAATCTGCAGCAGTCAAAACTGCACCGGAGGGCAGCCCAATGCCCCGGCACACTCTTCCGTCGCGCTGGACTCGCGGTCGGCCACAACAGCGCAGGATAGCTTGAAGGATGAAAGCAGCGGCCGGCAGAGCCGCACTACTGTGCTGCCATCTTGCCGCGCGCCAAGCCACCAACTCCCTCACCTTTGACACACAGGTCAATAGAATTATAAGCTCAAAATTCTTATAAAGGTTTTGCCACTCATTCCGGCGGAGTCAGAGTAGCAGCAGTTATTTCTTTAACAACATTGTGCCTGGATTCTTGCAATGCCTTATATTCAAACATCAATGTGTCCTCGCTCAACAGACTGCAGGTTATTCAGAATCCAGCCACCGCCTGGCTCTGAATGTTCCCAAACAACTTTCAGTGAGGGAGGGTATGTGCTCCCTACAATGGCTTCCTGTTAGGAAGTGTGTGACATTCAAAGCTCTCTGCATGGCATTCCAGGGTTAATGCCAGAAAGGGTCTGTGCCTCTGAGAACAGCTTTTCATTGGTACACCCAAAAAGACATCTTTGGTCATCTTCCATTAGGAAGGTGACTATTCCAAGATTTCGGAAAGCTAAATGGGGCGGCCGCTCCTTTACTGTAGCTGCTGTGAAATTGTGGAACACTCCGTCCACTCAAATTGAGAGTCTGGATTCTTTCGCAGCCTTTCGGAGGCAATTGAAAAAGTGGCTCTTTTCTCTTCCGTAATAGCAGTTCTCTTGGATTTAGCGGGTGCACCTTTCAATTGCATTCTAGCGCTCTGACGCCTTGGCATAATGCGCTTTATAAGTTCCCTTCCATTCCATGCCAAGGGAGCTTGGTATTTACATTTCTTTCTCTGACTTCAAAGTGAGACAATTAATGTAACAATGCTGCTGACTATCCCTGTAAGAGGAGAGGGTGGAGGATGTTTTTTTCCTAACACACACAAAAAAATTAACTGTGTTGATGTTTCAGAATATAGCAGAAATAGTACAAATGAAGCACACTTTTTTTGTAATTCTGAAGTGTGGTGTAAACAAATATTTGAATACGATCAATACACAGCAATACACTAGGTGATAACTTTTGCACACATTATCGATTGTGTGCAGTAAAACCGTAATGGCAGTGCACCACCACACCATGCATTCTCCACACTACGGCACTCCACTCCATGCCACGCCACGCCATTCTATGCCATTCCACTTCACTCTACACCCCTTCCCTCTAAGAGACTCTATGACACGCCATTCGACTCCACTCCAATCTATGCCACTCACTCCACAACACACCACTCTACTTCACACCCCTCCGCTCTACTTACCCCGCTCCACCCCACTCCAATCTACCTCAATCTATCACAACGCACTCCACTCCACCCAATCTACCCCACTTCAATCTATTCTACCCTAATTTACCCACCCCAATCTACCACACTCTAACCTAATCTACCCCACTCCACTCTACCCCTAGCCACTCCGCTATGATCCAATCTACCCCACTCCACTCTATCCCAATCTACCCTACTTCAATCTACTCCACTCCAATCTACCTCACTCATCTCAATCTAACCCAATCAACCCCACCTCACTCCAATCTACCACACTCCACCCGAATGTCCCCCACTCTGCTCCGCTCCAATCTATCCCAGTCTACCCCATCCTACCCCATACCAATCTACTCCAATTCACCCCCACTCCAATGTATCCCAATCCAACACATTCCACTCCAAATTACCCAATCCAATTTACCCCACTCCATTCCAATTTACTCCACTCCAAACTCCACTGCAATCTATCCATCTCCTCTCCACTCAAATCTACCCCACTCCACCCTACCACAATCTACCCCACTCCACTCTAATCTCAGCCACTCCACTCTATCACACTCCACTCTAACCAAATCTACCCACTCCAATATACCACACTCCACTCAAATCTACCATACTCCAATCTACCCCATCTATTCCACTCCAATCTACTCCATGCCACTCTACCCCACTGCAATCTACCCAACCCAACTCTACTCCATTCCAATTCAGCCCACTCCATTACAATCTACCCTACTCTAATCCACCCAATCTACCCCACTCTAATCTACCAACTCCAATCCACTCAATGTAGCCCACTCTACTCCAATCTATCCCACTCCACCCCAATCTACCCCTCTCTAATCTACCAACTCCAATCCACTCAATCTACCCCACTTCACTCTACTCCAATCTGCCCCACTCCACTCTACCCAATCTACCACATGCCACCCAAATCTACCCCACTACTGTTCAGCCTAACCTACTCCAGTCCAATCCACCCCACTCCAAACTACCCTACTCCAATATACCCCATCCAATTGGCCCCACTCCAATCTACCCCAACATACTCCACTCCAATCTACCCCACTCAATTCCACCCTAATCTACCCCACTCTATTCCACCCTAACCTACCCCACTACACCTCCAGTCTACTCCACTCTTCCCCACTCCAATCTTGATTCCACTCCAATCTACCCCAATCTACCACATTCATTCCACTCTACCCAATCTAATATACCACATGCCACCCAAATCAACCCCACTTAAGTCCAATCTAACCCACTGCACCAGACTCCAATCTACCCTACCCCACTCCACCTCAAACTACCCTACTCCATTCTACTCCACTCCAATCCACCCCACCCCATCCCAATCTACCCCACACTACTGTATTCAACTCCACTCCAATCTATCCCATTCCTTTCTATCTCACTTCAATCTACCGCAATCTAGTCTGCCTCACTTCACTCAATTTACCCTACCATAAACCATGCAATCTATCCCACTCTAATCTACCCCACTCCACCCTAATCCAACCCACTCCACTCCAGACTACCCCACTCCCATCTAACCCAATCTACTGCACACCACTCTTCGCCAATCTACCCCACTCCACTTGTCTACCCCACTCCAATCCACCTCACTCTACTCTTCCCCAATCTACCCCACTCCAATCTACCGCAATATATCCCATCCACTCTACCTAATCAACCACACTCTAAATCTACCCCACTCCAATCTACCACGCTAATCTACCCAACTTCCCCCACTCCAATCGACCCTACCCCAGTCTACTTCACTACATCCCACTCGTCAACCCCAAATCACACCACTCCATTCTACCATACTCTACCCCTACTCCACTCTATGCCAATCGACCCCACTCTACTAAAATCCACCCCATTCCACTCTACCCCACTAACTTTTAGCCATGCTGAACAGCAGCCACAGTGGTATAAATAATGGCTAAAACACATTGCCAAAGCCAATAGCTCGAGCATAGACGAGACCTGTTGGCTTTGCCAATGCTTGTTCTCCATTTCTCCTCTCTCACAATGCATCTCTTCCTCCTCCATTACTAGACCTTCCCTTCCTTAATCCCCCTCACTGTAGCCTGTGCAACTCACTTTTTTCCATTCCCCTATCCCACACCCTTTCTCCTCCTTCCCGCACCCTTCCATCATGTGATGTTTTTCTTTTCCTCCTCTGTGTGCTTTGGAACAGTGCCTTCTCGTGTGAGTCACCTCCCCTCCCTCACCTCATGGTACGCTCCTCCCCGTCTCTGTGTAAACTGCACCAGTTCCCTCTCCTTCTCTACCCTCTTCCCCTCCTCTTTCAGTCTATTTTTGTGTACCTTTGCCCAGCCAGCGTTCGCTCCCCCTCCCCCCTTTTGGTGTCCTCTTTGTATATGATCAGATCTCTGCCAGTGCTGCTGCACGCTGCAGCGCCTCTGTCCTCCAATAAGACCTGAGTTATGGTATTCACTAATCCGATATAACTTGTTAGTAGCTTTAAGTAGCAGCAGAGCGTTGTGCAGAGGAGATCATTTTTTTATTGCAGCAGGAGCAGTTCAGACAAGAGGAACTGTACTTACAACAGTATTGTAGAGCGCAGATCACACAAAGCAGATGTGATGAGGTCAGGAGGAAGGGGGGGGGGGAGATATAATTAGGACAATATGGCAGATTAGCCTGAGCATTTTTTTTCCACATTTTACACACTTAAGTTATACACACTTACATTATTGTCAACATATTTGTAACGTGTGACATTCCTCGGTCGTTTGACCTCGCCGAGTTTGATACCCTACACAAAGAGACAAAGCTGAAACTGAACTCCAGGAAGTACTTTATTACTTAAACTTAGGGTCACTGGAATTATGTGGTTCTGAGGGGGTTTGTGCATAATTACGGACATGCCACATAATCCTCGTGAGGTGCATAATTTGCAGATTTCAGGAGAAAAACAAATATAGCTCAAATCGTACCTAAGGGATCGCCAAATGAGGTGGCGTGCTGTGACAGACTTCGGGCAAAGGTTAACTGTCCTCATTTCAGCTGCTGATTGATAGATTCGGGTGTTAAACTGATACTAATAAGGCGAACCCTTTGCCCAAACAGTGTTAACGTGTCTTAAAAACATACAATATTGCCACAAAATATGCCACATAATTAAATCCTGCTGCCCAATTTGGTACTCCATTGCCACATAATTCCACACATGGCCTTACTTAAACTACATGGTAGCTGGATCTGCCCCAGTGCAAGTGGATGTCATAGTGCAGATATTGTATTTTGCACTGTCGTTTTAGGTTTACTATTTCCAGTTCTAACCATATTTTTTTTAATAGATCTGGTTTGCATCTTCATTAGTTTTGAATCATAAGCTTTGGTTGGTGGGTACCCTTACGAATTATGATTGGGGGCCTTAAATCAAAGCAATTGTGTTTTTCTTTATAGATTTGAGTAATTTTGTTTCGGGTTACGTTGCAACTGGTTTACATTGTCATAAATTTGTGTTGTTGTAGTATCGCATCACGGTAGCTTCGGGTGATCATAGATTTGCATCTTTGTAGATTCATGTAGTCGTTAGGTTTGCATGGTCTTAAAGTCAGGCTGTTGCAGCCGGAAGCATTTTTATTTTGAAAATTCAGCCATCCAGCTAGTCCTATCAAACACAAAAATGTTAAGGGCAATAAGCATTATTTATAGTGTCAGAACACCTTTCCGGGGGCCAGAGGGCAAGCAGGAGCTACTGGGCCCAACTGTTGGGGATGAGGCCTTTTACTCCTGATGTCCCAGGGATCCTAAGCAACTGGCCAAGTACCCCCTTAGCATTTTATTCTCCGGAATAGCGTGGCCCAAGCAGTCCAAGGTTCCCTCAAAATACATGCAGTAGCAGCAATACCTTATTGGCCAGCCAAATACTCACTTTTATGATAAAACAAGTATTTTATTTTACCGCCAACAACACAAAAAGAAATATGAGATTCACAAACAACTATACAATCTTCCTGAGGTCGGGGCTCTAGTGCTACGTAGGAAGTTCCCTGTGTCGCACTCCCTCCTTGCTTTAGTGATAGTGGTTATTCCCTCATCGCTATAGGCAAAATCCAGGGTAAGTCCCACTAGTAATTCGAGTCTCAAGAGTCCACTCCGACTCCGTATAAAGTCAAACGTGGTCTGTGTTCCAGCGCCGAAGCACTACCTAGCGAGGAAGTTCCCCCAGAGCCGACTTGGCCCAAATTCAGTCTTCCCCACACCATAGGCGTGCCAGGGGTTCCTGAGCACACCCCCTCTGCAGGTGTGAGTAGCAGTGGCTGATTCAGGTCAGTATACTGTAAGTGGCCCAGGTGGGCTGAGTTTGGAAATCCCCGAGCTCCTCACACCTGGCTGCGCTGCCACTGTGAACAGAGGCTCCTTGCGGCTCCTCCTGGTAGGGTAAATCATTCAGTCTGTTCCCCTGATGGAGAGAAGGCTATGCGAAGTTCATGATGCTGGTTCCGCATCTCTATGTAGGTGCATGGGGGATCCCACGAAGGTCTCACTTCTCCGGTGACGCTCTCGGTCAGGTCGTACTTCTTGCTAGTTTCGGCATACAGGGTCACCATACTTTTGCTATACACTGTTGGGTAATAAATCTTCCAACCCTCCTCAGAGCGACGCAAAGCAAACAGACTCCAGCAGCCACAAAACACAGGAAATGTATTTGCACCTTTCTCCTTTTATTGGCATGCCAAGGCAGACGCAGTGTCACGTCTTGGAACAAGCTTCTTCTGCCCCACATAGATATTCAGGGGAGCATATATAGGGCAGAAAGTGCTGTCATCAGTAAAATCCTTAGATGTGGACAAGGCCAAATACGGTTGTACATATACAAATAGAATTGTCATGCAAGCACAAGACATAGAGCAAAATAAGGACACAAGGGAACAGAAAGCAAGTTTAAGCGAAACCTGCAAGAATTGGAGGCTTTTGACAGCTGTTAACCCAGGACGTGTCAGAGAGGGCAATAAAGGTCCTTGGGTCAGGCTGGAATAGATTTGTAAAGGAGGGGTGATTTTAGGAGCACAGAGCAAGCAGTTTGGTCAGAGACAGACATAGTTAGCTCAGTGGGTCTGAGATAGTGTGGGGAGAATTTGGGATTGATTCACTTATTTGGCAGATGCAAACATATAGATATATATTTTTCCTCACATACACAGGCACTGACCCAATCAGCACAGCAGATGCCTGCATGGCTGCCCCCCTTCTGCCCCAGCATACGGAGCTGTGATTCCTCACTGCACTAGGGCTACGGCCCACTCCACATGGCAAGTCATCCAAGGCAGCTCCTTCTAGCATATGGCGTTGCCGAAAACACACTGCACATGAGCTCTGGCCCGATCAGCACAGTGATAAGGGTAGTTTGCTTTGAGGTGGCCCCTTCTGGTATATGGGGTCACCAACGACAATGCACACGGGCACCAGCCTGATCGGCACAGCGATATCCACAGCTCACTTCAAGGTGGCCCTCCCTTGGCATCACAGGGTCCCCGGCTTCGTCCTCCACACGGGCCACAACCAGATTGGTGCAGCAGCCATTCCTCACACAGGGAATCCACTCAACAGAAATTCCCCCTGGGCCTCACTCCCTCCAATGCCCAGCTCTTCCTCACAGGGCACACTATTCTTGGCAAGCAAGCAGGCGCTGGTACACCAGGCTCCAGGGCAGGTGGTCTTGGATTCTCTGGGTGATGTTCCCATCACACAGCAGGGAAACGAGCAGGCCTTCTCCCTCAGCCCAAGTTACAGCCGAAAATCTTGCAGAGCTTCTCCTGCTCACACAGCCCAACTGGTTGCTTGACAATTTTTGGGGTCTCATGCTCCCTTTCTTATAGCCCATTTTCAAACACCAAATGTGACTTAGCATTGGAGTCTTTTAAGTTTATGTTGGAGGGAGGTCTGCTTCCTTTAGAAGTGCACTGCTCACTTCTCCAACCTCTCTTCCTCTTGAAAGCAGTCTGTCACAGCAGGAGCGACTCCAAATCCGTATAAAGTCCAGCCCATTTACAGCACTGCATATATGTATTTAATATACACACTGCACAGCACTGTATCCTTGCTGTACTGTACTATTCACAGACACACATACACCCAGCACATAAATTTACCATTCATGCTCTGCACAGCACTATACCCTTCATGAATTGTACTACTCAGAGGCAGACATGCATTTACCATGCACACACTGCATAGCACTATATCCTTTGTGTATTGCACCACTCACAGGCACACAGACACCCAACACATGCATCTACCATGCAAACACTGCACAGTACTGCATTATCCCAGTATTGTACCCTTCCCCAGTCACACATACACCCAGGGCAAATACACCACTCCTGCACTGCGCAGTACTTCACAACAACTCTATGTAGTTCAAGAGGTGAGTTAAGCACACAGCTGCGCAACTTTTAATGAGTGAACCCGCAGGCCTCACTCCAGTGACATGTTAACAAGGACTTGTTCACTTCTAATGATCACTACATGGTGTGCTGCCACCACCGTGCTCATGCCGCATAACTCTTGGTAAAGGCAAGTACCCTCTCACCACTATGAGGATAGTGCTTTGGGCGTCCCTCCCTGGTCCAACAAGACTGGAATCCGTGAGACAGGCCTATGTCATGGCCCACACGCTTGATCCATGCTTGCCCATGACAACAAAATTAGCATTAGGAATCGAGACATTAGTACAGTTGGGGCACTCAGGGCAGAGGCGCATGTTCCTTACTATGTGGAGGACTTTTCCATCCCAACATACAGTAAAAGAAAAGAAGGGGGAAAAAAAAAAAAAACAGGACTGGGTTTCTGAGGCGATGTTGAGCTGCAGTTAGTTGCATGCTGGAAATCTGTAGCATTATAAGTTTCTCACCATAGATCCAGTAAACTGTAGGTTGGTTTGCTGCATTGTTGGTGCTCCTTGGTGTGGGTTTGCATAGATGCGCCGAGGCATGCTTGTGCTGTTTTAAGTTACTGTCAATATTGGTCCACCGTGCCGTAGGCCTGGGTTGGTTTGGGCTGAAGTCATCACAGATTCACCTCATCGTAGGGTTAAGGTCGTTATGTGCTTTGGTTGCGGTAGGCTCTTCCAATTACAGTAGCTTGTCCGAGGTTTTGTGTTGAAACCTAGGGTTGCGACAGTTTCACCTTTGTCATTGCATTTTCTTGCAATCTTACATCCTTCTCGTCGAAAGTTCAGGTAGTTGTAGGTTTGCCTTGTCATAGTTTTGTGTAGTTGTAGTAGATCGTTGTAGGCTCTCGCCATAAGCTTGCAGCGTCATATAAGTTTGTGTATGAGTGTCTCCTTATGTGTGCATTATGCTGTTTGCTTTGTAATAGGTTTGCATATATGTAATATTGTGTCACTGTACGAGCATCGCCTAGGTTTTCAGTACTTCACTCTGTAGGATTGTATCTTTACTTTGATGTCACAAATAAATGTTCTTTATTCCTGTGTTCATGTTACTATAGGTTTTTGAATCACTGTAGCTCATGTCCTTTCAGGTTGTATCGGATTACGTTTCTATTTTACTTTACTGTAATTGACTTTACATAGCGTTTATTACCCCGCACGAGGTGATGAAACACTACCTCTGGCGCACGCTCTGCGGTACGACTCACGGTTGTTACTGTTCGTGATTGGGATTAGTCTTGTGCTCTCAAGGAAGCGAGTGCGTGCATTTACTCCAGTTTAATGAAGGATTAAATTACCAAATTAATATGATGTATGTGTGATCATTATCTAAAAGCAACTACAAGGTGGGTGATACGGCACAATGTGGTGTTGGCGCTCACTCTTGACGGTTATGTTTTTGTTTAGTGAGAATTAGCATGGTGCTCCGAGTGTGTGGGGGGGGGGGGGGGTAGAAACCATCCAAATCCCCCAAGTGTGATACCTAGGATCTGTCTTAGAAACAACTCGATGCCCAAGCACACATATGAGAGTAAACATTAATGGTATACATTATAGATGCTCATAACAATATACATTTACTTATGCTTTTATTCTCTTCTTTGATGATCCAGCCAACACGTGTTTTGTCGGTCAGGTAAAGTTCACCCACTACTTTCTCAGGGTTGTCTTGAAGCAATATATCTCATGACACCTCCGTGCAGGTTGTACTTCCGTCCCGGCCAGTAGGTAGGGGCAACTAATTTCTAATCTGGTGTATTCTTGTTATTAGCAACGAGGAAAATATTGTTCCAGGTCTTCTTTATCTGACATGCACGCCGATCCGCATCGCGTCGTCAGGAAGTGAAATGACGGGCAATGAGTGCAGCCCGATAGAAAGTCTGAGAAGGACGTTTATCAGCGTCCTGTATCGCGAGCCGCACTCGTTGCCTGTCATTTCACTTCCTGGCGATGCGGATCGGCGTGCGTGTCAGATAAAGAAGACCAGGAACAATATTTTCCTCGTTGCTAATAACAAGAATACACCAGATTAGGCATTACCCCCTCATGGGTCCTCCCCGTCCCAGTCCTTACTACGTGAGGCAGTCCTGCCTCCACCCAGCCAATCACAACGCCAGTATTTTAATATTACATAAGCCCCGCCCACCTACCACCATGCCTGTTTTTTTTCTGCTCCGACGGCGGTCGGAACGCTGGTGCTCCCGGTTCCTGGTCTGGATTTTCTTCAGGACGGTGCCGTGAGTGTTTAAAGTTGCAGTTTTATGTTCTGCATTGTTTTACTTGTTGTCGGCGCGGCCGCTCCGGTATTCCGGTCGACCACGCTCCTGTTCTGGGGTCAGGGACGCTCCCCGTTCATGTGCTGGGGCGGGGAGTTTTGTGGTTTCCTGGCCCCGGGTCGTTCCGTCGCTGGGGCTCTCGTGCAGCGTCCGGCCCCCGCGGCCATTGTCCTTTGATCTATGGCTGGAGACTACAGGGCTGCCCTTTTTTATTTCACTCACCTTTGCGTGATTGGGGGCAGTATTTATTGGAGGTTGCTGGGCACTTCCTTTGATTGTGTGGTGAGTTCCTGTTAGTTTGACACTGGATTTCTCACCATGAGTGAAGGGGCTTCTTCACCTGTGCCTGCTAAGGCGATTTCGAAGCAGCATAATGTTCAGGATCTGCAGGAGGATGACGTCTTGCAGATTTCTAGGGCGGATTTACAGGACTTGATTGATTCTGCGGTCCAGTCTGCGCTGCTGGAGCCTGCAGCTAAGCGGGCTAAGGATGATGAGGACGACATGGACATTTCCCCTAAGGGAAAGTACGTCCGGGGCAAGGTTTTTTCTGACATGCTGGTCCATATTCGAGAGGTGCTTGGGTTTGACCCTAAATCCCTGGCTGAGGAGGGATTTTACGCTCAGTATAGTTCCTCTGTGGTGGATGACCTCCCCTTCCATGATGTCCTGAAGGATATCCTCACAAAGGAGTGGCTTGAGGTGGATAAGCAGGGTATTCCGCGATTCCTGGGGAAGCGGTATCGCTTGGCGGACTTTGATTCCCAGTTTCCTGCGATTCCAAAGGTTAATTCTCTTTTGTCCTCTATGGCTTCCGCCTCTTCTTCCTCTTTGTCCTCGGAGGAGGCTTCCCTTTCAGATCCGGTGGAGCGTAAGGTGGAGTCTGCTCTCAAGCGTTCTTACGCCGCTTCTCACTTTGGGGTACGTGCTAGCACTTATGCGGCCTATGCTTCGCAGGTCCTGCTTAAGGATTTCGAGAAACTGTTTGACTGTCTTCAGGATCAGGGGACCCTACTCCTGTGTTGGCTCAAATGGAGGTGTTGGCACAATTCCTCTCGGATGTCACTTTTGATTCCTTGTGGGCTTTCTCCTCGGCTGCTGGGGCAGCGGTGGCTGGAAGGAGGTCTCTGTGGACAAAACCTTGGCGTCTTGAGGCTGCACAGAAGGCCTTAGTCCATAAACTGCCTTTTGAGGGTCCCTGTCTTTTTGGGGATGCTTTGAATACGATGGTGCAGCGCTCAGCGGAGGAAAAGAAGTTGTTGAAGCCTTTTCAGCCTGCTCCTAAGAAAAGGTCTTTCTTCCAGAAGCAGGGGTTTCAAGGGGTTTTGTCATCTCAGCCCTTTCGTGGTCGGGCCCGTGGTCGGGGGGCCGCGTACCATTATAAATCCCGGCCTCAGCAACAGCAGCAGCAGCAACAACAGCCTCCCTCTGGTGCAGGACAGAAGTGACTATGCCGTTGTGGGGGCTCGTCTCCGTTTGTTTCTGGACCGTTGGTCAGCTCTGATTTCCGACCAGTGGGTCTTGTCTGTCATCGAGTGGGGTTACCAGATTCCCTTCCGGGGCCCTCCCCCTCTGGATTGTTTTCTGGTTACCCCGTTGTCAAGAGACCCCATGCGGCGCTCTGCCATGTTGTCCGGCGTCGCCATGTTGTTACGGAAAGGGGCTGTGGTGCCGGTTCCAGTGGAAGAAGTGGGCCTGGGGTTCTATTCCCATCTGTTTCTGGTTCCAAAGCCCGATGGTTCCTTCCGCCCCATATTGAATCTCCGTTCCCTGAACAAATTGGTGCGGTTGGATCATTTTCGGATGGTCACGTTGCAGTCCGTCATTCCCCTCATCCAGGAGGGTGATTTTTGGCGTCCCTGGACTTAGAGGACGCTTATTTTCACGTTCCGGTCCATCCTGCCAGTCAGCGGTTCCTGAGGTTTGCTGTTCAAGGGAGGCATTTCCAGTTTCAGGTTCTGCCGTTCGGCCTCTCCACTGCTCCCAGGACTTTTACCAAGGTATTGGCTCCTGCTGTGGGGGTTTTGCAACGTCGGGGTTTCTCCGTGTTTCCCTATATTGATGATTGTTTGGTCTCTGCTTCCTCCTTTCCTAAGGCTCTTCTGGCGGTGGAGGCTACGCTGACCCTGTTCCAGGAGCTGGGGTTCAAGGTGAATCTGGCCAAGTCTCATCTGGATCCTGTTCAGAGGCTGCAGTTCATCGGGGGTCTGTTCGACACGTCTCTGGGGGCGGTGTTTCTCCCTCCTGTTCGGATCCTTTCCTTACAGACTCTGTTGCGGGATCTATTGAGCCGTCCCTCTGCCCCGGCTCGTGTTTGGTTGCGGGTCCAGGGATTGATGGCTGCAACCACTGCTGTGGTTCCTTGGGCTCGCCTCCATCTCAAGCCCTTGGTAACTCATCTGTTGGCTCGGTGGGACCCCTCCCGGGCGGATTACGAGACTCTGGTTCCTCTCTCTCCTGCTCTGGTTCTGGACTTGGACTGGTGGCTTTGCACTCCCAATCTGGAGAAGGGGGTGCGGTTTTGTCTTCCCCTCCCCTTCTGTTGACTACGGATGCCAGTCTTTGGGGTTGGGGGCCACTTTGGGGTCCTTGGAAGCGAAGGGTCGGTGGTCTCGGGGGACAGCGCCCGTTCCTCGAACTGGCGGGAGTTGGCGGCCGTCTGGGAGGCGGTGCAGTTCTTTCAGGTTCATCTCCACGGGTCGAATCTGTTGGTTCGTGCACCGACAATCAGGTGGCTCGTTGTTACTTGAACCGTCAGGGGGACGAGGTGCGCGTCTCTGAACCTGTTGGCCTCCTTGATTTGTGCTTGGGCGGAATCTCATCTGTTGGCCTTGAGGGCGGTGTACATTCTGGGACAGTTGAATTTTCATGCGGACGCTTTGAGCCGCAACCTTCCATCCTCTGTTCTGTACCATCTCTCTCTTCCTCTGTTTCAGTCCCTTTGTCTTCGGTTCGGGACTCCCTGGATCGATCTCTTTGCCTCTCCTCACAACGCTCTTCTACCCCGGTTTTGTTCGGAGGTGCTGTGTCCTCAGGCTTGGGCGGTGGATGCTCTATCAATTCCCTGGCCTTCGGGCCTTCTGTATGCATTCCCTCCTATTCCCCTCCTCCCGAGGGTGCTGCAGAAGATTCGGGGGAGAGGGTTTCGGTCCTGTTGATTGCTCCTTTCTGGCCTCGCCGCATTTGGTTTCCTCTCCTGTGGCGGCTGGCGGAGGGTCGGTTTGTCCGGCTTCCTTTGTGCCCGGCTCCTCTTCAGTTTCCGCTCCTGTCTCTGTCTTGTCTTCGTCGTTTGCAGCTGACGGCTTGGCTCTTGAGCGGTTGACATTGGAGTCTTTGGGCTGTTCCTCTGTGGTGGCTCGTGACATTCAGTTGTCGCGGCGCCCTTCGACCCTTAAGTGCTATGGTCGACATTGGGGTTCTTTGTCTCTTGGTGTTCTTCCCATGGGGTGGATCCTGTGCTGGGGGATCCTGCTTCTGTGTTGGATTTTCTCAGGGATGGTTTTTTGTTGGGCCTTTCCCCTTCCACTTTGTCTGCTCAGTGGGCGGCGGTCCGTGCTTGTAGGGGTCCTGGGGCCTCATTGGAGGTTCTTCCTCCATTGGTCAGTCAGCTTCTTCGGAGTTTTCGGCTTCGTCGGCCGGTCTCTCCTGTTCTCGTTCCTTCTTGGGATTTGCCTACTGTTTTGCGGGGTCTGCAGTTGCCCCCTTTTGAGCCTTTGCTGGAGGCGGATTTGTTGTGGCTGTCCGCTAAGGTGGCTTTTTTGCTGGCCATAACCTCCGCTCGCAGGTTGGGTGAGTTGGGTGCCTTGCTCATTTCGTTTCCTTATTTGCAGTTCCTGCAGGATCGGGTCGTTTTGCGGCTTGATCCAGCTTTCCTGCCTAAGGTTTCTTCCAAATTTCATTTGCAACAGGAGGTGATTCTTCCTGATTTGCCTACTGTGGGGGATTCCCTTGTTCCCCCTTCCTTGGATGTTCGCAGGGCTCTCCAGATTTACCTCCAACGTTCCCTGGGGTTTCGGGTTTCTCCTTCCCTGTTTGTCTCCTGTGGGGGTGTGGCTAAGGGGAAGAAGGTTTCCACTTCCACGATCAGTCGGTGGGTGCGTTTGGCGGTCTGCCAATCTTATAAGTCTTTGGATCTGCCTCCTCCGTCTCAGGTGCAGGGCCGTTCGACGCGTTCTGTGTCTGCTTCCTGGGCTGAGGCGGCGGGGGTCTCTATCCAGGAGATTTGTAGGGCAGCCACCTGTCAGTCCCATCACACTTTTGTGCGGCATTATCGGCTTGATGTTTTACATGCCTCTGCTGACAGTTTTTCTGTTGGCGTCTTGAACGCTGCTGTTCGTTGATCATTTCTTGATTAAAGTTTTGTACTTTGCATGGATCCCTGGTGTCCTGCGTTTTTTGTTGGTTCTCTGCTTGTGAGTTCCTCACGTAGTAAGGACGGGGAGGACCCATGAGGGGGTAATGTCTTGTTACTTACCGGTAATCTTCATTACCCCGATTAGGGTCCTCCCCGTCCCAGTCCTCTTCCCTCCCTCCCGCTGTGTTTGTGTCGGAGTCTTGTTGATAACAGGCATGGCGGTAGGTGGGCGGGGCTTATGTAATATTAAAATACTGGCGTTGTGATTGGCTGGGTGGAGGCAGGACTGCCTCACGTAGTAAGGACTGGGACGGGGAGGACCCTAATCGGGGTAATGAAGATTACCGGTAAGTAACAAGACATTAGTTGCCGCTACCTACTGGCCGGGACGGAAGTACAACCGGCACAGAGGTTTCATGAGATATATTGCTTCAAGACAGCCCTGAGGAAGTCGTGGGTGAACTTTACCCGACCGACGAAACACGTGTTGGCTGGATCATCAAAGAAGAGAATAAAAGCAGAAGAAAATGTATATTGTTATGAGCATCTATAATGTATACCATTAATGTTTACTCTCATATGTGTGCTCGGGCATCGAGTTGTTTCTATGTGTGATCATTAGCGAGACTATGTAGGTTCATGCAAATGGATGGTGTGGTAAAATAGCATTCTAATAGGTTTGTGGTGTCAAACCTTGTGTCGCTAAAGTTGTTGTATATTTAAAAACAAACGTAAACAAGTCATAAAAAGAGAAAGGAGGGTTTAACTAGTGGGGAATTTAGTAGGTAGTTAGCCGTGGCCCTTTAAGAGGAGATGTTGCAACGTCTTATAAACACAGCGCCTCGCCAAAGTCAAGAGGATGATGCAATGTGGGCGGAGCCATAGCAAAAGCTCGGATAAAAGGAGGCCACAGGCGGAGGGAGACAAAAGAGAGCAGACCGAAGAGAAGCCTCGGCGAACGGCGACGCAGGGCGAGACTATTCGGAGCCACACAAGACTACACCATCAAGTTATTTCTCGGTTCCTTTCCAGACACACCATGACCTCCCACGTCGAAGCCGAGAAGCTGCAGCCCACCGCTTTCGAAGGAGAGTACTTTGACGAGTACGACTACTACAGCCTGACGGATCGCTACTCAAGTGAGTATAGTTCCTAAAGCCGCAGAAGCATTACTAACGTATCCACTGTTATTTAAGCCTGTGGCCTGCAGAGCGAACTCTGCAGCAGGCACATTAACGTACTCGGCTACGTACTGGGAGTTTGAGTGCCCCAGGCCTTGTACACACATCTCAGCACAGCATCACGTGTACTGCGTACATCTGGGCATATCCCCGTCACATAAATTATTTTGCTGGAGGTATAACGAGTCAGCTTGTACAGCGCCTAGAACGCTCAGTGGTGCTTCAAGGACCTGCGTAGGGTCGGTGTCATTCAGGGCATAAGCCCCCCCCCCCCAAAAAAAATGAGGGGACTAACCAAGTTAGTAGGCAAGTGACATTATGGCGGTGACATCGCACGTGGCTTAACACAAAGTGGCATCAAAATCCATGCCCTCACAAAAAGTGAAATCAGATCTTAAGACCTCGCACATGTTTAGCAGGTCTATCATGAGTACATTTGAGCGCAATACAATATTTAACGAATGATTTTGCATCGGGAGTTGAGCCAAGAAAGTGACAACCTCTAAGCAAAACCTGGGCCTCGACGTGTACATTTAGGGGCTTGTTTACTAGTTTTTGATGCAGGGCAACGCAGCAAATTACTTTACTGCACTTTTTTTTTTTTTTTTGCATATTTATATAGCGCGAACTCGACCCGAAGGTATTGGAGCGCTTTACATGAGCACCGTATTTACATTACACATTCAGGCACGGGGAGATTAAGTGATTTGCCCAGAATCACAGGATGTGGACGTCGAACCCTGGTTTCCAGCACCAAAGTCGGCAGTCTAGCCGACGGACCACATCCTCTTCCTGCCCTTTGTTGAAAGAAAGGGCAATGCGCCATATCAATAAAATACTTTGTCATTGAGCACACTACACAAATGCTTTCACTCGCTCCTTCCCGCCCCAGCCCTGTCGCTTCTTTACCTCTGCAGCTGGTGCTGTAATGTGTCTCTCTTTATCCCCCGCCGCCCTTGCTTGTAGTGCTCTATTCCCCTCACGACCTTTGTGGACAGGAAGCCAAAGACAAAGTTACTTTCTTCTTTAAATGGCTGCAGATGCTCATAATTCAAAGGGCATCACTGCAGACAAGTTCCTGCTGCTGCCATAGTCTAGCAGGAAGAATACACTAACTTGCTCTTCCCAGTAGCGGCCCATGCAGGTAGAGCGGTGACGCCGGGTGGGGGATTCGACAGACGACCACGAGGGAAAATTAAATAATTAATTTTCCCTCATCGTCGTCTATCGAAATCCCCCTCCCCAGCCTCACCGCTCTTACCTGCTTGGTCAGCTGCTGTTTCTTCCCATCATCAAAGCAGTGATAAATACAACCAGGAGTCATCTGAAGACTTAAGCACTCTGGCAACCAGCAGCTGTTTCTGCCTCCCTGCCAATCACACAGTTTTAACCAATTTCAGGGAGGGTTGAGAGGACAGAAAAGAGAAACAACATTGTCTCACTTCCCATCAAGGCTGCTCTATCAGCACTGCAGTAGATATGTTGCCTGCAGCAATCTAAGCTCCGCAGAGATCACTGCAGAAGCTGGCCGTAAAGACAATAACCTTTCAACTCCTCTTAATTCAACATAATCAAGTGTCACACAATTCCACAACAGACAAATCCACCCCAAATAATTCCACTACATACAACACATTTAAGCATCTCTTAATTCAATGCCACACAATTTAACTACACCTAAATCCATTCCACTCCATGTTACTTAATTACAATCCAACAAATTCAACTCCACATATTTCCACTCCGCTTTATGCCACATAATTCCACTCCAACCTACATAATTACACTTCACGCCACATATTTACACTCAACATATATCCAATGGACTCAAACACAATTACACTGCACACCATCCCACATCATGCAACATAATTACAATCCACATACTACCACTCAACACCACATAATTAAACTCAACATAATTACACTGTACTCCTTACCGCATAAATCCACTCCACATAAATCCACTTTATGCCACATAGCAACACTCTACATTAATACACTCCACACCATGCCACATAATTATTCAACATTTTCACTTAGCGCCACACAGTTCCATGCCACCGAACTCCATTCTACACTACATAATTCCACTACACATCACATACATCCAATTCACACCACATAATTCCACATTATGCTACAAAATTCAACACCTCACCACATAATTCCACTCTACTTCATGCCACTCCATAATGCCACTCTACATAATTACTCTCCACATAATTCTACTATACACAGTACCACATAATTACTATCCACATAATTCCACTGCACACTATACCACATAATTCCACTACAGATAACCCCACACAATTCCACTCCACACTACATATATCCACTCCATAAAGCATGGCTAAAAGACATTAACATTGACAACGCTAATAGCTTTTGGACCGCTGCGACGTATTGGCTTTGCCAATGCTTGTTAAATTATTCCTGCTTAGTTTCATCCTTCACTAAAACATAGTAAACCCAGTCAGTGTGTATACGATCTACAAAAGTATATAAACTGTACATAGTCATGCAGTCGAAACCCCCCAACAGAAGTACCTAGGCTGTGTCCTTTCAGCGTGGTACAAGGCGTGGCTGCGCCATGCTGCGGTTCTCATTTACAATTGGACCGATTGCCCCCTCCTAAACTGTCCCTCACGATGTTTGCATTAGAATAGAAACAGCCCTTCCGAGCACTTTTCTATGTAACCACCCCCAGGAAAAAGTTTGACGAGCTCTGTGTTGGTGACTGATTTGAAACTGTTAATTTCCCTTTATTTATTTATTTTCTTTACCCCCAGCAAACTCCACAGTTAAAGATGTGTTCTGGTGAGACCCCCAGGTATAGTGTGTGTGGGTGGTGGTGGGGGGGGGGGGGGGGGAGTGTTTGGGTTTCAGCGTCACTTCCCTACTAGGCGATTGAATGCGATCCAGTGAAAATTTCACATATGCGTTTGCAGGGGAGACATCGTCATCAGGACATGGGACTTGCAGCCTGTGGCTATCTCCCTGCCCCGTCTGTGGTTGTGAGGCGCATTGCCCTTGCTTGCATTAGATTAGCCCCATTGCACCTTGGCCGCACCACTAACCCTGCACCCGGGGTTCTCTAATTTGTGCCTCTGCCCCATCCCTATTGGCTATTGAGTGGGACCAACCTAGCATCGCTGCCGGGTTCGGCTTCAACGCTGACATGGGCATAGCTGCCAAGGTTTCAGATTGCTTATGTGTGACATTTTCATAATTTCAGTGTAATTATGAGTGACATTCAACGACTATGAGTGACACTTTCTCGCGAGCAAATCAAGCAATGAAGACGAGGGAAACATAAAATATCATCCTCCTTCTTTCCCCTTGTGTGTTTTTCTCTCTCTTACTCTGGGTCAAAGTATTGATGAAGAAAAATAAGTGCTGGCCTCCAAAAATTTGTGTTGGTGGGCCCCATCTGCAACCACCGGCTCAAATTAAGCATTGGCTGGAGGTGTCTGAGGAGATATAATGCTGACATATTGTACTGGAACTGATGGCTAAGTTCTATTGTTTCGCACTCTAATTCTTAAGTAATATGTCAGCTGACGTAAACCTATGAAAGAAAGGAAAGTAAGTACCACTGAGAAACGTGTCACCCATCCAAGGGGAGGCGTAGTATCACATCTTTAGCTCCCGAGTATAAAGAAGAGGATTAGGCAAGATTTATCACCACCACACTTGGCAACTACAACAAACACTATCTCACTCCACCAAACACTTGTCTTGACATACATAATTACTGTAACAAATACAACTGTACACCACCAAATAAATAACATCTCACACACACAGTCAAATCATGAGGAAAGTTTGCACTGCTGAATCTGTGTGTGGTGAGCTGAACGTTTTCACCCATTTATGTGTGTGCTCTGCTGCAGCTGGTGCCATTATTGAGATCTGTAAGCTCTTCGATAATGCACAACAACTCCAGGGTCTCTTTACTAGACTCTGAACTGTCCCATGATGGTGCCATGAGTGGCCAAAATAGCATTTTGTTCAATACTTAAAAGTCGCACATTACACTTATAAACTTTCAAAAACCAAGCGTTGCTTTAACAACATTAACCTTTTTTTTTTTCCTTCTGTGTTCGAGCTATTCATTTCTTTTATATACTCCTTCCGTATATCTTCCATCCCTAATTCTTTCTTCCTTTTTGTTTTAATCTTTCTCTTCCTTCCATAACTCCACTTCTCCCTTCCGGTCCTTTTTCTGCCCTTCTTTCACTTCCCTTCCTTACTTTCTTCCTCATTTTCATTATTACACTTTTTTTTTTTTTTTACAATGATATGCAATTGTTTATAAGTTTCACAGTTATGCATACTTGCACTTATTGAAAAACAGTCCTGTGCGGCCAGTCCCACGGTTTAATAATAGCACACTGCTGCATTATTTACGTGGCAAATATTTGAAATGTTCTGCTCGTGCACAGGCTCTTAGAGCCCGAGCCGGCCCCTGGCTCGGCTCTGGCTCAACTCTTCCTGTTATGTTGTTGCCTCACTCACCTGGCAAACTCCACTTGTGACTCCACTGTGACAAGAAGCCGTCCTAGTTTCATGCTGCCTCTCCTGCAGTAGTGTGGAGACTGATTAAGCTAGATAGATTATTAAACTGAAATAAATACAGCAGCTCGCCTCACCCCATGCACAACGTCAAGATAACCATCAGTAGAGTGGCATAAAGCAGGAGGGATGCTGCCCACGGGCACAGCTGTTCGCTCGAACACCAGAGTTATAGAAAGGGTCATAATGCGGTGTCACAGTCTGAACGTGGAGGGCACGGCACAGGAAACAATCAGAGAGCTGCCGCCCCCTGACCCAATAAACTCTGCCATGTCCAGTAGAAAAGAGTTGTCGCAATCACATGAGCAGCTGGTAAACAGCCTCGCACTATAACAGCTGCTCTGTCTTCGCTTTTATTTATCAGCACCCAGCTCTGCCCGGAATGTACACTTACCTGGACCCTGTCCGTTTGGCTACCCGTTTGTTGTGACAGCCAAGTCACGTGAGGCTGCGCCACGGCCGGGCTGAGAGAGTGAGACACGGTTGATGCATGCAGCCAGCCCCCAGGTCGCAGCGCGGTGGGTGCCAACTCAGACTCTCAAACGATAATTAGTTTGCAATGCTTCAGTAGTTTGTAGCAGGCAGAGGTCAGATAGCTCACACTTTGTCCACTGCATGCTGCCAGCAGCGCACCAGGCTCATGCTGCCTCACCTAATGGAGCATAGCTTCTGCTGCCGTGGTAGCACTTCACAGTCAGACACCTGCTGAGACACTACGCATATGCGTGACAATGCATTTCAGTGCGGTAATGCGGATTACCACACTGAAATACGCTAGTGTCACGCGTGATACTTGACAGGCATGCATGGGACGGACTTTCGAGTCTTCGCCCCAGCGCCTTTTATCCTCCTGGAGGGTCCCCGGCTCCTGTTATCCTCTCATAGGGTCCCCGGCCCCTAATATCCTTACATAGGGTTCACAGCTCTATTATTCTCCCATAAGGTTCTAGCGCCCATTACCCTCCCATAGGGACGTCAGCTCCTATTATCCTCCCATAGGGGCCTCAGCTCCTATTATCCTTACATATGGTCCCCAGCTCCGGTTATCCTCCCATAGGGACCCCAGCTCCTATTATCCTCTTGTAGGGCTTCAACTCCTATTATTCTTACATAGGGTCCCCAGCTCTGGTTATCCTCCCATAGGGACCCCAGCTCCTATTATCTTTCCATAGAGACCCCAGCTCCGGTTATCCTCCCAGAGGGACGGACCCCAGCTCCGGTTATCCGGACCCCAGCTCCGGTTATCCTCTCATAGGGACGGAACCTAGCTCTTATCCTCCCTTAGGGACCCCAGCTCCGGTTATCCTCCCATAGGGACCCCAGCCCCGGTTATTTTCCCATAGGGACCCCAGCTCCGGTTATTTTCCCATAGGGACCCCAGCTCCGGTTATCCTCCCATAGGGACCCCAGCTCCGGTTATCCTCCCGAAGGGACCCCAGCTCCCATCATCCTCCCGTAGGGACCCCAGCTCCCATCATCCTCCCGTAGGGACCCCAGCTCCCATCATCCTCCCATAGGGACGCCAGCTCCGCTATCCTCACATAGGGTCCCCGGCTCATATTATCGTCCCATAGAGTCCCCCAGCTCCCATTACCCTCCCATAGAGTCCCCAGCTCCCATTACCCTCCCATAGAGTCCCCAGCTCCAATAACCTCGCAAAGAGCACTAGCATTAATAGGGTGAACATGTCAGGGACAGTGGCAATCGCGCATGTTTTGAGATGTGGTAAAATGTTAGCGAGGCATGTCTTCTTTCTTGCCTTGCTCTTGTTAACCAACCTGCATTCCGTGGCCTTGCTGCAATAAAGCTGCTTTGGTCCCCTCCTGAATTTTGTTGCTGCCGTATTATACTTCCGTCACTGCTTTCCTGCACGCGCGCTTCTCGTCCATATTTGAGCGAGCTACCTGACGTCTTTCTCCCGCTCTGCAGTGCCCGGGGGAGCAGCCCGCAAGGGCCGCACCAAGAAAGAGGCCAGTGACAACACAAACCGCTTCAGCCCCGGCGGTCATGAGCGCAAGATCGTCGACAAGCTGCAGAAGAGCGAGAAGAAGAAGCAAGGGCCCAAGGAGTGAGACCTCAGGTGAGCTCTGTGGGGGGAAGACACTCCAGGTAAGGGGCGGCAGTGAGGAGACAGGCTGCAGGTGACTGGGAGCCATTGAGTGAGGTCCCGTGTGAATGCCTCGCCTAAAGAGGAGGCGTCAAAGAGCGAGACTTTCTAGAGTGGGGCCTGAGGAGTTTAAGCTGCAGCAGAGTACCAATGAGTGACACCTTACAATGTGGTAGATGGCTAGAAACCACAAATGAGGTCCTGGGATTATTTAGAACCAAGAGGTTCGGTGAAACTATAGGCGAGGGCCATGAATCGAGACCATATTGTTAAGATGTGCCCAGGGTCTGAAGGAGCGAGACTTCTAGGATTGTGTCAGGTGGATCCGAGGAATTACACAAGGCTGAGCCCCGGGGGGGGGCTCTGAAGCGACCCCCTAACGACAGTGCAGGTCTGCCACAGAGGAGACAAACAGAGCCCTTGACGAGGCTAAAGTCGAGGGACCTGGGATGACTAAAAGATAAGCCAAGGAGTGCGATCATTGGAGATGGTCCCAGTAGTCTAGGAGGGAAGAACACAGGTAAGAGCCCCAGGGAGGGCTGAGGCGAGTTTCCAGGAACAAGAATCAGAGGGAAGTGCTCCTGAGAGCCAAAGAAATAAACTAGGCGAGAATGGTGTACAGTGCAACCACAAACGAGGCTCTGGGTGGGGGGCAGTCAATGGGACCAGGGCTGTAAGTGGGATGAAAAACACAGATGGGCCTCTCAAAGGGGCGTGGCCGATGTAATTAAGGGCGTGGCTTAAAAACACCCAAGCTAAAAATCTGTGCTTAGCATAGTGTTCCGCTCGCCTGGCATTTTGCTGTTTGTCATTGCATTAAGAAATATGATACATCAAATAACATAACTACAACAAGCCAGAACTATTGGCTTTGTCAATGGTTGTTAGTTGCATAAAATAAATAAGCAACAACTAAGGCTTTGTTGTAAATAATATTGGAAATGCTTAAGTTCTGAAATGATAAGACTGAATGAACTAAAACAAGTCTCTTCGAAGTTACTTCAAAGGCTTTAAGCAGTGGTACTCCTGCAGAGTCAAGATTTTTTTCCAGCCTGAGGGTGAGGCTAAAAATGGAGAGCCCGATAGGGACCCGTTTCAGCACCTGCTTCTAAGACCTGCCGGCGCTGAGCACCGGCAGGACCCGGCCCACTTAAAGCCCTGAATGGGACTCTAAAGTTAAAGGCCCCCTTTAGAGTGCCACCCGGATGAAGAAACTGAACAAAAACGTCCCTGTGGAAGACAGCAGTTAGAAATCCCATTGGTTAACTGTTTGAGGAACAGACGTTAATGGTCTGCATCGCGCAAATGATCACCAAGGTAGGGGACGCGTTAAAGGTTCAAAACCCAGCGGGGGATGCATGCAGGTCCAAAGCAAAGGTCCTAACCTACAATTGCCCATTCTCCTCTTGCAGAGCCGCGCTGGTTGGTGTTCACAGGCTCCCAGGAAACATGGCTCGGTCAAGCGGAATGCGACTTTGGACCCACAACGGCTTGGATGGTACAGCCGCACTGACGGCAACAGAGACGGCAGATGAAGATTCGACTGGAGTCCACCCTTCCCTAAGGAATGGTTCTTTCCAAGATGGCCCCCGTCGGAGACTGCAAGGATGGGTGTTGGCACTTCGAGAAACCACCCCAGAGCAAGCACCACGAAGCGCTGTGCTCAGAAGTATGGGGTGGTTTTGTTTCGTTTATAGATGTGCTCTTCTAGAAATTACGAGATGGCTGTCTATTTTCTAGCTGCAGTGTAATATTATAAAAGCGGATGACTTCAGTATGTAGTTTTTTTGTGTTTAACAGTTGGCAAACTTCTTAATAAAGCTGTGCTTGGTGTAAGTAGATGGGAAATTAATCCCTGTTCAGATAGGTCCCGAGGACTTGTGAATAAGATTTCCGAAGAATTAAGGGGATACAACATCCACTGCATGAAATGCAAGCTCTGCCAGGTGCTGAAGATTTTAAGATGTGGTGGATATAAAATAAAGGCATAAGAGGAAACTTAAGACATAGTCGTTTTCTTAACATTTTTGGTGGGATGGAGAGGGGCTGTCTTTCTTTCGTCTTATGGTTGTACAAACCTAGCTAGAAGTGTCAACAAGCATTAGCAAAGCCAATTGGCCTTATCTTTCTGTCCCTATTGGTTCCAAAGAGGGACAGGAAGAGGAAGACAAACCATCGAAAAACCAGCAAACAACGGAGAGTAGCAATAAAGCCAACCAATGGTAAGCAGTGGTCCAGCGTTATGTTTTTGGTTCACGAGACTTCTGCCTGGACAGCTAAAGGTGGATGGAGGTTTTAAGGTGGGAGATAACTTATAACTTCATCGCATTTTAGTTCACAGTATACAAACAGCAACGCTCGTGCCATTTACACAGCTTGGATGCACCACCCACTCTTTTCCGTACTTCTCAGGCAACCTCTGTAATAAACTTTTTAAGCATATATTTTAATGTATATTTTAATGGTGCTATGTATCGCATTTTATTGGCACATTGTTATGGTTTTAATTAACTAAAACAAACTTTATTCTGATTATTCCGTAGTTCTCAGTGCGTGTGAGAATATGGGACGGGCAGGCAACTGGATAACTGCTTCCAAACTTGCGTGGTAGTCATGTCTAATAAATGACGTTGATAATCGAGTGCAGTGCGTTCTGACAACTGATCATGTGATAAAAGCAGTTGGGGTTTTATGCACGATAGCGCTTGTATGCTGCCACAACCGAGTTTCTGCATATAATTGCGTTTGTATTCTAGTATCCTCCCACTTGGAGACCACCGACCGTACTTCTGCGACAGAATGCAGTATTGGTGCCTTGCCTTTAAATCTGCAGCAATGACCGGGGTAGGTCAAGATGATGATGTCCCTTTTGTAAACTTTAAAGAGGAAGGGTCCCTGGTATCTAAGGAAAGTTTTTGGCTGACATGGTGGTGTGAGAACATAAGGGAAACACGAGGCAGACTGATTCACTCTTGCACTGTCAGGGCACCATGTGCATTACGCTCGCCCTCGCATCTGGAGGGTGGCAGACTGGCTAGGGTCCGAGCCATAACCAGACTGGGACATGAACCCCCACTCAAAATTCTACTATCCTCAACCCTGCAGGATAGGTGGAATCTGGGACTTTGCAAAATAGCATAGTTACTGCTCAGGCGCCAGCTTTTCCACTTCCTTGGTAATAGGATGCATTTGTTCAGCACTAGGCAGTAACCTACCTTAAAAAGAAAACAAGCATCTGCAATAGGTCTCACATTTATGCGAGTTTGAGCTAATGGCACCGTAAATGACAATGCCTTTTATTTATGTTTTGGTTTTTAAAACATAAATAAAATGCATTGTTTACAATGCCAATAGTTTAAACTCTCACAAATGCGAGACCTACTGCATTCCAAATGCTTGAAGGCATCGCTGAGTTGCCCCCTTCTGTCTCCTATGGCCCCTGAAGAGCTCCCCGTTTGCTACAAGTTAAATAAACAAGCCGGTGGTCACAACTGCGCACGAGAGACCATCCTGTAGTAAGAGAAACTCACTAAAGAAAATAGTGCTTGACTAAAGAAGACGTACCGTGTAACAACCGAAGTAAAAGGGCCAGTCCTCATGGGAGGTTACAAATGAAGACAAGGCAGTACTACCGAGGTACTAACAAGCCTAATAACGAATCAGAAGCCAGCATTTATGAAGGACAATGACACAAGCCAATGACAAATATGGGCTGAGTGTGGGCAGGGCTTCAAGTACCTACTCCAATACAGCATGGCTGGCAGAGCAGCGTATGCGCTGCCCAGGCTCGACCTAAAAATGCATGGTTACTGCTCACGCCACCAATTCCCATCCTTTCCCTATTGGGGTAACTTGTTATCTGTGTGGGAAAGCGTTTCAGTGCCCAAAACTCAGTGGTGTAAGCACTATGTAAATGCTACTATACAACCCTATCAGAGTGCATGTCTGCCACTATCCAGATACTCTAAATTAGTATATTTTTAAGAGCCCATAAAAATTAAAAATAGACTGCCAAGAAATGAACATTTTTGGAGTCGGTGCTAGAAATGTGGCCTGTTAAGGCAGGGATTATTTACATCTAGTATATTGAGTTGAGCAGAAATAAACCATGTTAAGAAAACACATCTGGTCTCTAACTTGGGAGCCTTGGCCATGATAGCAGAGGAAGAGCAAACAACAAGCATTGGCTAAGCCAAAAAGGTATCACCTAGGAAAGAGCTATAGGCTTTGCCAATGTGTTTTAGCAATGTTGTACACCAGCATAACTGTTTTCAGTATGGCTAAAAGTTAGTGGCATAGAGGAGTGTGTTGTGGAATGGCAAAGAGTGGAGTGGCATGGAGTGGAGTGGCGTGGAGTGGCATAGAGTGGAGTGGCATAGAGTGGAGTGGTATAGAGTGGAGTGGCATAGAGTGGAGTGGCATAGAGTGGCATAGAGTGGAGTGGCATAGAGTGCAATGATGTAGAGTGTTGCGGAGTGCAGCGGCATAGAATCCAGCTTCGTAGAATGCAGTCGTGTAAATAAGAGTGCAGCATAGTAGAGTGGCCTAGAGCTCATTGGCATAGAAGTCTGTAGTGCAGAATAGGGTAGAGTTCAATGGCAGAGAATGCAGTGTTGCAGAATGTAGAGAAGAGTGTGATGAGTGCAGTGGCGTAGAGAATAGTGGCACAAACTAGAGTACAGTGGAATAGAGTGCAGAGACACGGAGTAGAGTGGCAATGCGTTGAATAGATTGTTTCAGAGTGGAGTGGTGCAGGTTAGAGTGGAGTTGCATAGAGCAAAGGGGTGTAGAGTGCAGTGGCATAGTGTGAAGTGGTGCAAAATAGATTAGAGCGGCGTACAGTGGATTGGTATAGTGTACTGGCATAAAGAGCAGTGTTGCAGAGTGGCGTAGAGCAGAAAAGTCTAGACTGGAGTGATGTAGTGTGCACTGGCAGAGTAGAGTGGCGTAGAGCCAAGAGGCAGAGTGGAGAGGTGCAGAGTAGAATACAGTCGCACCGAAAGCAGTAGTGTGGAGTGGGGCAGAGTATGCCTGGTGTGGTAGCACACTGCCATTACAGACAACACATTTTCAATTGAAATGACCATTACATTTGCACACATACTAATAAAACTATATAGTGCACAAGCTGTGTGGAAATGGCATCACCTTGTGTATTGAATTGTTTTTATCATATTCAATTATTTGTTTCCAACGCACTTCAGTAGTAACAAAAAAGGTGCTTAATTTGTGCTTTCCTAATTCAGATATATTCTAAAATACATGCACAATTCATTTAAATGTTATGAGCTAGAAAGGGGGGAGAGGAAAAAAAAAAAAAAAAAAAAAAAAAAATTCCGTTCCCCAGTATCCAGCAAAACTGTCACATAAATCCTCTCACTGTGAAGTCAGAGCAGTAAACACCAAGCTTCCTCAGAAGACAGATCCCGATATTTGATCTCGGTCTTTGAATGCACAGGAAGAGTGACGAGATAAGAACAAGATTTATAGGCTTGTTTATAATTGTGTTTATACTACAAACAGAATCGACCGGACTGGCATTACGCCCATTATTTTACAAGAAAATACAGGACCGTACTATTACAGACGACCTTTTCCCTTCATCTTCTAATACAACGCCCTGAGGAAGCCCCAGGCCAGATGGCCATGTAAAGGGGTGAAACACGTGTTGGCTGTCAGTTTGTTTGTTTTACTCACTCTCACGGATAGAGTGACCACACCTTAAAAACAACCAGCGAAATGAACCTTTGTTTGACTGGAATTGTTTCCTGATGGAGCACGAAATCAGTCTTGCCCTTACAACCACTTTGAACTACGTCCACTCTTGTGACTCCATTAAGGAGAGTTTGAGATCGTGCTTATGCCCTGCTCTGGAGTAGACAACATCTTCTGTGGCAGAACGCATTGTGGTGATGTTAGCATTTTGCTTTACCAATATTAACTGGCAAGACATTATAGCATGTTCAAAGGCTCATGTCCAAGAAGGCTGCTGTGCTACCTCACAGCTGGAAATGGGGTTTGAAGAAAAGGTAACTTACCATCGGTAATGATAGTTCTGGTGGATACAAAATCGTTCCACAAATTCCTTACCTTATGAACACTTCTTCCTGGCTTGAGACTTTGCATGTTGGTATTTGTAGTTTTCTTTTTAAGTACAGCTGCAATCAGTAAAGTGCTAAAAGTGTTAAGGCTTTGTCTTTTTGATTCAGGATTTCCTGTTTTAAACTTTAAACTCAAAGCATGAAAACTTTTTTCCGCAGCAATGCCTCTCCAGTGCTGCCATGCTGCTAATCCGCTTCCGAATGTAGTGTTACCAAGTATATTAGAAGCTAAACTGCGCATTGACATCAGTTGCTGGCATTTTTCGACGCCACATGCAAGCATGTGGAAAAAAACTGATCAACAAAAGCAACGAATGCTGCACAAAACATATTTGCATACCATGTAATCCTCAAGCGTGGGTGGCACTAGCTCATCTGGAGGAGGGGTAGTGGCGAGGAATCCGAAGGAAAATATGTACCCAGAAGAAGAAGAACTTAACTTGTAACAATGTGTAGCTGTCGTGCTATAGCCAGATGCTGTGCACACTACTGCTATCTAGTGTTGGGTTCTGAGGTTGTAAGTTCGTTTTCTTCAAAAGTGGTTTGAGGTGACTCGTAATAACTCCCTTGAAAGCCACAATGCACCCAGAACACAGACTCTGCCTCAGATTGTGTTACTCCCTCCAGGTAAGTGTATATGTGAGAGGCGAAGCACTGTAGAAGTCTGAACTGATGAAAGAACAAACATTGTTGAGTAAAATAAGGCAAATTATGTAACCACACGTCACTAGTGGCTCACATCTGGGAACATAGGTGATGTGTAAGTGAATCTACACCATAAGAGGCTGCAAATCGATTGTTACAAGTAACATCTTCTGTTTGCAGCACATCCTGTTGTAGGTTACATCCTGTGTATGTATATTCTGAAACAGCGGTACCCAAATCCCTAAACGAGTGGCCTACGGGCAAAATTGGAAGTGTGCAACAGTGTTCAGGGCAACCTGCCCAACCCGTGGGTTTTGATCGGCTTGAATATTCAGAGGATACTTAATGGATCTGTGACTCAGTAACAAAGTAGCAGCGTTATACATATCGACTTTGTTACCCAGGAAGGCCAGTGCTCTAGGTACAGAATGTAATATTCATTTGGCTTGGATATAACAAATAACATTCTTTTAACAATGCCCCTGCCCAGACCAACTTTCGAAGTGGGATTGCGGAGATGTGGCTCAGCAAAAAAAATAAAAAAAAATAAAAGCAACTACCAGATGGTTGGTTTGCCTAATGTGCAGAGTAGAAGCCACATACTACATAATGGCTCTTTTAACAGCAAATATAGAGCACTATTTCTGACCGTGACTCGGCGTAGGGGAAAAAAGACAAGTCAATGGTTTGGTTGGTATGAAATAGGGGAATTACTTTCGATTAAAACAGATAAATAAAAGTGGATCCGGGGAACAACTCAGTCGCTGTCTACCTGCATAAAGGGTTTTTACACTGACAACACTTGAGTTCACAGACTACGAGAAGTGACAGCTACAAGGAAGGCAGCCTTTTATGTATGAGAACTGCCGGTGACACAAAGGTGTGAATGAGGCCCCATGGGCCTAGTAATGACAGTGTTAAGGTCCCATGACAGGACTAGCGGAACTCTCAGGGGGATTACTCTATTAAGGCCTTACACAAACTCTTTAACAGGACTTTTAAAACAAGCATTTGCAATGCAATAGGTCTCGCATTTGCGAGAGCTTAAGCTATTGGCATTGTAAATGACAATGCCTTTTATTTATCTGTTTTAAAAACCAACACAAATAAAAGGCATTGTCATTTACAATGCCAATAGCTCAAACTCTCGCAAATGCAAGACTTATTGCATTGCAAATGATTGTTTTCTTTCTGTTCCAGTACTTTGAAGTGACTTAGTTGATGTGCAGCACAATACAAGCCTTTTAATAAGATAGTGATCCCACACCCTTCTAAAAAAAAAAAAAAAAAGCCTTTTGCTTAACACCACAAACTGGCCAACTAAACTAATTTAAATAATAACGCTGGTTGAGATATCGTGTAAATTATTGAGAAGTTTTTCAAGTGCCCTCATGCTTGTTAATGGGCACTTTACAAATATGTGTGGCGCAGTCATCCACACTCGGTAAATGCTGATTTTTGAGTGCCTGTCTCTACCTAATAATGTGCCGTGGACATAGAGCCACGGTTACTGGCACCCCACCTTGCTCCAATTGCGCAATGGGCGGATAGAAATTTCCCGTCCTCGGTAGTGCTGGAGAAAAAACATGAAACAGCAGCTGCAGAATTTCTCAGGGCAGTCTGAAGCTGGCTACATCAAAGATCAAATTGTCCAGGTTTACCAACGAGGAGAGCTTGGCTTTGCTAAATGTGCCGCTGTGCCTTGTGCTCTATCTGACTCTAGGTGGCGCTGGCACCCTTTTTATCCTAAAGACTATCTCTTCATCACGCCTGCTGTTTTCCTTCTCTTCTTTCTGGTGCGTGTTTTAATCTTTCCGTAATCTCATGTAAACTTTAATGAATAAACACAAAAAGGCTGTTGCCCCAAGAGGATGACAGCTATTAGTTCCGTTGTTAATCGAAAAGCTCACTTTTCGAAACACTGCACAGCTGCAATGAAAATAGCGCAGAACTGTGGCAGTGTGCATTGTCTCAATAAGGAACAAATGGGAGGAAAAGGTTTAGGGTGGGTGTGCTGGGAGGGTGCCTTGGGATCGGGAAATGTAGATAAAAGGCCAAGAAAAATGCCGATCCTTATCCTGACAGGATATGCATAAGAGTAGAGCGTCCGACTTTGGTGCTAGGATTCAGGGTTCGAGCCTCCGTGTAGGCTCGTCCCATGCCTTAACAAGCATTGGCCGCGCGGCTCACTGAGAACATCAAAGCGGCCGAAAGGAGAGGTGAGTGCAAGCCGAGGTGACAAGAAGGGCTGGGCGAGAAGGGAGGGGGAGAAGGGAGGAGGGAGTGCGAGCAGCAGCTGTGCACGTGCACGGCTACAAGGCAAAAGTGAAAGCAGGCTGGCAAATGGTGTGCGATGTGCGCGCACCATGACGAGAGAGGAAAGCCATATGGCGCCTCTGCTCGTCATTGTGCGTGTAACCGCACACTCTATGCCAGCCAAAAAGCTGTGGTCGCATTTCTAAAGCCCCCACTCACAAAATGTCTCGCCAGACCAGCTTGCGCTGGCTCGGGCGAGACCTAAAAAATAGATTGGTGGTGTGCGTTATGTAGGTATGCTTTTAAGTGCACTCAAAGAGAAAGTAGAAGGCCTGTTTTTGGATGTGTAACCAGCAGAATAACATTTTGTACATTGACTGCATGGGTACAGTGTTATACACATCTCTTCCATTTAGAGCTGTAACACACTCTGTGTTAGACTTGGCATCTTTTGGCGTGTTTCCCCTGAGTTTTTGCTTTTTGACCTCCCGGTTTTGACTCGGTTTGTGCTGGCTTAGTGTTTCTGCGCACTTTTCTCACTGCTGATCAGTGGTAAAGTGCAAGTGCTCCTATGGTAAAATGTGTTATGGATTGGTGTTTCCATGATTGGCCTATTTGATTTACGTGTCAGTCCCTAGTAAAGTGCACTGCGTGTGCCAGGGCCTGTAAATCAAATGCTGTTGGTGGGCTGCAGCACTGGATTGTGCCACCCACACAAACGGCCCGAAAAGGTAACTCAGACCTGCCATTGCAGAGTCTGCGCACAGTTTGTAACTGCCATGTCGACATGGCCAGTGCACACACTTGCCAGTCCCTAACCTCCCCTTTTCTTACATGTCAGCCACCCCTAAGGTAGGCCCAAGGTACCCCTGTGGGCAGGGTGCAGTGTATGTGAAAGGTAGGACATGCCCAGGTGTGTGTGGCATGTTCCGATAGTGAATTACTGCCAATTTCGTTTTTCACTATTGCAAGGCTACCTGTTCCCCATAGGACAGAATGGGAAGTTAATTTATAACATCTTATAAACATAACTGGCCCTGGGAACTAGGTAGGAAAATAACGTTTAGTATGCCTGAACTCAGAATCTAAAGATGCATCTTTTAGTGAAGGTGATTTTTACATTCAGTGTTTGAAAATACCACTTTTAGAAAGTAGGTATTTTCTTGCTCAGTCATCCCGTGTGCCTTTGCTGGAATGTGGATTGCCTGTCTGGGTTTTGGATGACAGAAGGCTGGGGAGCAGGAGTGGCTCCAGATAGTCTACGTGGGTCAGGAAAGGGCTGATTAGACCTGGGCTGCAATTGGGGAAGGGGGAGGAGATTTCCTTGCACCTCATAGGGCCTGGTCTGCCTCAGACAATGCCGTCTCCACCTCCTGTGAGGGAGTCACACCAGAGAAGGCAGAACTGGTTCTGGCTGGGCACAGACACTCTCTGCCTAAGAGATCAAAGGATTTTGGGATACAAGTTTTGGGGCCCAGACCCTTGAACTTTAGAACTCTTTTGGACCAAGAAGACTGCCAAGAAGAAGAGCTGGAGAAGCTGTGAGGAGGAACTACCACTTTGCTGTGTGCTTTGCTGTGTTGGCCTGCAGTGGCTGCTTCTCTCTTGGGCAGTGAAAGGCCTGCACCGGACTTTCTGCAATCTACTTTTGTGAGTTTCTCCAAGGGCTTGAGGTAGAGCTTGCCCCCTGTTCAAGAAGTCTCAGGAACAGCAAAGACTTCAAGTTCTTCTGCCCTCAGCACTGGGGACTGTGTGTTTTGTGCTGCAACAGAAGAAAAAGCAACCAGACTACGACGACGCTGCCGATTTCGTGTCCTGAAGGCACCGCGACCCTGGTCTCACTGACGCCTGCTGACGCCGCCACCGAGCCGCTGCTCGCACCGCGACCTGTGGGCACTGCACTCCGCACCGCCTTGCTTCACGACGACAACTTGGTATCCCCGACGCCGCTCCACGCCAAAATCTACGCCGCTGCTTGCACCGTGGTTCGAGGGAACCGCTCGTAAAGTTACACGACGCACCACCCTCATCCCGCACCGCAGCCTTGGCCTACCGACGCCATCGACTCCCGTTCGTCAGCCGACGACAGCGCTTCAGCAACGACGCCGCTGCTTGCACGTGACCTGCCTGCACCGCGACGAGCACCGCATTCACTTCGCACCGCGACCATGGTCTCACCGACGCCGCCATCTGACGCCGCCACTGAGCCGCTGCTCGCACCGCGACCTGAGGGCACTGCACCGCTGCACTTCGCACCGCAGCACCCGATGCCTGCCGATGCCAGTGGTCCTAACTTCAACAGAGAGGAGTTCGATCTGCAACGCGTGCGACTTCGAGGGCCCCGACGACCCCTGCACCGACCTCCGGAACCGACGCCTGAGGATGCCGTGCTTTCGGAAGCTCAACGAGAGGTCGCCGACGCCCTGCATTTCTAGAAGGTACTGTTTGCGGGTCTTCCCGACACCGTAGCTGTCCCGCGACACCGCGGTCAGCCAGAACTGTTTCTATTTGTTTGTTCACGACACCGTGATAGCCCCGGACGGAGCTATCGACATCAAGGAACTGTTTTTCAAGCATACTTTGATAACTGAAGATTTTTAAGTACTGTATTGTGGATTTTATCGTTTTTGGTCTTGTCTTAAGTATATAAAAATATTGGATATTTTTCTAAACTGGTGTGGTGCCCTTTTGTAGTGTTTACACTGTATTACTGTTGGTTATGTGCAAATGCTTTACACACTGCCTCTAAGATAAGCCTGACTGCTCGTGCCACGCTACCAAGGGGGTGAGCAGGGGTTATTTTAGGAGTGTAACTCCCTTATCCTGACCAGAGTGGTGGTTTCTGCCTGGCTTTGGCACATGCCCTAGCCTACCAAAAATCCAACTTCTAACATTGGTTGTCAGCGGTGAGGATAGGACTTGCGTTTGCACTTGACTCTCAGTGATTGGTGTGCACTACTACCATATCGCAGACCATTACGTGCCACATACTGGTTCTTTTTGGCCTATTTTTGATCTTGCCAGAGTTGAACTTGCTACTTCATCATGCGTGAATCAAGAGCATCATCTATTGCATCCATGGAAATTGCTTTTGAGGAGGATAGGTTGGAATTCTACAATGTTAGGGAATTGAAATCAATTTGCAAAAACCTAAAAGTCCAAGTCAGAGGCCTCACTAGGAAGGAGGAGCTACAAAAGGCGCTGAGGGCCTGGGTAGCAGACAGACATGTCAGCGAGCAGTCTGGTGATCTCAGTGGAGAGGCGGAGGAGCCTATTCCTAGGGTGGATGTGCTTTTGGGAGGAGGGGAACCCTCCAGGCCAGGCAGCAGTGGCCTGTCCCCAGAGGAGCTGGAGGACAGGCAGGAAGCAAGGAAGTTCGAGTTAGAGAAACTCAGGATGGAAAGTGAAAGGGAGGATAAAAGAATAGCCATGGAGGAAAGGAAGATAATCTTAGATCATGAGCGAAGTCTTAAAGAGCTGGAGCTAAGGAATAGAGCCAGTTCAGATGGTGGCAGCAACTTGTCAAGAGAGGCAGACAGAATTGTGCACATCCCAAAGAATGTAGGAAAATAATTCAAGAAAGGGGGTCACATACAAAGGTGGTTTCAGGGTTACGAGGCAGTGATACACATGAATGGGGTGTCTGAGGAGAATTGGGGAGCAGGATTGTGGCCTCTCTTTCCGGAAGAAGCCCGGGATACTTTAATAGCTTTGGGTAAGGGGTATCACCTCACCTATCCCGACATGAAGGACGCCCTCCTCACTAAGTATGGTCTTACTCCTGAAAAGTACAGGGATCAGTTCAGGTCCAGTAAGAAGTCTGATGCCAACACTTGGACTGTGTGGATGTGTTTTGCCGGCCACTGGATGGCTGGGTGAAGGGCAGTAATGTGACAGATTATCAGGGGCTCTACAATTTGATTGCATGGGAGCACTTGTCTAGTCTATGTTTTGCAGATCTGCGCCAGCACTTAGTTGATAGTAAGCTGACTGACCCCAGGAAGCTTGCTATGAGTACCCGGGTCCATAAGAAAGCGTTTGGGGGAGACTCAGCCAAAGGTGGGCAGGGTCCCCAGCAGAAAAGTGGGGGGGGACAAGGGCAAAACACAGGAGTTCTCTAAAGGGCCCCAAACTAACACCCAGGGTAAAGGTTCCCATCCCCCCGGAGATAAAAAACAAGGGGTCTCTTCAGGAAAGCCTGCTGAGACCGGCCCCCGCAAGTGTTTTTCATGTGACCAGGTGGGCCACATGAAGGGGGACGCCCCGGTGCCTACAGGGGAGCAGGTAGCTGAACTGGGGGACATCTCTGAGCTGACCCATTGGCAGCATGAAGGGGGTCCCACCAGGGAGGAATTCTGCAAGGAGCAGAAGGAGTGCCCTTCTCTGGAGGGTCTGCGGCGGCAGGCTGCAGACCAGGCAGCTGGTGATCAGTCCGGATCACATTGGATCTACTGGGAGAATGATCTCCTGTACAGCGAGCCTAAGGTCGCTGAGCCTGGGTCAGCCCGTGTGCTTGTGGTACCCCAGCGCTTCAGGACCTTCCTACTGGGTCTGGCTCATGACGTGCCTTTGGCAGGACATTTGGGTCAGGACAAGACCTTTGACAGGCTTGTCACCCACTTCTTCTGGCCCCAAAAGCGAAGGCAGTCAGATGGACATTGCAGGTCTTGCCCAACTTGCCAGGCAAGTGGTAAGAGTGGGAGGAAGGTCAAAGCTCCTCTCCAACCTTTTCCAGTGGTTGGAACACCCTTTGAAAGGGTAGGGATGGACATTGTGGGGCCACTGGATCCCAAGACAGCCATGGGCAACAGGTACATCCTGGTCTTGGTGGACCATGCCACCCGGTACCCAGAGGCCATCCCTCTCAGGACAACGACTGCGCCAGCGGTGGGCCGAGCGTTAATGGGGATCTTTTCCCGAGTGGGGTTCCCCAGAGAGGTGGTTTCTGACAGGGGGACCAATTTCATATCCAAGTATATGACATCCCTGTGGAAGGAGTGTGGTGTAACCTACATGTTCACCACCCCTTACCACCCACAAGGTAACGGTCTGGTGGAGAGATTCAACCAGACCTTGAAGGGCATGATTAAGGGTCTAACAGAACCCATGAGGCGTAAGTGGGACGTCCTCTTGCCGTGCCTTCTCTTTGCGTACAGGGAGGTACCACAGAAGTCTCTTGGGTTCAGTCCCTTTGAGTTTCTGTATGGTCACCCTGTGAGGGGACCTCAGAGTTTGGTGAAGGAAGGCTGGGAGGCAGCTCCCAGGAAAACTCCCCAGGACGTGTTTAGTTACATGCTGGCCTTCAGGAACCAAACTGCCTGCATCAGGAAAGTCGCTCAGGCGAACCTGGAAGCAAGCCAGGAAGAAATGAAGAAGTGGTATGACCAGAATGCCACTCTGGTCGAATTTCAACCTGGGCAAAAAGTGTGGGTCATGGCCCCAGTGGAACCTTGTGCCTTGCAGGACAGGTGGACTGGGCCGTTTGAGGTGGTGGAGCGCAAAAGTGATGTCACCTACCTGGTGGATTTGCAGGCTCCCAGGAGCCCTCTGAGGGTCCTCCACGTGAACCGCCTCAAACCCCACTTCGAGAGGTCCGAAGTGAGTATGCTCTTGGCGACAGATGATGGGACGGAAGAGGAGAGTGAACCTCTCCCCGACCTCCTGTCTACCAAGGAGCACGATGGGTCAGTGGAAGGTGTGATCCTCTCCCCTACACTGAGCCCAGAACAGCAGAGCGATTGTCACCAGTTGTTGGGACGGTTTGCCCCCTGTTCTCTCTGACCCCCGGTGTTACTCACTGGTGTACCCATGACGTGGACACTGGTGACAGCCCTCCTGTGAAGCACAAGATTTACAGGTTGACTGACCGGGTCAAGGCCAGCATTAAAGAGGAGGTCTCTAAGATGTTGGCGTTAGGGGTGATCGAGCCTTCCAACAGTCCTTGGGCCAGCCCAGTGGTCTTGGTCCCAAAGGCTGCTGCACCCGGTGCCACTCCAGAACTGCGGTTTTGTGTGGACTACCGTGGGCTCAATGCCGTCACCAGGACTGACGCACACCCCATCCCCAGAGCTGATGAGCTCATTGATCGGTTGGGAGCTGCCAAGTTCCTCAGCACGTTTGATTTAACGTCTGGGTACTGGCAGATTGCCTTAACCGATGGGGCCAAGGAGAGGTCAGCATTTTCAACCCCAGAAGGACATTACCAGTTCAGGGTGATGCCCTTTGGGTTGAAGAATGCCCCTGCCACCTTTCAGAGGTTGGTCAACCAGGTGTTGGCTGGGCTGGAGGATTTCAGTGCCGCCTACCTGGATGACATCGCAGTGTTCAGTTCCAGCTGGGAAGAACACTTGCAGCACCTCGGTGAAGTGTTGAAGGCGCTGCAGAGGGCAGGCCACACGATCAAGGCCAGTAAGTGCCAGATCGGGCAGGGTTCGGTGGTGTACTTGGGACACCAGGTAGGAAGCGGCCAGGTGGCGCCCCTACAACCCAAGATTGACACCATTCTGGCTTGGGAGCCCCCCAAGACCCAGACAGAGGTGAGGGCCTTCTTAGGACTCACCGGGGACTACAGGAGGTTTGTTAAGGGGTATGGCACCATTGTTGCCCCTTAACAGAGCCGACTTCCAGGAAGCAGCCCAAGAAGGTGATCTGGACTGAGTCCTGCCAGAAGGCTTTTGATGCCCTGAAGGCCGCCATGTGCACGGCACCAGTGCTCAAGGCACCCGACTTCTCCAAGGAATTTGTCGTGCAGACTGACGCTTCAGAGCATGGAGTGGGAGCGGTGCTCTCACAACTGAACGAAGAGGGCCTAGACCAGTGCCTGTAGTCTTCCTTAGCCGGAGACTACTCCCCAGGGAACAGAGGTGGAGTGCCATAGAAAGGGAAGCTTTCGCTGTGGTCTGGGCACGAAGAAGCTGAGGCCCTACCTGTTTGGGACTCACTTCAGGGTTCAGACAGACCACAGGCCCCTCAGATGGTTGATGCAAATGAGGGGTGAGAATCCAAAACTGCTGAGATGGTCCATCTCCCTACAGGGAATGGACTTTACGGTGGAACACCGCCCTGGCACAGAACACGCCAATGCAGATGGTCTGTCCAGGTTCTTCCGCCTTAGTGAAGAGAACTCCCAGGAGATTGGGTAGTTCTCCCTACTTTCAGCTGGAGGGGACATGTGTTGGACTTGGCATCTTTTGGCGTGTTTCCCCTGAGTTTTTGCTTTCTGACCTCCCGGTTTTGACTCTGTTTGTGCTGGCATAGTGTTTCTGCGCACTTTTCTCACTGCTGATCAGTGGTAAAGTGCAAGAGCTCCTATGGTAAAATGTGTTATGGATTGGTGTTTCCATGATTGGCCTATTTGATTTACGTGTCAGTCCCTAGTAAAGTGCACTGCGTGTGCCAGGGCCTGTAAATCAAATGCGGTTGGTGGGCTGCAGCACTGGATTGTGCCACCCACACAAACGGCCCGAAAAGGTAACTCAGACCTGCCATTGCAGAGTCTGCGCACAGTTTGTAACTGCCATGTCGACATGGCCAGTGCACACACTTGGCAGTCCCTAACCTCCCCTTTTCTTACATGTCAGCCACCCCTAAGGTAGGCCCAAGGTACCCCTGTGGGCAGGGTGCAGTGTATGTGAAAGGTAGGACATGCCCAGGTGTGTGTGGCATGTTCCGATAGTGAATTACTGCCAATTTCGTTTTTCACTATTGCAAGGCTACCTGTTCCCCATAGGACAGAATGGGAAGTTAATTTATAACATCTTATAAACATAACTGGCCCTGGGAACTAGGTAGGAAAATAACGTTTAGTATGCCTGAACTCAGAATCTAAAGATGCATCTTTTAGTGAAGGTGATTTTTACATTCTGTGTTTGAAAATACCACTTTTAGAAAGTAGGTATTTTCTTGCTCAGTCATCCCGTGTGCCTTTGCTGGAATGTGGATTGCCTGTCTGGGTTTTGGATGACAGAAGGCTGGGGAGCAGGAGTGGCTCCAGATAGTCTACGTGGGTCAGGAAAGGGCTGATTAGACCTGGGCTGCAATTGGGGAAGGGGAGGAGATTTCCTTGCACCTCATAGGGCCTGGTCTGCCTCAGACAATGCCGTCTCCACCTCCTGTGAGGGAGTCACGCCAGAGAAGGCAGAACTGGTTCTGGCTGGGCACAGACACTCTCTGCCTAAGAGATCAAAGGATTTTGGGATACAAGTTTTGGGGCCCAGACCCTTGAACTTTAGAACTCTTTTGGACCAAGAAGACTGCCAAGAAGAAGAGCTGGAGAAGCTGTGAGGAGGAACTACCACTTTGCTGTGTGCTTTGCTGTGTTGGCCTGCAGTGGCTGCTTCTCTCTTGGGCAGTGAAAGGCCTGCACCGGACTTTCTGCAATCTACTTTTGTGAGTTTCTCCAAGGGCTTGAGGTAGAGCTTGCCCCCTGTTCAAGAAGTCTCAGGAACAGCAAAGACTTCAAGTTCTTCTGCCCTCAGCACTGGGGACTGTGTGTTTTGTGCTGCAACAGAAGAAAAAGCAACCAGACTACGACGACGCTGCCGATTTCGTGTCCTGAAGGCACCGCGACCCTGGTCTCACTGACGCCTGCTGACGCCGCCACCGAGCCGCTGCTCGCACCGCGACCTGTGGGCACTGCACTCCGCACCGCCTTGCTTCACGACGACAACTTGGTATCCCGACGCCGCTCCACGCCAAAATCTACGCCGCTGCTTGCACCGTGGTTCGAGGGAACCGCTCGTAAGTTACACGACGCACCACCCTCATCCCGCACCGCAGCCTTGGCCTACCGACGCCATCGACTCCCGTTCGTCAGCCGACGACAGCGCTTCAGCAACGACGCCGCTGCTTGCACGTGACCTGCCTGCACCGCGACGAGCACCGCATTCACTTCGCACCGCGACCATGGTCTCACCGACGCCGCCATCTGACGCCGCCACTGAGCCGCTGCTCGCACCGCGACCTGAGGGCACTGCACCGCTGCACTTCGCACCGCAGCACCCGATGCCTGCCGATGCCAGTGGTCCTAACTTCAACAGAGAGGAGTTCGATCTGCAACGCGTGCGACTTCGAGGGCCCCGACGACCCCTGCACCGACCTCCGGAACCGACGCCTGAGGATGCCGTGCTTTCGGAAGCTCAACGAGAGGTCGCCGACGCCCTGCATTTCTAGAAGGTACTGTTTGCGGGTCTTCCCGACACCGTAGCTGTCCCGCGACACCCAGAACTGTTTCTATTTGTTTGTTCACGACACCGTGATAGCCCCGGACGGAGCTATCGACATCAAGGAACTGTTTTTCAAGCATACTTTGATAACTGAAGATTTTTAAGTACTGTATTGTGGATTTTATCGTTTTTGGTCTTGTCTTAAGTATATAAAAATATTGGATATTTTTCTAAACTGGTGTGGTGCCCTTTTGTAGTGTTTACACTGTATTACTGTTGGTTATGTGCAAATGCTTTACACACTGCCTCTAAGATAAGCCTGACTGCTCGTGCCACGCTACCAAGGGGTGAGCAGGGGTTATTTTAGGAGTGTAACTCCCTTATCCTGACCAGAGTGGTGGTTTCTGCCTGGCTTTGGCACATGCCCTAGCCTACCAAAAATCCAACTTCTAACATTGGTTGTCAGCGGTGAGGATAGGACTTGCGTTTGCACTTGACTCTCAGTGATTGGTGTGCACTACTACCATATCGCAGACCATTACGTGCCACATACTGGTTCTTTTTGGCCTATTTTTGATCTTGCCAGAGTTGAACTTGCTACTTCATCATGCGTGAATCAAGAGCATCATCTATTGCATCCATGGAAATTGCTTTTGAGGAGGATAGGTTGGAATTCTACAATGTTAGGGAATTGAAATCAATTTGCAAAAACCTAAAAGTCCAAGTTAGAGGCCTCACTAGGAAGGAGGAGCTACAAAAGGCGCTGAGGGCCTGGGTAGCAGACAGACATGTCAGCGAGCAGTCTGGTGATCTCAGTGGAGAGGCGGAGGAGCCTATTCCTAGGGTGGATGTGCTTTTGGGAGGAGGGGAACCCTCCAGGCCAGGCAGCAGTGGCCTGTCCCCAGAGGAGCTGGAGGACAGGCAGGAAGCAAGGAAGTTCGAGTTAGAGAAACTCAGGATGGAAAGTGAAAGGGAGGATAAAAGAATAGCCATGGAGGAAAGGAAGATAATCTTAGATCATGAGCGAAGTCTTAAAGAGCTGGAGCTAAGGAATAGAGCCAGTTCAGATGGTGGCAGCAACTTGTCAAGAGAGGCAGACAGAATTGTGCACATCCCAAAGAATGTAGGAAAATAATTCAAGAAAGGGGGTCACATACAAAGGTGGTTTCAGGGTTACGAGGCAGTGATACACATGAATGGGGTGTCTGAGGAGAATTGGGGAGCAGGATTGTGGCCTCTCTTTCCGGAAGAAGCCCGGGATACTTTAATAGCTTTGGGTAAGGGGTATCACCTCACCTATCCCGACATGAAGGACGCCCTCCTCACTAAGTATGGTCTTACTCCTGAAAAGTACAGGGATCAGTTCAGGTCCAGTAAGAAGTCTGATGCCAACACTTGGACTGTGTGGATGTGTTTTGCCGGCCACTGGATGGCTGGGTGAAGGGCAGTAATGTGACAGATTATCAGGGGCTCTACAATTTGATTGCATGGGAGCACTTGTCTAGTCTATGTTTTGCAGATCTGCGCCAGCACTTAGTTGATAGTAAGCTGACTGACCCCAGGAAGCTTGCTATGAGTACCCGGGTCCATAAGAAAGCGTTTGGGGGAGACTCAGCCAAAGGTGGGCAGGGTCCCCAGCAGAAAAGTGGGGGGGGACAAGGGCAAAACACAGGAGTTCTCTAAAGGGCCCCAAACTAACACCCAGGGTAAAGGTTCCCATCCCCCGGAGATAAAAAACAAGGGGTCTCTTCAGGAAAGCCTGCTGAGACCGGCCCCCGCAAGTGTTTTTCATGTGACCAGGTGGGCCACATGAAGGGGGACGCCCGGTGCCTACAGGGGAGCAGGTAGCTGAACTGGGGGACATCTCTGAGCTGACCCATTGGCAGCATGAAGGGGGTCCCACCAGGGAGGAATTCTGCAAGGAGCAGAAGGAGTGCCCTTCTCTGGAGGGTCTGCGGCGGCAGGCTGCAGACCAGGCAGCTGGTGATCAGTCCGGATCACATTGGATCTACTGGGAGAATGATCTCCTGTACAGCGAGCCTAAGGTCGCTGAGCCTGGGTCAGCCCGTGTGCTTGTGGTACCCCAGCGCTTCAGGACCTTCCTACTGGGTCTGGCTCATGACGTGCCTTTGGCAGGACATTTGGGTCAGGACAAGACCTTTGACAGGCTTGTCACCCACTTCTTCTGGCCCCAAAAGCGAAGGCAGTCAGATGGACATTGCAGGTCTTGCCCAACTTGCCAGGCAAGTGGTAAGAGTGGGAGGAAGGTCAAAGCTCCTCTCCAACCTTTTCCAGTGGTTGGAACACCCTTTGAAAGGGTAGGGATGGACATTGTGGGGCCACTGGATCCCAAGACAGCCATGGGCAACAGGTACATCCTGGTCTTGGTGGACCATGCCACCCGGTACCCAGAGGCCATCCCTCTCAGGACAACGACTGCGCCAGCGGTGGGCCGAGCGTTAATGGGGATCTTTTCCCGAGTGGGGTTCCCCAGAGAGGTGGTTTCTGACAGGGGGACCAATTTCATATCCAAGTATATGACATCCCTGTGGAAGGAGTGTGGTGTAACCTACATGTTCACCACCCTTACCACCCACAAGGTAACGGTCTGGTGGAGAGATTCAACCAGACCTTGAAGGGCATGATTAAGGGTCTAACAGAACCCATGAGGCGTAAGTGGGACGTCCTCTTGCCGTGCCTTCTCTTTGCGTACAGGGAGGTACCACAGAAGTCTCTTGGGTTCAGTCCCTTTGAGTTTCTGTATGGTCACCCTGTGAGGGGACCTCAGAGTTTGGTGAAGGAAGGCTGGGAGGCAGCTCCCAGGAAAACTCCCCAGGACGTGTTTAGTTACATGCTGGCCTTCAGGAACCAAACTGCCTGCATCAGGAAAGTCGCTCAGGCGAACCTGGAAGCAAGCCAGGAAGAAATGAAGAAGTGGTATGACCAGAATGCCACTCTGGTCGAATTTCAACCTGGGCAAAAAGTGTGGGTCATGGCCCCAGTGGAACCTTGTGCCTTGCAGGACAGGTGGACTGGGCCGTTTGAGGTGGTGGAGCGCAAAAGTGATGTCACCTACCTGGTGGATTTGCAGGCTCCCAGGAGCCCTCTGAGGGTCCTCCACGTGAACCGCCTCAAACCCCACTTCGAGAGGTCCGAAGTGAGTATGCTCTTGGCGACAGATGATGGGACGGAAGAGGAGAGTGAACCTCTCCCCGACCTCCTGTCTACCAAGGAGCACGATGGGTCAGTGGAAGGTGTGATCCTCTCCCCTACACTGAGCCCAGAACAGCAGAGCGATTGTCACCAGTTGTTGGGACGGTTTGCCCCCTGTTCTCTCTGACCCCCGGTGTTACTCACTGGTGTACCCATGACGTGGACACTGGTGACAGCCCTCCTGTGAAGCACAAGATTTACAGGTTGACTGACCGGGTCAAGGCCAGCATTAAAGAGGAGGTCTCTAAGATGTTGGCGTTAGGGGTGATCGAGCCTTCCAACAGTCCTTGGGCCAGCCCAGTGGTCTTGGTCCCAAAGGCTGCTGCACCCGGTGCCACTCCAGAACTGCAGTTTTGTGTGGACTACCGTGGGCTCAATGCCGTCACCAGGACTGACGCACACCCCATCCCCAGAGCTGATGAGCTCATTGATCGGTTGGGAGCTGCCAAGTTCCTCAGCACGTTTGATTTAACGTCTGGGTACTGGCAGATTGCCTTAACCGATGGGGCCAAGGAGAGGTCAGCATTTTCAACCCCAGAAGGACATTACCAGTTCAGGGTGATGCCCTTTGGGTTGAAGAATGCCCCTGCCACCTTTCAGAGGTTGGTCAACCAGGTGTTGGCTGGGCTGGAGGATTTCAGTGCCGCCTACCTGGATGACATCGCAGTGTTCAGTTCCAGCTGGGAAGAACACTTGCAGCACCTCGGTGAAGTGTTGAAGGCGCTGCAGAGGGCAGGCCACACGATCAAGGCCAGTAAGTGCCAGATCGGGCAGGGTTCGGTGGTGTACTTGGGACACCAGGTAGGAAGCGGCCAGGTGGCGCCCCTACAACCCAAGATTGACACCATTCTGGCTTGGGAGCCCCCAAGACCCAGACAGAGGTGAGGGCCTTCTTAGGACTCACCGGGGACTACAGGAGGTTTGTTAAGGGGTATGGCACCATTGTTGCCCCTTAACAGAGCCGACTTCCAGGAAGCAGCCCAAGAAGGTGATCTGGACTGAGTCCTGCCAGAAGGCTTTTGATGCCCTGAAGGCCGCCATGTGCACGGCACCAGTGCTCAAGGCACCCGACTTCTCCAAGGAATTTGTCGTGCAGACTGACGCTTCAGAGCATGGAGTGGGAGCGGTGCTCTCACAACTGAACGAAGAGGGCCTAGACCAGTGCCTGTAGTCTTCCTTAGCCGGAGACTACTCCCCAGGGAACAGAGGTGGAGTGCCATAGAAAGGGAAGCTTTAGCTGTGGTCTGGGCACTGAAGAAGCTGAGGCCCTACCTGTTTGGGACTCACTTCAGGGTTCAGACAGACCACAGGCCCCTCAGATGGTTGATGCAAATGAGGGGTGAGAATCCAAAACTGCTGAGATGGTCCATCTCCCTACAGGGAATGGACTTTACGGTGGAACACCGCCCTGGCACAGAACACGCCAATGCAGATTGTCTGTCCAGGTTCTTCCGCCTTAGTGAAGAGAACTCCCAGGAGATTGGGTAGTTCTCCCTACTTTCAGCTGGAGGGGACATGTGTTGGACTTGGCATCTTTTGGCGTGTTTCCCCTGAGTTTTTGCTTTCTGACCTCCCGGTTTTGACTCGGTTTGTGCTGGCATAGTGTTTCTGCGCACTTTTCTCACTGCTGATCAGTGGTAAAGTGCAAGAGCTCCTATGGTAAAATGTGTTATGGATTGGTGTTTCCATGATTGGCCTATTTGATTTACGTGTCAGTCCCTAGTAAAGTGCACTGCGTGTGCCAGGGCCTGTAAATCAAATGCTGTTGGTGGGCTGCAGCACTGGATTGTGCCACCCACACAAACGGCCCGAAAAGGTAACTCAGACCTGCCATTGCAGAGTCTGCGCACAGTTTGTAACTGCCATATCGACTTGGCCAGTGCACACACTTGCCAGTCCTTAACCTCCCCTTTTCTTACATGGCAGCCACCCCTAAGGTAGGCCCATGGTACCCCTGTGGGCAGGGTGCAGTGTACGTGAAAGGTAGGACATGCCCTGGTGTGTGTGGCATGTCCTGATAGTGAATTACTGCCAATTTCGTTTTTCACTATTGCAAGGCTACCTGTTCCCCATAGGTCAGAATGGGAAGTTTGTTTATAACATCTTATAAACATAACTGGCCCTGGGAACTAGGTAGGAAAATATAGTTTAGTATGCCTTAACTCAGAATCTAAAGATGCATCTTTTAGTGAAGGTGATTTTTACATTCTGTGTTTGAAAATACCACTTTTAGAAAGTAGGTATTTTCTTGCTCAGTCATCCCGTGTGCCTCTGCTGGAATGTGGATTGCCTGTCTGGGTTTTGGATGACAGAAGGCTGGGGAGCAGGAGTGGCTCCAGATAGTCTAGGTGGGTCAGGAAAGGGCTGATTAGACCTGGGCTGCAATTAGGGAAGGGGGAGGAGATTTCCTTGCACCTCAAAGGGCCTGGTCTGCCTCTGATAATGCAGTCTCCACCTCCTGCCAGGAAGTCACACCAGAGAAGGCCGAACTGGTTCTGGCTGGGCACAGACACACACTGCCTAAGAGATCAAAGGATTTTGGGATACAAGTATTGGGGCCCAGACCCCTGAACTTTAGAACTCTTTTGGACCAAGAAGACTGCCAAGAAGAAGAGCTGGAGAAGCTGTGAGGAGGAACTACCACTTTGCTGTGTTGACCTGCAGTGGCTGCTTCTGTCTTGGGCAGTGAAAGGACTGGACTTTCTGCAATCTACTTTTGTGAGTTTCTCCAAGGGCTTGAGGTAAAGCTTGCCCCCTGTTCAAGAAGTCTCAGGAACAGCAAAGACTTCAAGTTCTTCAGCCCTCAGCACTGGGGACTGTGTGTTTTGTGCTGCAACAGAAGAAAAAGCAACCCGACGCCGTCTACGCCGCCGCTGCCGACTCCGTGTCCTGAAGGCACCGCCGCAACGCGACCCTGGTCTCACCGACGCAGCCTGACGCCGCCACCGAGCCGCTGCACGCACCGCGACCTGTGGGGACCGCACTCCGCACCGCCTTGGTATCCCCAACGACACTGCTCCACGCCGAAATCTACGCCGCTGCTTGCACCGTGGTTCGAGGGCACCGCTCGTAAAGTTACACAACGCACCGCCCTCATCCCGCACCGCAGCCTTGGCCTACCGACGCCATAGACTCCCGTTCGTCAGCCGACGGCAGCGCTTCAGCAACGACGCTGCCGCTGCTTGCACCGTGAACTGCCAGCACCGCGACGAGCACCGCATTCACTTCGCACAGCGACCCTGGTCTCACCGACGCCATCGGACGCCGCCACCGAGACGCTGCTCACACCGCGACCTGAGGGCACCACACGCCGCACTTCACACCGCAGCACCCGACGCCTGCCGACGCAGCGCTCCTAACTTAAACAGAGAGGAGTTCGATCTGCAACGCGTGCGACTTCGAGGGCCCGACGACCCCTGCACCGACCTCCGGAACAGACGCCTGCGGACGCCGTGCTTTCAGAAGCTCAACGAGAGGTGGCTGACACCCTGCATTTCTAAAAGTTACTGTTTGCGGGTCTTCCCGACACCGTAGCTGGCCCGCGACGCCGCGGTCAGCCAGAACTGTTTGGATTTGTTTGTTCACGACGCCGTGATAGGCCCGGACGGAGCCATCGACATCAAGGAACTGTTTTTCAAGCATACTTTGATAACTGAAGATTTTTAAGTACTGTATTGTGGATTTTTATCGTTTTTTGTTTTGTCGTAAGTATATAAAAATTTGATATTTTTCTAAACTGGTGTGGTGTCCTTTTGTAGTGTTTACACTGTATTACTGTTGGTTATGTGCAAATGCTTTACACACTGCCTCGGAGATAAGCCTGATTGCTCGTGCCAAGCTACCAAGGGGGGTGAGCAGGGGTTATTTTAGGAGTGTAACTCCCTTATCCTGACTAGAGTGGAGGTTTCTGCCTGGCTTTGGCACATGCCCTAGCCTACCAAAAATCCAATTTCTAACACTCGTAGTATAGGTTCTCTTTGGACTTTGAGTAGGTCTGCAAGTTTGTGAGTAGTCGGTCCTGTGTCTGAACTCAAACGTCAGGTGCCAAATTGCCAGGCTGAATGTCTTCGAGCTGCGATGTTCTAACTTGCCCTGATGTTGTGTGAGCAAATCTGGGAAGAGTTCGTGAGGGCGGCCAGACAACAGAGAATCAAGGTTGTCACATCCACTATGGAGCAATGAGAATCACTGGTGTTTGTTGCATTTTTCTGAATACATAAGTATATATAGCCTCAGTGGGATACGAGTCTGCAAATATCCCTGACCAGCTGATTTAAAGGGCATTGTACAGAGACTGTAGGTGAAGATACAGGATGCAAAGGTTTGGCAATTTGTGGGTTACAAACAGGTGTACAGTGGTGTGCTCCAATGTTGGAAGTAACCGTTGAGTTCTTGGGAGTTGATCTCCCGTACACCTAGGTGACCTGCAAAGACCTTGTATATTCCTGCAAGGTATTTTGACATCAATGACGCTTAATAGTGAATTGCCCAATACCAGATCATTCCAGCAAGCCTGGACAATTGAATTGACTGCATGCAGTACTTCGTGGTCGGGTTGACCCTTTGAATGAGAACTACTTTGTTGCAAATTTTCATCTGAAAAGTTCAGAGAGCTAACTACACAGCTCGAGAAGGCACCTGTATTGATAGTCGCCTGCAGCTGTGGGCCGATAAACAACCTGCCCAGTAACAATTTGATCTTGTTTCACTACTGCAGTTTGTGCTGAAGACTGGGCTCCATTAAGACTAGATCCTTCCAATTTCCAGATGCCTGGAAACAGCATCTAGAATGTTTTGGACAAACACGTTTAGAAGGCAGCGATCCAGGATAGGCCTCAAGCAGCTTGTTTTTTGTGGACCAAGTAGTAAAAGAAGTAAAGTCCCATGCCTCTCTCTTGCAGAGGTTCCCAGGGGTCAAAAAAGACAAGGACTTCCCACCGTTCGGTTCCAAGCATGAACCAGCCAGCACACTTGCAGTGAAGGGGGGGGGGGGTGAAGAGGACAAGAAAGGAAGGGCATAGCCCCATCAGATCAGAAAGAAGCCCAAGATGTTTGTCGTGATCTGGTCTCACTAGGTGGCATGGGAGACCGTCCCACTGGAAGGGGAAGTTGTGGGGGGCATAGTCAGAAGGGCCTGGAAACAGCAGAACCTGCAAAGGAGGGTCGGGACTGGATCTGCACCTTCTGGCAACACCCCCTAGATCCACCCCTGGTCCGAAACAGTGTTCAAAGATTTAAGGCCACTTTAGGATCGGTTTGGTTCATTCACACCATCATTCACCCAGTCAGAGAATGGCTGCATCATATTATCTGCCAAGCTGATAACTAAGTTTCACCAGTACCAAAAAAAGGCATGAATGTATCAGCCTAAAAGGTAGGTGGCATTAGCCATATGGCGGGCCATACTGCCAGAGGCACAACTTTGTAAATCAAGGCTTCAAGTTTCTTGTATTCCATGTCGATGGACGCCAGTAGGAAAGGCACCAAGATCCTGTTTTATATGACTAGATGTGAGCAACCAGACTCCAGTAACGGGTGGCAAGACAAAAATCTGCTAGTCATCCACAGCAGGTCTATGGAGTCTGGCAATCTGCCCAGGAAATAGCACGCCTGAAAGGTTTCTCCTATACAACCAGGATATGATGCAGGAATCCTTGTTAAAACAGCAGAAAGGGCTCATTGATGCTCTGAACAGTGCAAGATTTCCCTCAGGATATTAATTTCACTTCCACCGTAGGTAAGGTCAATTAAAAGGCTTCAGATGCCTTCCGAACAATTGTCATTAAAGATAATACCGCTTTCAAACCGGCCACAGATGTAGGAAATAGCACTTCGTGAATTTTCTGTCTCCCTGGCATTTTGTAAATACAAGTAGAGGACTCCGAGGGGGGGGAAATCGGAGAAGGGTATAGAAAAATCATACCACGTTTTTTTTTTTTTCTCCAAAGACCAACTTTATTCTATGGTGAAAAAAACGAGAACAAAAGAAATCTCCAAGTGGCAGCTAGACAACTACCCAAAACAAAAAAACATCCAGAAATTCAAAAAAAGATGTTCAATTAAAGGGCAGACAAACATCGGAATCCAGTGTAAACAATTCTCTACGGGAGGAGCCCCCCTTCATTTGTCCAGGCCGTGGCACCCATTTTTATTAGCGGTCAGAGGGGCTCCTCTCTTCCGGCAACACTGGCAACCCACTCTCTGGGAGATAAGATTGCCTGTAACAGCTTATTGAGTAAACAAGTTGCCCGAGGGCAAAACAGCGCTACATTGAGAACATGTTATATAGCCAGCTTTAAATAAAATAAAAATGCCGTCCACAGCGGGGTTCGGGGGTGAGAAGTTGGATGATAAAAAAAAAAGTTCAACTACTTCACGGTGAGCCCCACTGTACCCTAGTGCTTCAGTTGAAGCTGGACCTCGACTTGGGGTATAGGTTCTTCATAAGGGGTGCAAGTTATTTTCACATTGACAGCAGAAGATTCTGATGGGTCAGATGTACCATCACTCTCACGCAGTGTCAGAAAAAGGGAAAAGATCAAGAGAAGTGGTTAAGGTATCACCAACTGGTAAACAGTGTCCTCTAGTGTAGTATCATGGTAATCTAGAACAGTAGACCTCTGTGCAAGTTTAGTATAGGGGAAAAGGTCACATGTCGATTAAAAAGTAGTTTTGGTTTAACGGAGAACAGCTGGTGCCCCGTCACTGTAATGTAGTGTGGAGGTAAAAGGAGCAGAGGATGGAGGTCTCAGAAAATTGGGCCGGTTATCCAGTATTTGATTCCGGTCTACCCATTTCACAGTTCCATATAAAATTAACTACATAGGGTTCCCATTGAGCCAGAGGAATCCTGCAAGTGCTGCCCGTTTCACTGCTACAAAAAAGGCACTTCGGTGCTGGCTGGTAAGTAACTGCGCTTGATGAGCTCCATGGAGGTTCCTTAGGGAAGGGGAGGAAGACACTGGTGCTCAGACGAAGCTAGTCGTTTCAGATGGCAGGCTCCAGGAGGACCTCCTGGAGGGAAATAAGAGTCTACATGGCCCAGAGGGTGATTGCTCATACGTCTAGAGAGGGCTGGCATCACACAGTCGGCCTTCGGAGGTTGGTTGGTCTGTGTCATTAGGGCCAAATGGAAAGGAGTAGCATTTTCTTCCAACTCAGCTAATGTCATGGTCTCCAATGCTCTGCCGGAGGTACTCTTCATATAGCTGCTTCTAGAAAAGACACAGCAAAAAAGAATGAGGAGATAAAAGGGCCAGACTTAAGAACAGACACCCCCCAGTTAACACCGCTCTGCATGAACAGAGCACCCAGAAACCAAAGAACACCTTTGTAAAACCATCCCACCGGAAAAGAGCTCCATTAAACTAGGCTCTTTCACCAGCAAATACCATCCTACATTAAAACACAAAAACTAGAATCCTTTTTGCCAATACCGTCCTACAAGCCAACAGCATTAGGAGACCAGGCTCTTCACTATGAATACCACCCCGTGACGCACAGTACATCACCATCCACTTGTAAATACCAAGAGAGGACATAGAGACCAAATTCTTCTTCAGTGTATACCATTCTCGAGGAATAAAGCATCAAGAGCCCAAACTCTTTCTTGCTAATCCCATCCTACAGGAACACAACAAAGGAGACCAGCTTTTCCCTGCTAATAATATCCCACAAGAACACAGTGCAAGGAGACCAGAACCACAGCCCCACCAAATACAAAATAACAGAAACAGAGGACAGGTTATTCCCCGCTAATACAATTTCACAGGAGCAGAGCATCACGAGATCAGGTTATTGCCAGCTGATAACATCCCACAGGAACAGAGCACCATGGCATCAGGCTCTTCCCCAACTTGTACCACTGTACCAAAAGAGAAATATTACCGGGATCTGGCATCTCCAACAGCTAATGCATTATCTTATATCATAATCAGATTACTATGCGAGTAGACTGTATATATGAAATCTGCACTTTCGAGCCACGTTATCCCTTCTTTCCTCATATATCCAGGGCCACCTTCCTAGTCTGCTGTTCTTACCTTCTTCTGCCGCACCACCTCATGCACATACTCTCGCCTATCCAGGAGGTATCGCTTCTGTTTTTTAGACAGAGTTTCCTTAGTCCTGGTGAGAAGCAGGGTGTAAAGATTATTAATGGCTAATTCGAATGCTGCAATGTTCAAGCCATATAATAAATGGAAAATGTCACTATATTATCACACTTGCATATCCTGAAAAATCAAGCACGTGTTTGGGACACAGTTTCAACAGTCTGCCCCCCCCCCCCCCCAACTTACATCCTCAGACAAAATTATAAGCGCTCTCCCATCAGAATAGAAATTGCCTTAAGGCTGCATTATAACCCATCAATAGGACTCATACCAAGCTTTTTGTAAGACAAAAGGTGTAGTGAGTAATCAGCGAATGGGCAACTGTCACCAACATCTTGTCTGGAAGCACCAGATCTTGCGAGAAATTGATCGGAGCTCACCTTCACAAACTATCTAGAGAGGTACAGCTGGTGTCAAGAAACTTTCTGACGACAAGCCAGAAAGCAATTTGGCAAGAGACAAGCATTCAGTGTTTTGTGGGCATGGAGAGGGGAATTATGTGTTGCAACAATGAAGTGCCATTATTCTATGATAAAGAATTTGATTTAGGATAATACTTTTCAGTCCTACGGCTGGGGAGTCCAGGTACAGAGTAATCAGCTAAGATTGGGCTTGGCTTTCTTTAGGTTTCCTACAGATTAGATCATATTTTGACGACAAAAGCAAAGCATTGATAGCAAATATTAGAAACTGATAATACGTTTAAAAAGGAAGGGCATGAATCAGAAATATAAGGATCAGAGGTCTACTCAAGACCGACATGCAGATCCTGGCCGCTTGTGTTTGTCCGCCCTGGCATTTAGAGATCCATCCCAGTGGTTTACTAGTGGAGGAAGTCCTTGTGGTCCAGTTACTGCCAGAGGCCCATAACCTTTTAACACAGGGCCTATAACCCCACCCAAGTTTGTTGCAGTACATCATGACAGTGGGGTTGTCTGTGAGCAACGTCACCTACACGTCTCCGATGGTGGGCAGGAAGACCTAAAACACTTAGCGAATTGCGTTAAACTCTAGGTAATTGGATATGCCTAAAAGTATATATCTGGGGTCTTCAGGTAATGTCGTCCCTAATACTTTACTCATTTCTAGGAGCACTTTTTGCCAGTATGTGTGTATGGCAGAGCATGTCCAGAGTGAGTGAAAAAGGTCTCCCTGTTGTCTCCTGCACCTCAGCAACATTGCAGTGAGGCCGCACTTCCTATTTTATGGAGGCAAGCTCTATCATCGTAAATCCCGTGAAGGATTTTCAGCTGGATGAGTCTCAGCCTGGAATTAATTTCTATCTCTATTGGGAACATAAGTGCAGCTTCCCAGTCCAGATCATCCAATTTGCGCAGATCATTCTCGCATTTTCTTTTAAGTTTTTTAGGGTGTTGGGCATATTATTAATGTTTTTTTATATAAGGAGAAGACTGCTTTCTCCATTACTTCCTCCATCAAAAGTCTACCTTCTAGGGGTGCATACTCCGGGAGATCTATGGGAATGTTTTCTGCTCACCAGGCATGTTTAAGCTGTAAATATTTATAGTGACGTGTCATTTAGTTGAAATTCTCTTTGGAGGGACGAAAAGGATATTAGGGCACCTCCTTCAAACAAGTCACCCACCCTGGAGATACCAGTACGGTCCCAGGCATCAAACCCCCTCAGCTTCCCAATTTCTTTAAGGTACTTTCCCACCCACAGCAGAGTTTCTCAGAGTGGTTAATTGTGTCCACCACAGACATTTATTCACCTTGCACCAACCCTCGAGGGTCACTTGGGAAGCAGGTAATAGGCGTCTCATTCCTTTCCCTCCGTAAAGGTAGTGGTGGTAGGGGTGTGTTTGAAATTGTGTTCTTTCCAACGCGTAGATGGGGTGGTCGCCATCTGGATGTCCCCATTCATTTATGGCTATCAGATGGGAGGCCCAGGAATAAGCCCGGACATCTGGGAGGGCTATTCCTCCATTATATGAGTTACGCTGTAATGTTCAAAGAGCTGTTCTGGGGTGTGTGTCTGTGTGTGTTATTCCACAGTAGTTTCCTAAATTTATCATCGATTTTGACAAAGACGTCATCAGGAATTCTGTAGTAGGTGTTTTATAGGGTGTAAGAATTTTGGAAGGGTAATCATTTTAAACATAGCTGCCCTGGCTACTATGGTCAGAGGAAGCGTCTTCCAGCGTTCGGCGTCATTATGGAATTCGGCAAGCATCCTCTGTACATTGTGATCTATGCACTTCATTTGCTCTAACATGGTATAGATTCCTAAATATTGGAATCCCTCCAGATTCACCCATAGTCTCCCAGGGAGATATGTCAAGTCAAGGTGACCTCCAACTGATTTGTTCCAGTTTATTTTATATCTGGAGTGGGCCCCATACCACTCAAAGACATAAAGGACTGTGGGAATCCATTCCTTCGGTTGGGTAAGGTATAAAAGGATATCGTCTGCGTATGAGATTTTTTCTTCACTAATCGGGGACCCATTTATATCAAAACCTCTAATGTTTGGGTGTGTGCGAACCATACATTCCAGCGGTTCCAGGGTCAATGCAAACAGGAGGGGAGATAGGGGGCTGCCGTGACTGTTTTCCCTCTTGATGGGGAACTCTGTTGATAGCATTCCATTAACTCTCACCGCTGCTGTGGGTCCTTGTAGAGCAGACCAACCCAGTTCAAGAACTGTGGTCCAAAACCCATTTTCCCCAGTGTTTGCGTCATAAAAGGCCAATGTACACCATCAATGGTCTTTTCGGCATTCAGGGAGAAAAAAAACACCCGGGGGGTCCCATCTAAATTGAACCTCTGCCATCCAGTTATGAAGTAAGAGGAGGTGTTTAGGCATAAAGACAGATTGACTCCTATGAGTCTAGTAGCCAGAATGGTGGCCAACACCTTAGTTTCTATATTGAGTAATGAGATCAGCCAGTAGGAGTCACAATCAGTAGGTGCTTTTCCGGCTTTATGTATAACCACTATCGTGGCTTTGCAAAAGTCAGGTGGGCGGACACCTTTCTCTTGGGCTGCCATGTAAAATTTAAGCAAGTAGGGAGCCAGGATGTCAACCTGTTTTAAAAAAATTTCTGACGGGAGACCATGGAATCCTGGATTTTCCCCCGAATTTGAGTTACAGAGGCCTGAACTTTGGCAAGGGAGATATCCGCTTCCAAAGCCATGCAGTCCTTACTAGGAAGGGTCAGTAAGCATATATATCAGTTAGGTAATCTTCTGAGTGGAATCTGCTAAGGGACTGTCCTAGTAAAGGATCTCATAATATTTCGGGAATTCCTCTGCTATTTCTCCATCAGTGGCATACAGGGTACCCTCAATCCCTTTAATTTGGTGTACCCATTGAGTCTCCATTTCACATCTGATCAACCATGCTAGTAGCTTCTTAGCCTTGTCGCCTATGTCATAAAGACAATGCTGTGTAGCTAGCATCAGATTGCGTGATTCGTCATTGGCCAGTGTTATATATTCAGTTCATACGGCTTCAACCCTTCTTACCATCTGGGGAGTCGGCGAGTTCACGTTCACAGCCTCAGACCTTATGAGCAGCTTCTCCAGATCCTCTATATCCGGACAGCTTTTTTTTCTCTTTAAGCAAAATTTTTTATTCTTTCCCAAATTACTGCCTTATATGCCTCCCACAGTACAACAGCCGAATCAACAGTCTATTTTCTGAAAAGTAGAGTTCACACTCTACACTTATTTCCCGTAGAGTTGTCCCATTTCGTAATTCCCAGGCATTCAGTCTCGATTCCCTGGCGGTCCCACTGGGTTTCTGTCCCATCGTTATTCAAAGTGGGAAATGGTCAGAAAAACCTTTAGCTAGATTCTCGGCATATTGTTCCCACTTCTCCAGCTGGTGTGAAAACATAGTCTAGTCTGGAAAATACTTTGTGCATCCCAGAGTAGTAGGAATAGCCTTAGTGTGGGTGGTGTCGGCGCCCGAGATCTGAGAGCCCCAATGTGTCCACAAATTGAGCTAGTAAAGTGTTTCTAGCTGTGACGGTAGCTGTCCCTGATGTGTGTAGGTCTGGGGACATCACGTCGTTAAAGTTTCCCCCAATGATATGAAGAGATGATTCGTGTCCAACAAGATTTTGGTGAGTTTGTTTAGAGTGGATTATTGAAGATGTGAGGGCACATAAACACGAATGATGGTGACATTCAGCCTCTTTAGGTAATTTTAATCCAGATTTCGAGATCCCCCAGGAACAGAATATCAAGGGCTAATCCATGAGAAGAGGTTGAGCTTGCCCAAGTGTATCTATATTCTGGGCGAGGACTGAATGATGAACTTGCCACAGAATAGCTGTGGGTGAGAGTCCTTATACACCCTTCCTGCAGTGGTACAGGGTTCATACTAGAAAAGTAGTGGGCAACCTCCCTTACGTCTTTGTGATCAACATGTAGAACATGGCCTGACTGTCCTGGACCGTCTGCAGGAAAGGCACACCGTATCCAAAATAGCACAGGTGAAGGGGAGCGTCTGAGTTAGGTCTGACTTCGGGACACTGATAGTTAACCCCAAAGATTTTCGGAGGTTCCCTGTTGTTTGGAGGTGGTTGACAAGGGTCACTGATACAGCCAAAATGAAGCACTGCAAACTTAAAATGCTCCTGGCCCACCTTTAAACGCAGGTAGCGGCTGTGGGCCAGGAGTACGGGGATATGGAAAGAAGCGTCCTGCAGGTCCAATGATCTAGTCTCTGGGAACCATGGCAGACAGGACCTGGGCTAGCATGAGCATCTTGAATTTGTCCTTTTGCAGGAAGGCATTGAGCGGGCGAAGATCCAAAAATAGGAGGAAGGCCTCCATCCTTCGAAGTAGGTGGAGTAACACCTAGTTTCTACTTCCAAGCCGCAACCGTCTCTCTGGCACCCTTAACAACAGAGTCTCAATTTCCTGCCACAAGATGGACAGTTGGACCTCCAGGAGCCAAACTGATGGTGATGGAAGATATGGCGGGGTAGGAAGATATGGGAGGGTGTAGCCACACTGGACAATTTGGAGGATCCACTTGTCTGAAGCATGGCCGGTCACCCCTTGAGGAAGCATCCGATGCTGCCCCCTACAGGGTGGCTGTGTGTCAGCAAGGACACACTAAAGTTTATTTAAGGCAGCTGGAGGGGTTCAGGACAGAGCTGCACATTGTCCCTGCTGTCCTGGGTGTGGTCTGTGTGAACCGCAGCCTTGTCCACAAAAGAGCTGAATCGCCTGCTAGGCTGGTGGAGGGGTCAGACAGTGGAAAAACAGAAAATCCTGACCGTAGCCATAGAAAGGGCATAATTGTTGGTGGAAATGGCGAGGTAGGGGCCATGGAAAATACCCCCTTCAAATTCTGCTCCGAGTGCCACCACAAGTTCGCACAACGCGACCCACACGACGTGTGCAACCTCAGGGATGTGGAATTCCTATAGCCCGACGCCCGGGACATATTGTTTGGGGTCAAGGGCAACAACTTTTCATGTGCATTTTCTCCTTGGGACAAGTAGGCCCAACCCCCTGCAGCACAAGCTCGTTGGCTGCCAGTTTGCAGTACCACATTATGGATCAGGGAAAGGCACTGTCTGCACTTCAGGTAATATTTTTGTCCATATGTTAATGCTGTTGAAACTTGTATTTATGGTTCATTAATTGAAAGCCTTTATTATTAGGGTGAGCGCTCTAAGTAAATGTTGTAAGCTCTGACTGCACTACTGATAGTGGTTCCAGCATAAAAATGTGTACACACGTTTTCAAAGTTTAGGAATATGAGGCTATGTATAATGCTCCCAGAATGCTCTCCGATTTGATGCAAATATTTGCAGAAGGTTGAAAGCAAGGTTGATGATTTTTTGAGTTCAAAATAAAATGTTCATAAAAAATGAAAGCAGGAAAAAAACATTTAGCTAAACTACTGTAAAATATCAGGTACCATTTCTTTGCAGCATCATTTAGTAACGTGTTGATGCATGCCAGTATTTCCTAAAAAGATTCATAATGGAAAATCAGTGTAACCAGTTTCAATAAGATTATGGGAAACATAAATAAACAAGCATTGGCAAAGCCAGTAGGTCTGAAATTGGTGGTCAGCTTTTTAGTTTTGTCAATGTGTGAATTGTTTTGGCATGTTTTTTGTAAAACCTTATTGGTGTGGGAGCTGCCGGGCCCTCACCATTATAACAAGCATTGGCAAAAGCAAAAATTGTTTTTGGTCTCAAAAAGCACACACTGCCACAGTAGTTACCGGCACTGAACAAAACGACTTTGTGTGCCGATATGCTCCTTGTGAAAGAACAGAATGCTGTCCCTTGCAGTGAAGCCAGCCGATACAGAGCGAGAGACAGAATTTTAATAAACGCAAAAGGTCATGGTCAACGCCAGACCAAATTAGGGGCCCAATTATTAAAGAAAGTCTCAAAAGGTCACCCATGGTATATGTCCTTGCATTAAGTGCAGCTATAAAACTTTTGTGAATTCCCAAGAATTTACAGAAGTAGGACAAGAAATACTACTCCTAGAAAATATTTGTGAACTGCATTTTAGCATGAGCAAATATGCATGTGTATATTTGCTCATGCGAAAACCTGAGTGTTTGCAAGTTCACTTTCCCTCCAACCACTTTTTTCCCCAACTCTGGAGGAAGGTTTACATCTGCCATTGTCAGGAGTAAATTTCCAACATTTCTCAGTATGGGAAAAGATTAGAGAAGAGTTGTTGAAAACCCTTAAAACATGCAATTTAGTAGGTTTGCACAGACTCAAAAGGGCATTCTAACCCTGGAACTATTGCTTACCACTAACCTCAGCCCCAGTATGTAGATCTGCGGAAACGTGGCAACATAAGGGAATTGCAAGTATTCAAACACTACTATGGTATGAGCCCTGGCATAATCAGAGAGGCTATATCATAGCTCTTATATAATGAGATTGCTGCAATAATTTGTCGCCACACTACATGGCACCAAAGGGACAAGTGGATTTTGTTACAGGACAAGTAGATTTATGAAGCAACCTGCCCCATGTATAAGTAGACATTTTATTAAATTCAACACCCCTGAACCTCATCCTGCCCAAAGACCATAAGGACAAGGACTGTGAGGCCTGCGCGGTGTTCCAGCCGAAAATCCTCAGGACACGCCGAAAGCAAAGAGGCCCACTACGCAACAATGTCCCAGGCTTCGAAGAAAACTTCCCTGAAGGACCTAGGACTTTCCAGTGATGAAGAGGACCAGGGAGTTCCAGCAGAATCGATGCATGAAGGATCGGACATCGAAATTCTGGAAGGAGACTCCGAAAAAACACAGGCCCACAAGAAGGCGAGGGATACAGAGTAGAAGACGGATAAGGTAAGACACCATACACAACCGTCGGAACAGAAGGACCACGATAACAAGGCGCAGCCTAAGGCAGCCCCGACGCCGAAGGAAAAGGCGATCGAAGGCCAGCCGCGATCCAAAGAACCCCACGGAACCCTACCAAGGGACACCGATGAGGGAAAAATCGCACAAGGCGCCGAAGACTAGGGTCGAACACGAACCCCCGAAGGAAACCGCGACTCCGTCGAAACCAGAGGCAAGCGTGAAAAAGAAAAGAAAATCACCAGTCTCCGATGCCGAGAGAGCCCTCGAAGTCGAGAAAAAGAGGAAACGGCTCTAAGCCAAAATGGCGACGCTCCTCCAGAAGGAGTTCGACGCCTCACTAAAGGACTTCCGAAGATCCCAGTCGCCGAAGCAGACAATGTCGATGCCGAAGGGGCTGAGGACGCCGAAGGGGAAGAAGAGAAGATTCTCGAGTCACCTCCAACCCCCGAACCTCACGATGAAGATCTTGAGGAGTACATAGACGCTCCAGAAGAGGAGGAAGGCTCAGAAAATTGAGGACACATGGAATGACAACACCGAAAGCCCAGAGGAGAAGATATGCTGCTATCCCTCAATGGCATCCCCGCCAGATGATATAGCCTTCTACAACGGCCTAGTTAAAAGGGCGGCAGACACTTTCGGAGTCCCCCTCGAAGAGGAAAAGGGAGACACGTTTCCTTTTAGAAACACTAGCCCCAGCCAACAAGGGGACACAATACCTGCCAATGTTACAGAGCATCCTAGACCAAGGCAAAGCAGCCTTTAAGGAACCAGCCTCAAGCAAAGGGGTAACACCAAGGGTCGAGAAGAAGTACAAACCCTCTTCCAAGGACCCCAAGTATATTCAGGGGAACACAGTGCCTGACTCCATCATTGTCACCACGGCCAGGAGGAGAGCAAATGTCCTCTCCAACAGTGGACCACCCCAGAGAGAGAAAGCAAACGGATGGATACGGTGGGCAGGAAGATGGAAAAAGAGGCAGCGACACAGTGGCGCATCGCAAACTCTAATGCCCTGCTGAACCGGTACGGACACCAGCAATGGGATGACAGAGGAGCTCATCAACAAGCTCCCTGAGGAGGACAAGAAAAGAGCTAAATCTATTGTCCAGGAAGGCAAAAACATCGCAAACACATGCATTAAATCAGCACTAGATGCAGCAGACAATTGTGCACAGGCACCACCCAAAGAAGGCATGCCTGGCTTAGAATTTCAGGGTTTAAGCAGGAGGTCCAAACCTCCATCATTAACAGGCCTTTTACAGGGGAGGCACTATTTGGAAAGGAGGTGGACGAATCTCTCCAACAGATCAAAAAAGATAACGAAACTGCAAGAGCGATGGGAGCCCTGCAGCAAAGAGGTACCTTCAAAAGAGGTGGTTTTAACAGCAGAAAACCCACAGTAAGAGGAACATTTGTTCAAGGACAGCAAATGTCACACCAACAAGGTCTTCAAAAACAAGCAATAGAATTGGTACCAAGACAAGACCCTTTCAAAAGAAACTACTCACCGTATTTCCTAGTCCCCAAACAGGACTTATCACCAAGACCAATCCTGGACATAAGGTTCATAAACAAGTTTAACACGTTTCAAAATGACTACTCTCCAAGAGATAATCCCACAAATTTAAAAAGGAGATTACATGGCAACAATAGACCTCAAAGACACCTATTTACACATCCCTATGAACAAAAACCACCGAAAATATCCCCGGTTCCTACACAAAGGAACACACTATCAGTTCAACTCCCTTTCAGAATAAAATCAGTACCACATGTCTTCAAGTGCCTAGCCGCAGTCGCGGCACACCTGGGGAAAGATGGAATGCACGTCTGCCCCTACCTGGACAACGGACTTATAAAGGCAAACACAAAACAAAAATGTCTCAGCCACATTCAAACAGCAATCCACACGCTACAAAGACTAGGCTTCTCAATAAATCACAAGAAGCCCTTCACAAAGCCAGAAAGAGAAAAGACGTTCCTGGGTGCAAGACTAGACTCAAAGAACTCGCAGGCTTACCCTACGCAAAAAAAGGATACAAGCTATCAAACAAGAAGCCTCCCTCTACCGGGAGGGTCAATCTATGACAGTGAGGAGAGTCATGAAACTTATGGGCATGATGGCGTCATGCATCCCACTCATCCCTCATGCCCACCTACATACGCGCCCCTTCCAGGAATGGCTTACCAACAACTGGTCACAGGGAGTTGGGAGGATCTAGTGGTTGTTACGCACAGGCTGCAAGCAGAGATACAATGGTGGGCATCCAACAACATAACAGGGCAGACCTTTCAAGAACCCAACTCCTTCTGTGACAATGACTACAGACGCATCCGTCAACGGATGGGGAGCGCACTTCAAACAACTGAAAGTACAAGGCCAATGGAATTACCAAGATTCCATAAAACACAACAACTTTTTGGAAATGAAAACAGTATTCCTAGCATTGAAGGCGTTCCAGAAACACAAAAAAAGGACTGTCTTGATTCAAATGGACAACACCACCACTATGTTTTACCTCAACAAACAGGGAGGTACGAAATCATTTCCGCTAAGCAAGCTAGCACAGCAGATCTGGCAATTGGCAGTCTCTCAAGGAATCAATCTGTAAGCAATACATCTACCGGGAGTATACAACACAACAGCAGATCTTCTGAGCAGGCAAAACAACTGCTCCCACGAGTGGGAATTGAAGCACAAGACAGTACAATACATTTTCAAACTCTGGGGAACCCCAGTGGTAGACCTGTTTGCGACAATACCGAACAAGAAATGCCAGTTCCTTGCCTCGAGGATTCCTCACCACCTGTCAAAAGGGAATGCCCTGTCACTAAATTGGTCAGGCACATTTGCATACGCTTTTCCACCAATACCTCTAATCCAAAGAGTACTGGAAAAAGCAAGTCAACCAGGGACAAACCAAATTCTCATTGCCCAACAATGGCCCAGACAGACATGGTATTCAAGTCTGCTAGAACTGTCCAAGGGACAAATAATTAAAATCCGAGCGGAGAAAGACCTGTTGACAATGCAACAGGGCCAAATCTTTCATCCAGAACCAACAACGCTACACCTAGCGGCTTGGCACCTGAATACGTACAGTTTGGTCACCTCAACCTGCCTCAACAAACAATGGAAATTCTAAAGGAAGCAAGAAAAGAAACTGCAAGAAAAGAAACTGCAAGAAAATGCTATGCCACAAAATGGAAGCGATACACCACTTGGTGCACAGCCAACAATCAAATGAACTCAATCAAGACACAAGAAACAGTGATCATATATCTAACTCATCTCCTAGACAGTCATATCAACTAATCAAGCATAAATGGTACACTGCGCTGCCATCGCAGCGTACACCAGGGGAAAATCATGCAAGAGCTTCTTCACAAGACCTGTCATAAAACGATTCCTAGAGGGGCCTAAAAGAATTGCCCCCCCCCCCCCCGAACAGCTCCAATTCCCATGTGGAGTCTAAATACAGTGCTCGCACAACTTATGGCACACCATTTGAGCACATGCATAAGGCAGAATTCAAGCACATCACTTAAAAACAGCATTACATCCCTATGGAGAGTAAGTGAGTTACAAGTGTTAACCATACAAGAACCATACATGCAAATCCACAAAGACGAGGTTATTTTAAAAACAAATCCACAATTCCTACCAAAAGTGGTATCCAAATATCACTTAAATCAAAGTATTCTCCTTTCGGTTTTCTTCAAAAAGCCAAAAACTAAAGGGGAAAAAACTCTCCATACAATGGATGTAAGGAGAGCACTACTGTATTACCTACAGAAAACAGAACAAACTCGCAAAACCAAACAGTTGTTTGTTACCTATGCACATACTAACACAGGGACGCCTGTCACAAAGCCAAAAATCTCACGATGGATAGTCCAAACCATCCAACTATGTAATACCACCACTAGCAAGGAATTAACGGTACAACCAACAGCTCACTATACTAGGAAAAAGGGAGCGACTCTGGCATTTATGGCCAATGTGCCCATACACACTATATGTGCAGCAGCTACATGGGCATCACCACACACCTTCACCAAACAATACTGTGTGGACATACAAATGAATAAGGAAGCACAAATAGGACAGAAAGTACTTTAACACCTGTTCGCAAGGTCTTCCTCTTACCACAGCCTCCCCAAGATGGGAGAAACCTCTACGTAATCGGATGCACAGCATGGGAACCCAGAAAAGGATTCACGCTGCACAACAAAATGGTTACTTACCAGTAGGAGTAGTTTTGCAGCTTGAAGAATTTTCTGGATTCACATGCGACCCACCCGTCCTCCCCTACAAGGAATACAAACAGGTGGGGAAGCAAGTTGTAATAATTATCTAAAGGACCATCTAAAGGACTAGACTAAAAACAGAGAAAAAAAGAATCCGAAGATGGCTACCACGCACGACCTCCAGGGCGCCGTCTGACGTCACACAGGGGACGTACCTGGCACCAAATGGTGGTCGACAATGCCAAAAACAAGAAAAAAACACAACAACAAAAAAAAGACTACTCCGGACCCAACCACTAGATGGTGGAATAATGCACAGCATGTGAATCCAGAAAATTCTTCAAGCTGCAAAACTACTCCTACTGGTAAGCAACCATTTAACCATTTCGTTCCCATCCACGCTGGACCATGAGACAAATTTTCTGACTGTCTTGAATAGCCTGTGTAAGGGACGCCCCACAGTAGTCCAGAAAAGCAGGTAAAACTTGTGCCACTGTATCCCAAGGGGCATGAGTGTAGCAGCCTAGAAGGCAGTAGGCGTTCAATGACCTCAGAGCAAGGCTCAGACTAGAAAATCCATTATTCAAACGGCTCTATTCTTCTAGATTGATGATCAGTCAGAGCTGAAGGAAAAGAATTTGGAATTACTTTGTTTGTGGATGCCTGTATCACCAAGCTTTCTGGGGTCAGATGGTGTGTAGGAAAGGCTAGGTTTCCCGGAGCAGGACAATGGAGGTGAACGGCCTACCTATTAACGGCTGTACTTGAACATGGCTTTGATCCACATACCCAAAAGGCTATCTGCGAGTACCTCATTATATGGTAACAGGAGCTCTGTAGGGGCCTGACCTGGTTGAAGTACCTCAGTTAACACAGTCTCAACTCCATAGTGGGTAGCTGTAAGTCTAGAACTTCTGTAGCCCTTCGCCTAACTACAAAGGTGGAATTTTCGTCCTTGGGAGGACCCGTGGGAGACATGGCCAGAGTCCGGAGAGGTATTCAGACCAGTGGCATCTCAAGCCCTTCATACCCCTTTTCCTCAACATATTGGGGATCGCAGTTGTCTCCATCGCAATTTTTGAGTCTGGGTCAAAAAGATTGTGTAGAGTTTGGACCCACCCACGTGGTAAGAACAAAGTATTGGAATATGAAGGATTGCCAATCAGCTGCGTGCCTGTCAGATTCGGCACAATCTCTGTTGTGGTAGATTCTGCTCAGAGCTGGATAGCATGATGGGCTACCCATCCTCCTCGGTCGTTAATGTGAAGGAAACCAGCACAGGGGTTGACGCAAGGACCAAAGTCGGCATTGGAGTAAGGGCTGAACCAGATATAGGCCCAAGGGGTACAGATGGCACCAAGGGTGGACCTGCCAGTGGAAGTCCGAAATGGAGGCCCCTGCAGATCCTCAGGGCTCAAAGCCACACCAAAGGGAGCAGCTAAAGTGCAGAAAATGGGCAACATGGCCTCTTTGAAGGCCTCAACTTGCTCGGACAACGCAGACGGGGTATGCCAGGATCAGACTCTGAATTTGCTCTGTTGGAGATAAGGAGTGAGACCAGGAGCTATGGCGATGGTCTCTGAAATCAGAGTGCTGGGAAGGGACTGATTCCTACTCCGACTTCTAATGCTTTTTCTTAGACTTAACTGATGCCAGGGTAATATTCACAAGGTGGGGAATCTGCAGTTAGAAGTATCCTTTAGAAAGATATAATTAGAAAGAAGGTGATGCTAGGAAAGGGCAGTCTACAGCTTTTTCAGGAACAGAGCCCAGATAACCGGTCTAGAAAGAAGGCTTTATTGGAGATGAAAAAGTAACTAAATGCAAATAGTATTATGGCCATCATCACTTTCCTGTTGGAATGTACAATGGAATACCAGGGGAAGAAATATGCTTTTGCTCAAGCTGCAATGGCCAGAAATGACTAGACACCCTGTGTTGCAAAAATGGTTGACTCAAGATACCATTTATGTGCCGCTTTTATTTTGACTGATGGCCTGGTCTGGGTGGACCAGGGATGCATCTGCTTCAGGAGAAAATAATGCAGAGGTTATATGGAACTGGCATTCATAAGATTTGCACATTTGTATGTCTATTTCCTACTGTTCCTCTCTGCCTTCCCTTTTCATTGGGCCCTATGTGGCTTTGTGTTGCATGTATGTCAGTAGGGTGGAATAAGTCACTGAAAAGAATGAAAAGGTTGTGTGGAACTTGCTTTCAAGACATTTGCACATTTTTACTTTTATTTATAAGTATTCCTCCCAGCTTTTCCTTTTGATGGGGCACTATAGGCAGTTGTGTAGCTGTGTGCTGCATGTATGTCAGTATGGTGAATTAAGTCACTGAAAATAAGCCATTTTCCCGTCTTCTAGGTTTGGTGGTTGCTGGAGTCTAAGAGCTATCATTCACTGCAGGTTTGAATATATTATACTTCCAAGCTTGATAAACAGAAATTTGACAAGTCAGATTTCATAAACCAGACTACAATATACAATGCAGTCCTACCTTAAACTCTCCAAGACAGATGGGAATTGTACGATTGATCCATCATACTTGATAGTTTGATTGCCACTTACAGAGTGTTAGCTCATCCAAAGGCCCGTCATAGATGTCCAAGCCTAATAAACTCTAGAAACAATGGTGCACAGTCCTATAAGACACTGGAGAGTAGAACCCATTGTAGGTGTCTGGACACACTCGGCTCTCACCTGGCCTCTACAAAAGCAAGAAAAGCTCAGAAATAAGCCCCGAAGCTAGTACTCTGGGGGGAATAAATGAAGACCCTTGGACTACAGGAACTTTAAAGCTTTTCAACTTAGAAAACTGCTTAAACTAAAAGCATGTATATATATGTATATATATATATATATATTTATATATATATTATTACATCCTGACAGCGTCAAACAAACAGGCACCGACTCTGTGAGAATTTTGGCACAGATGGCGATTTATTCCAACAAAGGTCAGACGCGTTTCGGCGGCAAGACCGCCATGTTCACTGCATAAAAAGCTCTGCCATTTTACATCTTAAATACATGTTTAACATTCTCCCAAGGTTGCCGTAGCAACCGGAACCAACCATAGACATAGAAGCTAATCTACGGCTGTGTACCATGACAATGCAGAATAAAGCAAAAGGAAAAATATATACAAAGGTATTACAGGTAACGAAAAAGAAAACACATCCTAATTTGAGTTTAAATATATCACTCAAATGTATCTCATAGTGAGAAAAAAATGAAAAGTGTGTACTGTCACTAGTTCCCGACCTGAAAACATGATTTGATCTTGCTTTGAGCGGCACATAAAATCGAATTCCATGGACATAGAAGTCACAAGTTTAATTTGTGAGATACACCTCCGTTTTCTCCAAAATTACAATAATAATACAATAAAATCTTGTCGGTCTCACACACAGTGACTAAATAGAATAACACTAAAATTAAAGTAAATTATATCCATCCATGATGTTGCCTTAATGGGAGTGAAAATAAACATTCCCAGGGCATATGAGAGCTGTATCTCCCTGCGCTTGCGTGTAAACCCTGAACTGTGTCGAAGGTACAGCCTGCGCTGATGCTAGTAAACTGTGTTTGTATTTCCCAAACAGTGGGATGGTGGTAGATGGAGAAGAATAGCTCATGTGGCTGTACTGTGAGGCGGCTGATGGAGAGAGGGAGGTGTTGCAGAGATGCGCTGCCCCAGTGGGCCTGTGTATTCTAACGTGAATTGAATGTCCATATGTGATTACAACAATAAACCATAGATCAAATATAATAGTGTGTCGGGAAAAGGGAAAAAGTAAAAAATACCAAATTGATATCAGAAGAGAGAACTTTACGCTGGGAGGAATGGATCTCTATGGTGTGTAGAGGAGCGCAGTCTTATTACAGGTGGACACTCAACGCTTCATCGGCATTCATCCCTTGTGGGATTTTGGAGTTGAGGAGAATGATGTATCTCGATTCCAATCTCCTCAATGCCAGTTGTCTGTTGCCTCCCCTTGGGTTCTTAGGAACATTGTCAATGACAAAATAGGAGAGGTCTTGTGCATTTCCTGCATGGCAACAGTTAATGTGCCTTGCAACAGGATATGTTTGGTCATCATTCGTAATGGCCCTCAGGTGCTGCAGGATGCGGACGTGAACAGGGTGGATGTGCTCCCTACATAGAGTTTGTTGCATGTGCATTGAAGGACATACACAGCGAAGTCTGTCTTGCAGTTATAACTGCCACGTATGATGTATGGTGTCTGTCTGAAAGGCATAGTTATTGATTTCTTGTTTGTGCCATGTCTGCAGGCTTTGCACCTACTGCACTTAGTGAACCCCTTGGGTGATTGTAGCCAGTTTTGAGTTCTAACTATAGTTGGCGCGTTACGCACCAACTCCTGGCGCATAGATTTTGCCCTTCTGAAACTGATTGAGGGGACTTTTGGACACATAGGGCCCAATACTGGATCACTACGTACGGTGTTCCAGTGTCTGTAAAGTATCTTCCTCAATGTGGTGTGGTATGCATTGAACCCCGTGATTAACCTGGGAGTGTCTGTTACATCTTTCTTTTTCTGACTTCTGTTTTTGCTGTTGAACAGTAAGTTTTCTCTCGTTACCTTCTCGCTTCTAGCTTTGGCCAGAGTTTCTGATTTATACCCCCTCCTCTCTAGTCTGTTAAAGAGCTCATTAGTTGATTTTTGTAAGCCTTCCTCTGTGCTGCAATTGCGTCTCATTCTAAGGCATTCAGCATAGGGGATACCTTCCTTGACACTATTATGGTGGAAACTGATTGCGTGCAGTATTGCATTCCCTGCTGTAGTCTTTCTGAATGTTCTGGACTGCAAACAGTTCTTTTCTATATACATTTCTATGTCCAAGAACTGTATACAGGTTCTGCTGGTGTGACTCGTGAAAGACAAATTCAAATTGTTATTATTGAGTTCCTTAGCAAACATTTCTGCACTCTCAATTGTCCCATGCCATAAGATAAATATGTCATCAATATAACGGACATAGAGTGCCACATTTTCAATCATAGCTCTTTTTTGTGTCTTCATGAGTACTTGCTCCTCCCTCCAGCCCATATGCAAATTAGCATAGCTGGGGGCTGAAGCAAGTACCCATGGCTGTGCCCTGTAATTGTTTGTAATACAATTTATCAAAGATAAAAATATTGTTCTCAAGGCACCACTCCGCCATTTGTAGTAACATCAAAGAGTGTCCATGTTGATGAATCGGTCTCTTATCCAAGTAGTGTTTTAAGGCATTTAGACCATCCTTGTGCCTGATGCTGGTATATAATGTATTGATGTCTAGTATCATTAATACACAATTATCATGCCAATTAACATCATATATCCTAGTCAAAAAGTCACCCGTGTCCTTTATGTGAGATGGCAGTTCACAGACTAGTGGTTGCAGGAAATAGTCAATGAAGCGAGAGGTATTTTCAAATAGTCCTCCGATAGCTGCAATGATCGGCCTCCCTGGTGGATTCGTGGCATTCTTATGGATTTTCGGGATCAAGTACAATTGCGGGGTCATAGGGTAATCTGTTTTCAGATATTCAAACTCAGATTTAGTAATCAGACTAGTGCTTCTCCATTCATAGAGCGCTTTATGGTATTTCTCTTTTATGCCCATGATGCTTGTCGGGGCTATGCGACTGTAGCATTCTCTGTCGCCGAGTTGTTTCAGTGCCTCCGAATTGTAGTTCTCCAGTGGCCAGAGAACCACATTGCCCCCTTTATCTGACCATCTGACCACAATGTCTTGGCGCTCTTTGATTTTACTCATGACGTGGTTGTAAATAGTCCTGTTGGTGTTGTGTGTCTTGGTAAATTCTTTATTACTTGTGAGTGCAAGGTTTTTGAGATCTCCGATTACCTCGTCGGCGAAAATGTCCAAACCATCCTTGGGCATCATTGGGGTAAAGACTGACTTTGGTTTAAATGGTGTGCGTATATTACCACGAGTGTCTTGCTCAATGCCGGTTATTCCTTCCCCAATTGTGTCTTGGTCTTCATATTCCATTTGTATTAAATCCTGTAGCAATGTCATATGTGCTACAGTCAGCCCATTGTTTGTTTCTTCACTCGCAGTCTCAATTGTGTCTTTATTATTCATATTAAAGAAATGCTTTTTCAGTTTCAATTTCCTAACAAATTGGAAGAAATCAATTCGTGCTTGTGAATAGTCAAAGTTCGTTTTCTCACAGAATGATAGGCCTAGGGCAAGTGTTTTTCGTTCTGTTTCTGTTAATTCCATGTTTGTGAGGTTAACTACTGTGTTTTCAATGTCTTTGTTTGAATTTATCTGCGTTTGTTTCTCGTGTATGGTTGTCTGTTTGTTTTTTGTGCTGTGTTTGCCCCAGCGTCTGTCCTTTCGCCTTCTTCCCTTTGTTGTGCCTTGTTTGCGCTTTTGTTTTCTTGGCGCGGCGGCCGGGGGCGTAGGCTCATCAGCCTTTCTAATCGTAAAAAACCGAATTCCTGGACAACTGTTGGTGGTTTATGCTTCTGCGCTGTGTTGCCAACTGATTCTGCTTCTGATTCGATTTCTGAACTCAGTTCTGAGGCGCTTGGGTCAACAGATTTCGTTTGCATTTCAGCGGTTGCTGACAATTGTTGCCTTCGTATATTTTCAAACTTTTTTGAAAACGTGTAAATTCTGCCTTCTATATAATCATTCCTGTCACGTTGGAATTTCGTAGCCTTTCTTTCTTTAATTGATTCCTCGTGCTTTGCTAGTCTCGTCTTCATTTCACCTAATTTCTTTTTGATTTCATCTTGGTTTTCGCATTTCTCTAAGTCTCTCAGTAGCAATTCAATTTTGATTAACATTGCTTTACGGTCACTATCGGCATATTTAATGAGAATCTGTAGCATTCTCTTGGATGATTCTGCGCTGTTGTCTGCTCAATCCTTTAGCATTTCGGGATCTGGGTTTTCATATGTGGGGGCTACAAGGATTCGGAGGCCTCTAGGGATTCTGCCCACGTCCATGTACCTCTGTAATATATATATATATATATACTTTGTAGTAAGTGGACATAAAGCCTTAAACTAGAGCAGTTTTATAAATCCATAGTGGGTACATAGTTTTTGTTTTAACCCCAATACAGCAAATGCAGAAAACTGTTGGGTTGTAGGGTTTTGCAAGACTTCTCAGCTCTAAATGGTCTGACCTAGTACACTGAGCTCAAGAAATCAGTAAAAACAAAACTGATTGAAGAACATGAATTTTGAAAGCAGCAGGGCTCTAGTCAGCTCTGGCTTTTGCCACTGAATAAAGAGGGTGGATAGCTACAGCCCTGGCAAACAAGTAACTTCAACATGGACCTAGAGAAACTCCCATTCACAACAGTATTGCACAAACACATTGCTAGTGACAGAACTTCTGCAGGAAGCGTGCTTCTAAGGGCTGGGGACCAGCCTGGAATCATGTAATGCTATCCTGCTGTAAGCGGTGAGAGATGTACAGAAGGAATGCCCTGCGAGAAGAGATGCTCTCCTGGACTGCTGAAAGAACTACAAAAGGCCCAGCTGACTGAAAATCTGTCTGGAGGGCGACTCATCTAACCAAGACCATGTAGAAGGCACAACATCTTGTAGGTCAGCAGGTCTGTCAGACAAAAAAATATATGAATCACCTGGGTTGAGGAGCTGCAGAGCTGTTTTCCTACATCATTGATGGAGTGTTTAACCAGTTTTTCTGCCTCGATGGTGAGCCTACCTTTTTCCCGCATCACTCAATATTCGTACAGGGCCTGTCGCTGCCCTTTTTGAGTCCTAGGTGTGAGAAGGTGGCCTGGTATATGCTGTCCACTAATTAAAGTGGGCACCTTGTACCAGTCTACACGACCCTTATGACGTATGAGGTCAAAGATAACCTTATTGAAAGCTAACCTAGTGGTAGCCATGGAGAGCAGCCTTCAGGCTTAATCTTGAAGGAATGTAAAGCAGCTTGTTTTACCAGAACATCACCTCCTGAATGACTAAATGAAAGGAGAACCACACAGTAGTTATATAAAAATATGTATTTATTAATATAACACTCTACTAGTCTCTACACAAGACTAGGGCCAAAGCACACAATACTGAATCAATAGAACATTCGTAAGTAGCAAAATACACAGCAGGCTCCAGGGGGAGACCGAACCATATACTAAACAAATGGTATAACAATCACGACTTCAATAGACACTGTGCCTAGAGCATGTAGAATCGCTGGGACCCCAAGGAACCACCCAGAGGAGTGACACAGGGAGTCCACGGAGGACGGGTGCAGTGTGGGAACACGGCCGCGTGTTCCGTGCAACTCTACGGGAAAGTCGCGGTTGCAAAATTACAAGTTAAGGACACTTCTACGAGGACTTCGAGCAAACCCTTTGGAACATAGGAGGTTCTAAGGCCAACCCACCAGTGAGTACCGAGGTACCCGTGTTACCTAACCCAGAGGAGCCGGGTGCATAGGGGTCAAGTGGTGTCGGAAACCTTCGTCGTTTTCAATGGAGTGCAAAGAAGTCCTGCTGCCAGGAGAGCGAAGAGTGTCCAGTGGAATCCAAGCCTGGATTCGGGATGAGAAGAACCTGAAAGCAGAGGGGACAGAGTCTGGGTCACTTCAGGTGACCAGGGGCTCAGTAGTCTAATGCCCACCGATGTCGCGTGCTTCGGGTGTGAAGAGGGGTTGCTCGACTCTGCAGCCACGGGGACCAGGAGATGTCGAGGACGACCAAGTTCCGGAGGTGAGCTGTCCCACGAAGGTTGTCGAGTGCTGAGGGGTCGGTGTCCGGCTGGAGCACCAACAAGCCTTGGCAAATGCAACCCACGGGGTCAGAGGAAACAGGTTACGGTGTGGACCAGCAAGGTCCAGGGGACTCTTCAAGCAATGGAGAGTCAGGGCACGTCTGGAGCAACCAGGAAAGCCCAAGAACAAACAAGGTGACCCTCGCCAGGACCCACAGGCCAACGGACCAGGGATCGCGAGGAGACTTCAAGCAAGTTTGCAAAGTACCAGCCCACAGGACACTCGTGGAGTGGAGGCCGGAAATCTTCGGTGCAAATACTGCTCGGGGTCAGGACTACATGGAGTCCAATGCACAAGCTCGGGAATCGTCACTAAGCATATGCAACTGCAAATGTACGCGGTGCACAGGGGTTCGGGTTGCACGGTCCCCACGAGGGATACTGGTCTCAGAATTGCTGAGAGGGCAGATCGACCTCAGGGACCTTCGGGAACCCACCTCCTGTGTTGCTGAAATCTTCGGAGTCCTCAGGAGCTTGGTAGAAGCAAACCGGTCAGATGCGTCTTTGGTGCCTGCTTTTGCAGGGGAGTAACTCCTTTACTCCAAGGGAGATTTTTCAGTCATCCAGCGTCATGCAGGCAGTCGAAGTACTTGGTTTCTTCTTAGCAGAATCTTGTCCACGTAAAATATAAAGTCCTGTAGTCAGGTAACCCACTTTATACCCATGGGAAGGGGTTGGAAAGATTCTGTGGACCCTCCTAGGGGAGGGGCAGGACAGAGGGGTGGCTACACCCATGTCCTTTGTCCAGTTTCGCGCCAGAGCAGGAGCCAATGGCTCCCAGAACTGGTTTGAGATGGACTATGCATGGGGACACCAAATGTGCCCCCAGTGCAGACTTTCTGGCACTATCAGAGTGCACCCACCCAGCCCCAATACACTAAACCCTGTCTGGGAGGTGGTCACACCTCCCTGTGACAGGATGCCTATTGTCATGCCTTCCTCTGCTCGAGTTTGACTCAGCAGCAGGAGAGCAGAATTGTGTCTGTGGCTGGCAGCGTCCATTTTGTGCTGCCCAGGTCGAGAAGGCTGGTACCGGGTAGACCGGTGACCCACATATGTCCCTTTAGAAGGGTGGAATCATACCTCCCACACCAGTTACTGGTGTGGAGGTATGATTCCAAGGTGTTTGACACCAACACGACATGTTTCTAAGCAGCCGTTTTAAAGTTAGCATTTACCACGAGGTTATAATGCACTTAGACCTATATGTCTGGCTGCATCACAGACCACCCGGAGAATGGTCTCCGAAAGCTGCAGAGGGGCTCTGCTCATGCAGGGGCACCCTCTCACGTAAAACCCAGCACCCTGCCTTCAGGATTGATAAGGCCTGCCATAGGGGTGACTGATAGGTTTTTAAGTGTAGTGATTTAGATCGATATAGTGAACCTATATCTTAAGTAAGTGGTGCAAGCACCAGCTTACACAGTCTGCTGTAGCAGGCTTGTCGTGTCAATTTGTGTGGCATAATGCATGCTTCAGCACATGGTAGGCCTCTGGGGTACCTATGCCCTGGGTACATGGTGTACCATATACTAGGGACTGATAAGGGTCCCCCGTATCCAATCTGGAGTGTACCTAAAGTACATACATAGCAATTTAAGGGAGAAAGCAGATAAACTGGGGTCCTAGATAGCAGGATCCCAGTCAGACTAGTCAAAAACCAGCAAAACACTAGGGAAAAAAAGTGGGGTTAACCGTGCAGTCAGATCCTACCTTTCTACACTAGGTGCCAAACCCAGAGATTTCACACTTCATACACCAGACCTGGGGTCAGGTTCCATTTGCTTGACCCAGCCATCCCACTTTGGTAACAGTTTCTATCATCTTTGCAGCAGATACCATTTTAGAGATGTAACTGTTTAATGCTGTGGCTAGTCCCAAAGTGCAGTTCCTAGATGGAAATGGGTAAGCCTTGGGTTCAACTGGGAGCCCTCAGGCCCATGGATACCTGTGACAGCAGAAAATCAATGTTACTGGCCATTTGAGATAGACACTTAAAGATTGTTATCCACCAATAGATGTTATAGTGATGCAGAGGAGCAGTCGGTGGTGGTTTTCCTGGCAAAACACTAGTTAAAAACAGCTGCTATTGCCAAATACTAGTTCAAAATAGCCACCATTAACAAAAAACTAGTCAAAGACGGCAGTCACTGCTGAAATCCTGTGATATTTGGCAATTCTCACGTGACTACGTGAAGTTTCGGCGGCCATCTTGTCTATAAAATGTGTATCTAGTTTGTCTATAAATGCAGCTGGCACCCACCAATTTGCACCTATTTTTGAAGGAGTTCCTGGAGGACTATGGCTAGTTGGCGGATATCGGAGGTGAGCAGCATTGCAGTTGAGAGCGACAGAGCTGCACTTCAGAATTTGCTTTGAGATAGAAGACCCAGATGTACTTCTACGAACGGGTAGGAAACAAATTTTGTTTAAAGGTTATAAGTAAGACTAATAGAGAAATTTGCCAAGAACTTGGCAGAGCTGATGAGAATTGTGCATACATTGATTTAAACAATGAATGATGGGCAACTCAAAACAAAGAACCCTGAATAAAAGTGGACATTTTAAAGAGTAAAAGCTTAAGTGTAAGTGCAACATGAATTTAGGTATGAGTTAACACCGCGTTGTGGACGAATCTAAGTCAGAGACTTCTTAGTACATTTTGCTTAACAAAAACAAGAGTATTTGCAACAAGGCTCTTCATAGGTTCTCCTTGCCTGAAGGTAATACAGACAAAAGCCTTAATTCTCGGAGAATCAATTCCAGTTATATTCACCAGCCACGAGTGATATAGAACTAAGATTCTTACACAAATTCTATACCGATGAATCCTGATTGGCAATATTTTACGGTTATCCTAAGAATCTTAGAACTGCAATCATTTGCTGTTTTTCCAAATTAAGTGACTTATTGTGCCTTACTACATTACAGATCAACTTTTCCGAAGTACCCGCCTTAAAATCCCTTCCTTTCATCTAGCCACTTTGATACTCTGTGAAGTATCCAATCAGACACGGAGCTGCCAGAAGGTGAGCTTCTGTGAGCTACTGTTCTCGAGGATCCTTCGACCTGGCAAAACACCTTTGGGAGACTCCAGGAGAGGATGGGGAAAATTGGGCAAAGTCGAATCTGAGAAGACAGATTCCGACAGCGGAACGGAGCTCGGACATTTGGCGATGTGCCCACTATGATGGTGAAGAACATCAGAAGTCTGATCAATGCAGATCTACAGCTAGAAAAAGTGACCACCATAATTTCTAGTTGTTCAAATCAGATAAAGTGAATACGACTCACTTTACCTCATCCTACTGAGGAAGCCGGCACTCAGCTATCGCAGCACTAATCTGGTCTCGCTTACTGTAATGCTCTTCACCTTAAACCAGCCAACATTTTACTTTGTTGGATCCAATATATTTAATGTCCTGCCACTACATTACGAAGAGGGAATACGACTGCAACAGGCTAATCGGTGTGATTGCTTTCAGAAGGAATGCAGCAAGGGATTAGAATATGCATGCTATTACATTGATGAGGATGCAGGCAAGTGTAACTGTTGAACAAACTAGATTTGATGCGCTATTCAGGAGGCTATGTAAAATAATGAGATCTTGTATTAGAAAAGAATGCACATTATGACAAGCCTGTGATAAGGTTTAAGTGGTTGAACACATCTAGGCCACGCAAGAGAATGTCGGAGACAACCACTGGCAGCTAGCTGCATCAAAGTGGAAATTTACTACAGATCCTTGAATAGTAACACATCCCTGAAAAGTACAATATGAGTAACCCTGGCATGCACCCACATCTCAGAAGTGACTCCAGGATTCCCATGAGGAAGATGCACAACCCCCTCTCCCCCCACCATAACACCAACCATACTCCAAGTTAGAGAAAATGCTGTTTGAATAGAAAATAGGTTATGGTACTGGGCAGGAATCCTCAGCTTTGAGGACCTCAGCATTGTCCGGCCTCGCTGGGGGCTCTTCCCCTACCTACCAACAAGGTGAAGAACCTCAGTTTTTGGCTAGACTCCACTCTGTCAATGCAGCCCGAGGCAGCCAAGGTTGCCACCTCATGCTTCGCTATCATGAAGTGACTTAAAAAGATACTGTGGATACTTCCTTTCTGTGCTAAAGGAACCGTTTTCCAGGCCCCAATTTTGGTGGGGAAGCGTCATTTGACTTGCATCAAGCAGTACAGTGCTTCCATAGCATTCACTTCCACCATACGATGCTTAAAGGAGTTTGTACTTCACCTGAAATAGAATCTGGCCAGGAGCAGCAGGGTCAGGGATAGGAAGAGGAGACCCAGGAAGACGTAGAGTGTTTGTTCCTCTGGAATTAAGTTCCACAATGCTGCCAATGGGCTCTGAAAGACAGAAGAGTGTTACACATCCCATCAAGGCTAGACAACCTCGCTGCTTTAACACTCTTTAAAAGGAACTAATTCAAGCGCTAACTGAGTTGGAACACCTCTCTTTTCTTTGCTGCTTAAAGAAATTGCCTCCAATTTTATGCCAGCATGCTACTGCTACATCTCCACTGGAGAATAACATTCAGCTTCCCCAAACACTGTATATACCCATTTCAAATACGATTTAACGAGAGCTTCAATCCTCATTAATTTAATGCCCGTCAATCACAGTGACTACACTAACTGGGAACCCAAATTCCTATACAAGTAGAGCAAACACTACCCAGAGTTGGGCAGACACTGGAGAATCTGCCCGAGTCAATTGTAGAATACATTTAGATCACATTACCAAGATATCCAAGTAGGAATACAACATACCAGCCAATGTCTTTAGAAGTTGCACTTGTAACACAATTACACCAAAAACTCTTAGTAAAGTCAACCATGTCATGGGCTACTGGGAGGGACGGGAATGTAACGGCTAACAGCCTTGTAATATGAGAAGGTTATAGGGGAGCTAGTACAGCCCAATCCCTCAGCATGAAGCAAACAGTACATCAAAGGCAATTCATTTTATAATCTGAATAACAAATTATAATCTTATTTTTTGTCTGTCAGTTACAATTACCAATCAATTAAACCAGCAATTAGGAAAATTATTGGCCACTAAACCAAGATCTGCATTACCTTGGTTACACAAATTTTGACAAACCTGCTGTGCTTCTTGTTAAATAACGCTACTATCTTTTTGGGATTCTCCGACTAATTTATGGCCTGGGCTAATGCCTGCTGGAAATGTTAACATCTACTAAATTAGTTGCACGCTATGGGGAAGAGCTACAGGAGATCATACAAAGGCAGATACAGCAGTTTTTCCAGGGGCAAATCCACTTTCGGATGCACTTAAACAATTACAAATGCGGAGTTTCTCTTCAAGCAATTCAGTGAGAACATGTTTACATGTCACCAAGTTCTCAATCAACCAAATATGATGGGTGCTGCTATCAGGGGGAAAAATGGAGGTCGGGTTGCACCGAGGGTACATACAGAGAAGGTAGATCATGCTTTACAGAATGTATGGGAAATTGAATATCCATAAACAGGTACATAATATTAGAGCAAACATTTGGAAGTTGGTTCATCCATATTTCTACACCCCTGAGAAATGACATTGATTCTCAAATTTAGACTATCCGAAACACATCACATTTGCAAAGTAGCTAATAGCTCTGTTTTAGAATGTTTTCTTGCAATTCTTACAGACGTTGGCTAGAAGAGAAAAGGTCCACTTATTTCTTGTCCCACACCCTTTTTTGTGCAGTTTAACAATTAGTTTGGTTGTATAGGTGAGGGGAAAGAAAAGATTTCATTTTCTCGTTATATGTATACCACCATATGCAACATTTTTTTTAATTAGGCAAGATTAGGATTCCATTTGAAAAATGTGCTTTGCTGATACACTGATTGAATATATAGCCAATAATGGATGCTTTTGACTGGTCAGGGCACAATATTTTTTTTTATCTTTACATCAATAGGATGTGCAAATGAGTATTTTGATATGATGGTTCATCCTTGCTTTTAGAAAGTTTTGACAAAATCAACCATCTAATGTGCACAAATTGTTCGGCATAACTCTTTATGGTACACTCAACCCGCTTCTTGGCACTGTAATAACAAATATGAATACCCAACTAAAAGTTACATTAAACAAAAAACATCTCCCCCTTCTCCCACCATGATGTAGATGCCATGCACATACTATGTATATCTCCAGGGTTTCAGTGCCAGTATCCCCCAATAAAGCCTTCCAGAGTTCACGAGAGGTGGTGCCGAAGATGACCGTGATGAGGAGAAAAAATGGCAGCACAAGTCCCAAGAGGCCAAACAATAGACCCTTCACCCAGGTCCGGCGGTTATACCTTTTGGTCTCACTGGAAGAAAAGAGTAAGAGATTAAACACTGGGGCACACATGTAACAAAGAACTCTCCTCAAAGGTGCTATTCAGTTTTAAATTCTGGTTATCACCAACCAAAAAAAACCCATACACTTATGAAGGGAAGGCTCTCACAGACCAAAGAAACGGAGCATGAGGTGCAGCTCAATGACCAAAGAAAACAATATACAGACAAACAAGGAGGGGGTCTCAGTTTGTTCAAATAAATATTTTAATTTGAAGGTCTGTAAGTGTTACACCAGAGGAATGCAAGACGTCGCAGTCTGGATGACCAACAGCTGCCTGAAGCTCAACGCCGAGAAGACAGAAGTCCTCGTCACCACCCCTTCTGCATGGGACAGCATCTGGTGGCCGACCGCCCTTGGAAGCCCACCTACCCCCTCAGACCACGCCAAGAACCTCGGCATCGTACTCGACTCATCACTCTCCATGAACCGACAGGTCAACGCCGTCACCTCCAGCTGCTTCAACACCCTCCGCAAGACCTTCAAGTGGATCCCCCCCTGAGTCAAGGAAGACAGTCACCCACGCACTCATCACCAGCAGACTGGACTATGGAAATGCACTCTACGCCGGCATCAACAAGTACCTACTCTGCAAACTCCAAACAATACAGAACACCGCCGCCAGACTCGTCCTCGGCATCCCCCGACACGAACACATCAGCCAACACCTACGAAGTCTCCACTGGCTCCCCGTGGAGAAAAGAGTCACTTTCAAAATCCTCACTCATGCCTACAAATGCCTACACAACAACGGACCCAAATACCTCAACGACAGAATCAACTTCCACGTACCCAAAAGAAACCTCCGATCTTCCAACCTCGCACTGGCCGAAACCCCGCGCATCCACAGAGCCAGAGCAGGCGGAAGATCCTTCTCTCACATTGCAGCCAAGACCTGGAACGAGCTACCGGCAGACATCAGATGCACCCCCTCCCTGAACACCTTCAGGAAGACCCTCAAGACCTGGCTCTTCGGCTAAACAGATCTGCGGACCCCCCCCCCCCCCCCTCAGCGCCTTGAGACCCTCATGGGTGAGTAGCACGCTTACAATTCCCCGATTGATTGATTGTAAATAAACTCATATTTACTCAGTGTTGAGTCTGCCTGTCCGTACAGCTTTGCTCCCTCTATCCAAGCTAGCTCTAAGCTACAGTTCTAACACACTCTGGCATACACATGCTATTATAGAACTTTCTGAAGGGGTTGTCTGTTACTTCATGCCTGCTGCACTCACTCATCTTGCCACAGCATCCTCTCCACTGTGCTGTCAATCAGTTCACAGTCCTTCTTCAGGGCATTGAGGGTGTTCTGCACAGTCTGGTTGATCGTTTTCTCGATAGTTCTGCACACTTCATCAATCTGATTAACACAGCGGCTGGGCTGAAAAAATAATAATAATGCCAGAGGGCCCAGAAAACAAATCAGTTACAATCTAAGCAAGGGGCAGATAAGAACAGGAGAAGCATTGATATGGCTGAATGAATTTGGAGATCAGGGTGGGTGGGAGATAAAGAGGAAGAGAAAAGAAATAACTTGAAAATGAGTAGACATTTATGTGACTTGAGTTGGCTCTCAGACAAGGCCTGTGTGCACATTGGAGAAGCATACTTTTAGGCTCCACACTCTACACATCATTTATGTGCATTTACATCTAACCTATCTAATTAACGTGTGCCTTAATTCATTAATCCAGGTGTTTGACTTTAATAAAATTGTAGTACGTAACCTCTTTTGAGCTCGTTAAGAAATCACATGTAGTTGTACTGAGCGGAATGATGAGTAAATGCGTTTGCATTAGTTAATATTTACATTACAATAATGATCGTTCAACTGAAAAATGATTATTACTGTAATGCGCTTCCATTTCTACACTATTTTATTTAGCTTGATGTTAGGCCTTAGCTGAGCTCTCCAAATTTAAAAAGTTTGCCAGTATGCGTTTTAAAAAATCTGCAGGTGAGTTATCGGCTCGCTCGTTAGAGAAAAGGTTTATTGTTATTGTTAGAACTGGGGGTCTTTAGTTGGCTGAGGTAGGTACCTTAGGCCAAATAGGGACCCTTGCTTCTAAGTCAGGGAAAGGAAGGACACCTTCTCAGATAGCCCCTGCTCACCCCCTCGGTAGCTTGGCAAGAGCAGCCAGGCTTATCTCCAAGGCAAATGTGTAAAGTATTTGCAACCACGCTCTCAGTGACACAGTGATAACACCACAAATTGACTCCACACAAGTTTCATAAAAAACAATTATATGTTTATAAGAAAAAAGATATACGATGAAACCACACGATAAAAATCCAACATATGCGTATTTGTAATATTTCACCTTGCCGGTTATTAGGCCAGCAAGCACTGGTAGGTTCTTGCAGTATTAATGAGCAATTCTCAATGATCTAATGCAGTCCTAATGCAATGCTATGAAGTTCGTAATGCAAGAATCAGGCAATTCGTAATGCACTAATCAGGCAGTTCGTAATGCGAAAATAATGCAATTTGTAATGCAACAATCAGGCAGTTCGTAATGCAAAAATAGGGCACTTAGTAATGCAACAATCAGGCAGTTCGTAATGCAAAAATAGGACACTTCGTAATGCAATAATCAGGCAGTTCGTAATGCAAAAAAAAGATACTTCAGCACCGATCGCGGTGCTTTGGTCGGTCTCTATGCCACTCTTACTAATTCACGGTCAGCTACTGCCAAAACATGCCCCCAACACTGTTATGATGGAAAACAAAGTGCATCTCCACACTCCGGCCCCGGTACTGCCACTCCTCGGCAAGTACGGGCCGCGATACGGACTTGAGCGGAGGCTCGCGCTGCAAAGATGAGAAAGGCCGAGAGCGTTTCTCTCGGAGCCCGCACCCCGCCCCAGGCGGCGACACACGCACGCTCGCTGAGCGGTACCTGGGCGGTGCAAACTCACTCTCCTCTCGACTTGGGCCTCCGGTGCGACTTTGTTGATCTTTGGGCAGTGGAACTGGGGCCCCCCCCCCCGCGACAGGGATGGTTCGAGGTCCCTCCTTGGCAAACGCAGGCTCGGGCCGGCGGCACAGCTCCTCTGGGGATGCCGGTCCGGGCTGATGGCAATGACGATCGCAGCAGCTCTGGTCACGCTGCACGATCGACACAGAGAACAAGACTGCGCCGGGACACACATTCACGGGGCACTTCTCACGAAGGTCTCAGGCTGCAACAGGGCACACGCACACAGCGTCACTGAGACTCACTTGAGCTCCGGGTGTACACGATCACAGGGCAATCCTCACGAAGGTCTCAGGCTGCACGAAGCACACGCACACAGCGTCGCTGAGACTCCCTTGGACTCCGGGTGCACACAATCACAGGGCAATCCTCACGAAGGTCTCAGGCTGCACGAAGCACATGCACACAGCGTCGCTGAGACTCCCTTGGATTCCGGGTGCACACAATCACAGGTCAATCCTCACGAAGGTCTCAGGCTGCACGAAGCACACAGCGTCGCTGAGACTCCCTTGGACTCCGGGTGCACACGATCACGGGGCAGTTCTTAAGTAGGTCTCAGGCTGCAAAAAGCACACGCACACAGCGTCGCTGAGAACCACCTGGAAACTTTTATGTTCCTGAGTTTCCACAACAGGGAGCCAGCTCTCCTCGGGCCCTTGGGGACAAGTTACTTCAGGACACAGCACACAGCAAATTCCTCTCAAGCAGGGGGACACAGCACACAGCAAAGTCCCTTAGCCTCTCCTTGGTTAAATCTGCAAACTGCAGGCCAGCCCCAGAACACACAGCAAGGGTCAGTCCTTTCCTTCAGTCTCTTCAGCTGTTTCTTCCTTGGCAGAGGTTCCTCTTGACCACAAAGTAGTTTCAATCCTTTTCAGTCTTGATCAGTCCAACGTTCAGGGGTTTCAGCTCTCATAGTTATACCCCTAAATGTCTTTGAAGTCTTTGCGTTCAGGGGGGCACTGACCCCTGTCTAAACCAGTTCTGGGTGTCTCCCTGCCAGTGACACCTTTTTCCTTTGATAGTGGGGGTCTGGGTCTTCAATCACTCAGCAGGAGATGGAGCCTTTGTTTTATGGCAGCAGCCCAAGCCTCTTCACCTCCAGGGGCTACTCCTCCCCCCTACACTCCAGATGCAGGTCAGCCTGTTGCCGTCTCACCTCCTCCCCGGGGTCAGGACATTTCCCAGATCCTATCACATTCAATTCCAGACAGTCAATCCACAACCAGGCAGAGACACACAGAATTGTTAGAACAAAAAAACCAGCCACTTCTAAAAGTGTGGTTTCTAAAAACACAATGCAAAAACCACCTTCAGAAAAGATGCCTTATTAAATTGTGAATTCAGGCACACTAAACTTCACCTCTCATCTTAAGCCTATGGGAATATAGGCTGGAAACCCTCATGGGAGTTCTCATCACTAAGGCGGTAAAATCTGGACAGGCCATCATCATTGGCGTGTTCTGTTCCAGGTCGGTGTTCCACCGTGAAGTCCATTCCCTGTAGGGAGATGGACCACCTCAACAGTTTTGGGTTCTCACCCCTCATCTGCATCAACCATCTGAGGGGCATGTGGTCTGTCTGAACCAGGAAGGGAGTCCCAAACAAGTAAGGCCTCAGCTTCTTCAGCGCCCAGACCACAGCAAAAGCTTCCCTCTCAATTGCACTCCACCTCTGTTCCCTGGGAAGTAGCCTCCTGCTAATGAAAGCTATGGTTTGGTCCAAGCCCTCGTCGTTCAATTGTGAGAGTACTGCTCCCACACCATGCTCTGAAGCATCTGTCTGCACCACAAACTCTTTGGAGAAATCAGGCGCCTTGAGCACGGTCGCCATGCACATGGCAGTTTTCAGGGCATCAAAAGCGGTCTGGCAGGCATCAGTCCAGATCACCTTCTTGGGCCGTTTCTTTGAAGTCAGTTCTGTCAAGGGGGCAACAATGGTGCCATACCCCTTCACAAACCGACTGTAATACCCAGTGAGTCCTAAAAAGGCCCTCACTCTTGTCTGGGTCGGGGGGGGGGGGGTTTCCCAAGCCAGGATGGTATCAATTTTTGCCTGTTGGGGCGCCACCTGGCCGCTCCCTACCTGGTGTCCTAAGTACACCACAGAACCCTGCCCTATCTGGCACTTACTTGCCTTGATAGTTAGGCCTGCCCTCTGCAGGGCCTTCAACACTTCGCAGAGGTGCTGCAAATGTTCCTCCCAACTGGAGCTGAACCCCGCAATGTCATCCAGGTAGGCGGCGCTGAATGCCTCCAGCCCACACAGCACCTGGTTAACCAGTCTCTGGAAGGTGGCGTTCAACCCAAAGGGCATAACTCTGAACTGGTAGTGCCCCTCTGGCGTTGAGAACACTGACTTCTCCTTGGCTCCCTTGGTCAAGGCAATCTGCCAGTACCCAGACGTCAAGTCAAATGTGCTGAGGTACCGGGCAGCTCCCAGCCGATCCACGAGCTCATCAGCTCTGGGGATGGGGTGAGCGTCAGTCTTGGTGACCGCATTGAGCCCACGGTAATCCACACAGAACCGGAGTTCTGGGGTGGCACCGGGTGCAGCAGCTTTTGGCACCAGGACCACTGGGCTAGCCCAGGGGCTGCTGGATGGCTCAATCACCCCTAGCGCCAGCATCTTGGAAACCTCCTCCTTGATGCTAGCCCTGACCTTATCAGCTACTCTGTAAACTTTTTGTTTTACAGGTAGGCTGTCTCCAGTGTCGACATCATGGACGCACCAATGGGTGACTCCTGGGGTCAGGGAGAACAGGGAGGCGAACTGACCCAATACCTGGCGCCAGTCCCTCTGCTGTTCCGGGGTCAGGGTAGGCGAGAGGTTCACCCCATCCACTGACCCGTCCTTCTCCTTGGCTGACAGGAGGTCAGGGAGGGGTTCACTCTCCTCCTCCGCCCCGTCATCTGTAACCAAGAGCATAGTTACATCGGACCTCTCAAAGTGGGGTTTGAGGCGGTTCACATGGAAGACCTTCAAAGGGTTCCTAGGAGACTAAGTCAACCAGGTAGGTCACTTCGCTCCTGCGCTCCACCACCTCATAAGGCCCAGTCCACTTGTCCTGGAGCGCGCGAGGCTCCACTGGCGCCATCACCCACACTTTTTGCCCAGGTTGAAACTCGACCAGAGTGGCATTCTGGTCGTACCACCGTTCCAATTCTTCCTGGCTTGCTTCCAGATTCGCCTGAGCGAGTTGCCTGAAACGCCTAGTTTGGTTTCCGAAGGACAGCATGTAGCTATATACATCCTGGCGGGGTTTACTAGGAGCCTTCTCCCAGCCCTCCTTCACCAAACTCAAGGGTCCTCTTTCGGGGTGACCATACAGCAGCTCAAAGGGACTGAAACCTAAGGACTTCTGTGGCACCTCTTGGTAAGCAAACAGCAGGCATGGTAGGAGGACGTCCCACTTAAGCCTCATGGGTTCCTCAAGACCCATAATCATGCCCTTCAGGGTCCGGTTAAATCTCTCAACCAGACCGTTACCCTGGGGGTGGTAAGGCGTGGTGAGCTTGCAGGTTACACGCACTACTTCCACAGAGATTTCATATACCTCGATATGAAATTAGTACCCCGGTCGGACACCACCTCTCTGGGGAATCCCACGCGGGAGAAAATCCCCATCAGTGCACGGCCCACCACAGGGGCTGTCACCATCCGGAGAGGGATGGCTTCTGGGTACCGGGTGGCATGGTCCACTAAGACCAGGATGAACCTGTTGCCCATGGCTGTCTGGGGATCCAGAGGCCCCAACGATGTTAATGCCCACCCTTTCAAAGGGGGTGCTGACTACAGGGAAAGGTTGGAGGGGAGCCTTGCGCTTCCTCCCACTCTTACCACTTGCCTGGCAAGTCTGACAGGTCCTGCAATGAGTATCAGAACTCTTGCGCATTTGAGGCAAGTAGAAGTGGGTGACAAGCCTCTCAAAGGTCTTGTCCTGCCCCAAATGTCCTGCTAACGGTACATCATGAGCCAACCCCAGTAGGAAGGCTCTGAAGCGCTGGGGTACCACCAGCGCACGGGCTGACCCAGGCTCAGCAACCTTAGGCTCACTATATAGGAGATCATTCTCCCAGTAAATCCAGTGTAACCCAGATGGATCACCTGCTGCCTGTTGCCGCAAACCTACAAGAGAAGGGCACTTTTTCTGCTCCTCACAGAATTCCTCCCTTGAGGGCCCTCCCTCCTGCTGCCATTCGGTCAGCTCAGGTAGGTCCCCCAGTTCAGCTACTTGCTCCCCCGTAGGCTCCAGGGCATCTCCCTCAAGGTTCGCCTCCTCCGGAACCGTGGGAACTTGGGGGCCAGTTTCCCTCTTTAAGGCAGGCACCTGGGCCACTGTTTCAGGCTCCAGGTCCTCTTGAACCCCTTTACTGGCTGCCATAGACCGAGTGGTCACACAAGCCCACTCAGGCAGACCCAACATCTCCAAAAGCGCCTGGCGCTCCACCTCCTTCCAGGGGGAACTCTCCAGGTCATTCCCCAGCAGACAGTCTACAGGCATAGACAGACTTACAACAACCTTCAAGGAACCTGAGACCCCCCCCCCCCCCACTCAAAGGGAACTAGCGCCACCTTGCAGAGGCGCACAGAGTTGTCTGCTGCAACTACAGGGTGAAGTACATTGGGAATTACCTGCTCCTCAGACACCCACTGACACCCGACAGATGTCAAACTGGCTCCTGTGTCTCTCAGAGCCTCCACCCTCCTTCCATTGATGGTCACCCACTGCCTGTACTTTAGTATTCTCAGGCAGAGAGACTTCCTGGACCATCTCTCGATCTCCTAATGAGACCAGGGTCATAACTGCTTGCTCCTCCCCATTCCAAGGACTCAATTCCTCCCCCAAGGCTACACTCACTAAACCCGGTGTTGGAGCACCAGTGGGTGCAGGTGACTTCTTGGGGCATTTAGGGGCAATATGACCCACTTCTTTACAGAAATAACAAGTAGGAGGACCTCTGTTGTCCCGCTTGCCCTTATAGGGCCAGGACCTCTTAGCCTTGGGGGACTGGGACCCTTTTAACTGGGAACCACTTTGGGGCTCTTTAGAGAACTCCTTGTGGTTACCCTTGTCCTCCCCCCCACCTTCTGCGGGGGACCCTGTACACCTTTGGTAGTGGTACCTCCAATCCCCTTGTGGACCCTGGTGCTGGTCCAGCGGTCCGCCTCCTCAGCAAGCTTACCGGGATCAGTCAGCTTACGGTCTAAAAGATGCTGGCGCAGCTCTGGAACACACAGACTACTCAAATGCTCCCAACTAATTAAATCGCATAAGCCCTTAAAATCAGTTACCTTGCTGCCCGTCATCCAACCATCCAGTGCACGCGTGTACACATTCACACACTCAACCCAAGTACTGGATTCCAGTTTCTTGAAGTTCCTGAATTTCTGCCTGTACTGTTCAGGAGTGAGCCCATATCTGAGGCATAAAGCCTCATTCATATTGGCGTAGGTCAGGGTTCCCGCCCTCTCTAAAGGTGGTAAAACATCACTCCCAGAAGCCTCAAAGTGTTTCCATAGGCCCGCCCCCCCAATGCTTCTCAGGCACCTCATTCATCCTTAGTGCGAGCTTATATGCCGTGAACCACGCATAAATATCACCACCCCTTTGGTAATTTCGCACTAAGTCTTTGGGAATGTACACCTTACCCGCTGGCACTGGTTGTGTGCTGCCACCATTCGAACTGTACTCCGCCTGTTTAGCCTTAATGTCCAGTTCCCTCATGCTTAACTCATGAGCTAAGAGAATCTTCTTCTCTTCCAAGGCGAGAGCGTTCCTGCTCTCCTCTGCTCGCTTTTCACTTTCAATGAGCAGCTTTTTCTCTTCTGCTTGAGCCTTAAGTTTTAAAACCTCTAACTCATGCTCTCTGACCCTTTGGTTTTCCTCCAGCTTCTCTGGGGAAAAACTCCTCCCTGAACGGTTACTACCAGCCGCTGAGGCTGGTCCTTCCACCGGAAAATCCTGTGGACCAAATCCATTCCCTGGGTCATCCTCACCCACCTCAACATCACCTGTCTCCTGAGCCTCTTTGGCTTCTCACCAGGCCCTCAAGGCCGTTTGCAGCTCCTCCTTCTTGTCGCTACTTTTCATGGGACATCCCAAAGCTCTGCAGAATTGCCTCAATTGATCAACTTTGTAGGTAAGCAATGCCTCAATGTCGAACTCCAATTCTGCAACCTCACTGGCTACTTGACTCCTCTGAGACATGATGTGTGACAAAGGTCGCTCAAAAATAGAACCAAAAATCAAAACACAATATGTGGTTGCATCGTGGTCTGCGCTAAACTAGAGATGTACACCAATCACTGTGAGTGAATTTGCAAATACACATTCAAATCCCCAACCGCTGACCACCAATGTTAGAACTGGGGGTCTCTAGTTGGCTTAGGTAGGTACCTTAGGCCAAATAGGGACCCTTGCTTCTAAGTCAGGGAAAGGAAGGACACCTTCCGAGATAGCCCCTGCTCACCCCCTCGGTAGCTTGGCACGAGCAGCCAGGCTTATCTCCAAGGCAAATGTGTAAAGTATTTGCAACCACGCTCTCAATGACAGTGATAACACCACAAATGGACTCCACACGAGTTTCATAAAAAACAATTATATGTTTATAAGAAAAAAGATATACGATGAGACCACACGATAAAAATCCAACATATGCGTATTTGTAATATTTCACCTTGCCGGTTATTAGGCCAGCAAGCACTGGTAGGTTCTTGCAGTATTAATGAGCAATTCTCAATGATCTAATGCAGTCCTAATGCAATGCTATGCAGTTCGTAATGCAAGAATCAGGCAATTCGTAATGCACTAATCGGGCAGTTCGTAATGCGAAAATAATGCAATTCGTAATGCAACAATCAGGCAGTTGGTAATGCAAAAATAGGGCACTTCGTAATGCAACAATCAGGCAGTTCGTAATGCAAAAATAGGGCACTTCGTAATGCAACAATCAGGCAGTTCGTAATGAAACGATAAGATACTTCAGCACCGATCGCGGTGCTCTGGTCAGTCTCTATGCCACTCTTACTGACTCGCGGTCAGCTACTGCCAAAACATGCACCCAACACTGTTATGATGGAAAACGAAGTGCATCTCCACACTCCGACCCCGGTACTGCCACTCCTCGGCAAGTACGGGCCGTGATACGGACTTGAGCGGAGGCTCGCGCTGCAAAGATGGGAAAGGCCGAGAGCGTTTCTCTCGGAGCCTGCGCCCCGCTCCAGGCGGCGAGACACGCACGCTCGCTGATCTCACTCGCCTCTCCTCGCGACTTGGGCCTCCGGTGCGACTTCGTTGATCTTTGGGCAGTGGAACTCCTTGGCAAAGGCAGGCTCGGGCCAGCGGCACAGCTCCTCTGGGGATGCCGGTCCGGGCCGATGGCAATGACGATCGCAGCAGCTCTGGTCACGCTGCTCGATCGACGCAGAGAATAAGACTGCTCCGGGACACACAGTCACGGGGCAATTCTCACAAAGGTCTCAGGCTGCAACAGGGCACACGCACACAGCGTCGCTGAGACTCACTTGAGCTCCGGGTGTACACGATCACAGGGCAATCCTCACGAAGGTCTCAGGCTGCACGAAGCACACAGCGTCGCTGAGACACACTTGGACTCCGGGTGCACACGATCACAGGGCAATCCTCACGAAGGTCTCAGGCTGCACCGAGCACACAGCGTCGCTGAGACTCCCTTGGACTCCGGGTGCACACGATCACGGGGCAGTTCTTACGCAGGTCTCAGGCTGCAAAAAGCACACGCACACAGCATCGCTGAGACCCACCTGGAAACTTTTATGTTCCTGAGTTTCCACAACAGGGAGCCAGCTCTCCTCGGGGCCTTGGGGACAAGTTACTTCAGGACACAGCAAAGTCCTCTCAAGCAGGGGGACACAGCAAAGTCCCTTAGCCTCTCCTTGGTTAAATCAGCAAACTGCAGGCCAGCCCCAGAACACACATCAAGGGTCAGTCCTTTCCTTCAGTCTCTTCAGCTGTTTCTTCCTTGGCAGAGGTTCCTCTTGACCACGAAGCAGTTTCAATCCTTTTCAGTCTTGATCAGTCCAACGTTCAGGGGTTTCAGCTCTCATAGTTATACCCCTAAATGTCTTTGAAGTCTTTGTGTTTAGGGGGGAACTGACCCCTGTGTAAACCAGTTCTGGATGTCTCCCTGCCAGTGACACCTTTTTCCTTTGATAGTGGGGGTCTGGGTCTTCAATCACTCAGCAGGAGATGGAGCCTTTGTTTTATGGCAGCAGCCCAGGCCTCTTCACCTCCAGGGGCTACTCCTCCCCCCTACACTCCAGATGCAGGTCAGCATGTTGCTGTCTCACCTCCTCCCCGGGGTCAGGACATTTCCCAGATCCTATCACATTCAAATCCAGACAGTCAATCCACAACCAGGCAGAGACACACAGAATTGTTAGAACAAAAAAACCAGCCACTTCTAAAAGTGTGGTTTCTAAACACACAATGTGAAAACCACCTTCAGAAAAAGATGTGTTATTAAATTGTGAATTCAGGCACACTAAACTTCACCTCTCCATCTTAAGCCTATGGGAAGATAGGCTGGAAACATATTACACAGCCTCCCCATTCTGTCCTATGGGCAAGATGGCCTTGCAACAGTGAAAAACGAAATGGAGAGTATTTCACTGTCAGGACATGGTACACACCTTAGTACATGTCCTACCTTTCACATACACTGCACCCTGCCCAGGGGGGTACCTTGGGCCTACCATAGGGGTGTCTGATGTGCATAAAAAGGGAAGGGTAAGGCCTGGCAAGTGGGTGCACTTGTCAAGACAACATGGCAGTTTAACAAACTGCGCGCAGGCACTGCAGTGGCAGGCCTGAGATCTCTCTTTAAGGCTACTGGTGTGGGTGGCACAATTAGTGCTGCAGGCCCACTAGTAGCATTTGTATTACCAGCCCTGGCACACATAGTGCACTTTACTATGGACTTTACTAGTAAGACAAATATACCAATTATGGAGAACCAATTACCATAACACTTTATACAGGGAGCACTTGCACTTTGACACTGTTTAGCAGTGGCAAAGTGTCCAAAGCATCTAAGCAAGTAAAACGAAAACCATCACAGCATCAAAAATAGAAGAGGTAGAGGCAAAAAGTCAGGGGTAATCACGCCAAGAATTGCCAGGTCTCAGTTATGTATTAGGCTGACCATGAGGCCTGAGAATGGAAAGGTGTCAGCAGACAGGCAGCATGATGGTGGAAGGAGCCTCCTGTACCCGCCATACTAGGAAGATGTACCTCTCAATGACAAGCAGATGTGTACCTAATTTTGTGAGGATGGGAATTTAGAGAGTTTACCGGCTCCCGGCAAATGCAGCCATGGGATTGACTCCGAACTGTGGGAGCGAGATATGGATATTCTTGAACCTACAATTGCATCTTAATTAGTGTTCCCTAGTTAGTTAGAGCAGACTTCTTACCCGAACTTTGAGGGGAGCAGATTTCTGTACCAAGGTTTCCCTGAGTGGAAAGCTTCATGCTAGACACTCATTTCCTCTGAACCTCTACTGAGGTACACATTATGCGGACACCTTCTTTCCTTATAGAAATATCCCTTTCATTACTTAATTTAGACAGGGTGAGTTTCTTCAAAAACACATTTGGATAATTTGCATTCTTTACGTATTGATTACCATTATGTACTTCATAATACTTAAATGTAGAGGGCTTGAGCATCTTAATATTTTGACTGTGCTAATATATTTCCTTAATCATTGCCAATTTCGTGGATTGTGATTGGACAAATAGTTGGAAAATAAACCTTTATGGTTGTTTACCATCCTCTGTCGTTATTGTTAACCCACATTGGTTTCATAGTATTTGAAATGTATTTTTGATGTTAGCTCCCTCTCAACCCTTCAAGTCGATAACCAAAGGTCCATACGACCAGTTGATTTGGTTTGATGATGCTACCAAGAGATTCCGATTCAAATACCTCAGCTAGCTCCATCAACATCATGCGACTCAGAGGTCATGCCTGGGTGAGCTAGACTGGGGAGCTGTAGGGTCTGTCTGACTTAGCAGTGCCTCTTGGAGAGATAGGTTGGGGGCGGGGGACATCATTGTAACTTAAACCCTTGACTGCACTACTGATTATATATACACACATAGTATAAACAACTGTACCCAGTACAAACTTATGATATACGTATATCAGGCATGAGGCACAAAACCAATGTTTGTACACCCTTTGTACAAACTTAACAGGAGTGCACGTACACATGGAAGGTAGGCATTACTCAGTAGAATAATTAAATAAAATGTAAGAGTGGTATTTTCTAAGAAAATATTCAAATGTACACAGCCATGTTCATGAACGTGATTCTACCCTCTTTAAGTCAGGCAGTGAGTAGTAACCACAAGGCCCTTCGCCAGCTCAGTTCTCTCAGTTCTAAATCATGCGCTTTGGAAAAAGATACAAGAGCACCAACTGTTTATTCTAGGGCACTTCCCATCAGAATAATAGTAATTTGTTAGCAAGTGTTTGCTATAATGTGGCACTTTTTCAATGGTTTTCCTTTTTTGTTTTGCATTTCTTTTTAATGAGGAAAGAAAGGTAAAACCATTACAAATACATAAGCATCCAATCAGCATTTTTGTCTGCAGAATCTTATAACTCCGGTTATGCTCATTTCACAACATAGTAATAACCCATTAACAAAATGTATGTTGTGATATAGAATTCATTGCTATAAAGGATTTCTTTGAAAATGTTAAGCTTACAATGATACCTCACATACTGTGATCAGCTCTCCTTGTCCAAAACTCCTGCCCATCCCGAAGGACATTATACAGTATCCAGCAACAGGTAACCAGACATCTCCACCTCTAGCCATTGCCCTCCTGCCTTTACAGAGTTATAAACTCTCTTCTAGATAGAATGTGGTCAGAAATCTAGTGATCCACTGCCGAAAGGAGGGGAGTTTTGGGTCCAACCATGCTGGTGCGATGCACATTCGTGTTACAGCAACAGCGATGAAAAAAAGATACGCTTTACCTCTATCCTTCATACAGTGAGGATCTACGCCTAATAGCACTGTTGGGGTGCAAGATTAACCGGGGCAATTAAAATCCAGCTCAGGAATTGAAATTTGTTTCCACAACCCTCCTAATTTCACACAAGAACAAACACGATATCTGCATTGCCATCTCCGAAACGTGTATAATTAATAGTCCGTTCTTTTACCCCCAACTACACATTTTCCAAGAGGTATTATAAAGAGTATACAGCATTTTATAATGCTGAATTTTCAACCTGGCACGCCATAATATCTCCTGGACGATAATTAAAGCCTGATAAAAACATACATCCTTTGGGGCAAGACCCAACCTTCTACCCCATTTCCCTTGCTGTACATCTAGATCATCTGAATTAAGTTCCATGAGTAACCTATAAGCAGTTTTAATTTTAGTTCCGCCTTCAACTATTAGGATCTCAATTACTGCCATCTTATCCAATGATATAATTCCTTTTCATCTTTAGAATGAAGTCTCTTATTTTTAGGTATTTTAAGAAAGTTTGCTGCAGCAATCCGTATACTGGCTGCAGAGCCACGAAGGTACAAAACTGACCATTGGAAAATACATCCTCTGATTTCCATATACCCACCTTCTGCCACACTGCAGTATTCATCATGGAGGACTGACGGAAACAAAGGAGATCCCCCGGAGTGGAGTATAAATACAATACTGGGCAATATCAAGTTTGCCCTTCAAAGCTACCCAGATTTTATATGTAGCTTCGACCGTTAATCAAATTGTTTTTTATAATAACTGGGCTCCAGATTTCTTAGAAAACATCCTTTAAAAACCTTTTCCAAAGTTAACTGACAAATGCTCAGTAGCCTACCTGGCTCTTGATACGGTCCATTAGAGCCAGTTGCTACCGGTTCCAGAAATTGCAGCAGAACGGCCCAAAAATAATAGTTAAAACAGGGTACAGCCCAGTCACGCATGTCCAATGGGGGGGGGGTTAATGACTTCAACATCCGTCTCATCCCTGTGTATTCCCAAATTAAAAGATTATAAATTCCATCTAACTTCTTTAGCCAGTGATTTCCTACTACTAGTGGAATTGCCCTAAATAAGTAAAGAACTTTAGGGAGTAACAACATCTTAACACTGGCTCGACCTATCCTCATCAGATGGAGGTTATAGATATGTACTGGATCCTTCTTAATTTTGGGCAGCAAAGAACCATAACTTAGTGAATATTACCCATAGTAGAAGTTATAACTACTCCAAGATAGGTCACCCTATCAGTCTTACAGTTATCCCTTATGGAAGTATCTTTCTTACATATGATTTGGGTCTTTCCATTATTAAGAGGATATCCTGATATATGCCCAAATCTAACTGCTTCCACCTTGATTTCCCGAATAGCTCTATTAGGATCTGTAGTTACGATGGCCACGTCACCAGCATATACCATCATTTTAGGGCAGAGTCCATTTACCATCACAGGGCCTATACCTGAACTATTAATTAGTTTGACCAAGAAGGGATTCATATACAGGGCAAATAACAGAGGAGGACATGGGCAACCCTGCCACATCCCCCTTGTGATCTTGATGCTCTCAGATTCCAAGCCCATCATTTTTAATTTGCCTGTCAGGCATGATCATGGTCATAGGGTTCCTCCTGGTTTCAGCCATGTAAAACAAAGTTATAGCCGGTCTAATATGGTCTGTTGTACCTCGACCAGAGATAAACCCGTGCTGCCAAGCAGAGACCAATCTGGCAATTACCCTGCTCATCGGGGTCGCTAACATCTTTGAATAAATGATAATGTCACAATTAATAAACAATATAGGCCTGTATGAGCTAGGATTCAGGGGAATGTTTCGCTTTCCTAAAAAACACAACTAGATTAGTAATTGTCCATTATTCTGGGGACAGATTCCCCCTCTGTGCATCCCAAAAAGTACTAAGCATTTCGACTGACAAGGTCGTTAAAAAATTATATTTGATAAAACTCTAATGGAATTTTATCGGGTCGTCCAGCTTCCTTCCCAAGTGCCAGATAGTTCACTGCTTCCCTTCGCTCATCTACCGTAAATGGTAAATCAAGATCAATTCTATCCTCTGACGGTTACTTGGTCCAGATATTGCTTGATAATATTCACTGAGGGATCTAGCTCCTCCTGATACAAAGTGCCATAAAACTCAGAGAAAACTCCAAAAACCCCTTTGAGATGGACTATCTGGCTTTTTCTATCTTTAATAGCAGTAATTCCACATTGTGTTTCTTTATGCTTAGCCCTCTGGGCTGGCTGCTTTCCAAAGAGATCACTGTATTCATAACTCTCAGCCTTGTATACCTAATATTTCTCTGCAGCCTTCCTGACAAAAAGAACTATTGATCTCAGCTTTAACGGCTGCCATCCTAAAATAAATCTCATCCTCCGCCCCTTCCCTTTGTCTGCCCGGTCATATTCACCTTATGTGAGCCCCTTCCAGGCTGCCCAATTCTTCATGGAGTAACTTAATTCTATGGTAGCTGACCCTCCGGCTGTTGAGGCTGAAGCTAGGCGTTTCACTTCTGATCCTGCACTTCAGGGTAACCCATACTAACGCTGTTGAGGCACTTTCAATTAACCACCGTCTCAGGTGTCTTACATAATCAGGGTTTGACAATAATCCTCTAACGAATGACCAGGAGTTTCTTGGTCTAGCCCTAGCAGCATATCCTTTTCAACTGACCATCTTTTATGGGTAAGAAAATTGGGTGATTTCTACAACTTTTCCTTTCCATTTTTGCTCTTATGGCTCAGCTGTCACACTGCTGAAACTACAGGGGATTATGGGAAAGGAAGAGCATTCTAAATGCTTGTTTTGCCTTTCTAGTCACCACACTAGCATCTATGACCATGACTGCAGTGCCAGGCAAATCAAGATTTTAAAATAAAGCCATAGGAGACTTTTCCAGCAGAGAATGTGGCAACAAAGCAAATGTCATATGCATTTTGTGCAGTCTCCCACCACTTTTCTATGTATTTCAGCTCAGTGGAAATCTGTACCCTAGTTGGGGAGGGGCTAAATGTGGCATGTGGTGCCTTCATATTCATTTAAGGAGAATCTCTTTTCCCATATCTAGCCACACTGCCCCACCCTAGATGCCTGCAGGTCTCAAAGGGACCTGCTGATCCACTACCCACACACCAATCAGCAGCCTCTTCCCTTATAACGTTTGCTTCATAATGTACTCGAATACAGGCTAAATGGAGGCTAAAGTTAGCGGGATTTGCCAATAAAAGCTCCAAATTTGTTTTCTGTAATGGGACAGGAGCATCCACTGGGTGATGGACCTGCCCACCACTGAACAAAAGTAAACTCTCATACATGTTTCAGCCCCTAAGAAGCATTTTCACCCTTCATTTCTGTAGAGTCTTCACCAGCCATTTTAGAGGCTCTCAGAAGTTGCTATTATTTGGTAGTCTACACGGATCATTACACGCTTCAATTTCATGTATTCTCTTGAGTTGTCTTAATTGAAACAGCACCCGACAAGGTCTTTTAGATACAGATGATTGGTGTTGATAAAGTGCTAGTTGTAGATGGATTGCGCTGCAGACAACCACTCCAGCTACACACTTCTGATCCAAAAGCCTTTCTGTACTGCTGGCGACCCCCTTTGAGAATCCTACAAGTTCTGGAGAATGGAAATGCATCTCCACATAACTAGGCAGTGGCTTTGTAGGAGGTAGAAACAGCCAGTGTAGCTCATCAGCTAAATTATACTTCTGTGGGATCAGCCTACCCTGTGCTTGAAGGAAGATATTTAGATTGGTAACATGTGCAGCCTGAAAACAGACTGGTTTGCTCCATAAACAAATACTGGACCAAAACGGATTAAAAAAAAAATTAAAAAATCTTCTACTTCGTCTCTTGATACACCCTCACCACAAAAGGGGTTTTGACAGATCAACCTGAAACACGATGTTGAGTGTCTTACAACTAAAACGCCATTCAATATGTGTTTAACTATAAAAAAAATTTTTTTAAATAAATAATAAACATTAAGGCCATATTCTCCACCTCAGTGGCTAACAGCCCGCCGTACGCGATGATAAACATCAGCTCCTCCAGACACTGGAATTTTGATAATGATGAATGTTCTGAAGCTGGAGAATTAGAAGAATCCAGGGAACTACAAGTCATTAAATTATCCTCTAATGAAATATATTTTCAGGTGATAGAGCTCTCGCCAAAAATACAACTGCACTTAAGGAGGGCATTGGGTAACCAAACACAGCACCCTCTTCACTTAAAAGAACAACGGCAACTTCATTTGTGAATAGATTCCAGGTGGCTCTCACCAACCTGGCAAATTGCAGACCTTTTAAATCTACCTTGAATGGCAAATTCGTTGGAGCAAGTCATTTAGGGACAGCTGGAAACAGTCTTAGAGGGCAGTAACCTTTATTACCTGCAGGCATGATTCTATGTCACCAATAACACAAGAACAAGCCAGATAACGGTCATACATTGAAAATATGGCAGAGCCCACAATGGCAACACCGTGCTTGCACTCAACCGAGGCTTGACCACTTTTAATAATCGCAATGCTTGTAGGGCCAAAAGGCTGACAAGAACATATGATGAGTAGGGAAATAAAGGATTTTGGCATAGTCTTGCATAGTTCAGGCGGATCCTATGTGACTGCTAGTGTGGCCAGGAAGCGATTACCCAGTAGGGTTCTCAGGTTCACATTTGCATGCTTTCTGGTCATACTGCTCAAAGAACAATTGATGGACGGAATGCTGCACAATGTCGGATTAAAGAGTGTGGGGTTTCTGGACCTGCATTTTCCTGGATAGAATAGTTCCTTACAGAACGGAGACAAACGGTCAGGCTGGGGCCTTTT